>JFBX01000554.1:459904-481670 GCA_001563135.1 Colletotrichum simmondsii | reverse complement strand
GTCACGCAAAATCTTGCGGTGACGCTTGGCGCCACCCTTTCCAAGGCCCTTGCCGCCCTTGCCGCCTGGAAGACGTTAGTATCATGACAACGAAGTAATCAAGACCCAAAGTAGAGGATGTGATGCAACCAGAGTGGGACGCGTGTCCGCGATGGATGAGGTTGAGACGCGTCCTGAAAGCAGAGACGCATGCCAACGGATCCTCATCCATTAAACCGCGGGGTTACGCCACACTCAGGACGCGCCACGACACCGCGACAAAGAGCAGGGTCAAGTAGGTAAAATAGGGATGCAACTTACGTCCAGTCATTGTGAATGAGGTTGCTAGAAGTAGATGCTTAAGTGGATGGGATAAGCGCGTCTCGATAAAGACGTGTCGTTGATGACGTTGAAAGTTGGTGTTGATGGATACGTTGGGTGTGGGAAAAGAGAAGAGTGGGAATGGGGGGAAGAAGAGGTAGCTGAGGGGGGTAAAGAATAAATAAGGTGGTGCAGCAAGTCCGGGGGGACGGTTACTGATTGTGTGGTGCGGCAGGTGCTGATGGGATCAGTAGGCTAGTCCCGATTTGGCGAGTGCTCTTTATTTCTGAAAAAGACGGGCAATTGTCCTCTATTTTCCGCCGGGAAATCGGGGCTCTTTGGCTGACATGGGCTGCTTAACGAAGCGCTATTTTGACAGGCGCGCTTTTTTGTTATGGAACGCTGCACGCATTGTTGGGTGGGGGTGGAACGTGCACGGCTTCCTTTTTTTCTAGTCGGGGGAAGGACCCAACTTCCCAAGGGGACCGGGCCAAGCAGAAAGAGCCATCGAAAGCAGGGGTGTTGGTTGCCAAAAGCAGAGGTCGAGGCAAGTGCGGTGACTTTTGACTGGCCCGAGCTCTCTCTTTCCATTTCAGACTCCAGACATTGAACCATTGTCGCGGTCACGCGTCACCAATGGTCTTTTTCCTGAGTTCCTGCACTCTGCCACTGCCACTCTCGATTTGCCGACCGCTTTCACTTTCTACCTTACCTTACCTAAGGTACGTTTCTTTTTGGTCAGCCAGACTTATTTTTGATTGGCTCGACTTTCCAGCTCCCTCCCCGCCACTGGGTGTTCATGCAATTGCAAGGGTAGTCCCGTAAATCAACCCCCTCTGCCGATTCACATGACTTGGGCACCTCGTGGAAATTCAGATCGAGGAAACAGTCCCATCTGCGACTCACAATCTGGGGTAACGGCCTTTCTCAAAAGATTTTGACAGCCCAGGAGGCCAGATTCACGGCGCATTCCGCCCCTGGTAATGAGCTGGCCGGCCTCTAAAGCCCAAGGTAGATCTGACGCGACATGGATCATTCCGTTAGACCTGGTTGATCTGCCGGTTGAGTTGGTCGGCAGGTCGTGTCACCTAACGAAACTGGTATGATGAGGACACTTGCGCCTCCTTTTCTGTGTGCTTCATTCATTACCATGCACCAAAGGGCAATGGCCATGAAGTTAGGTGATGCATTACTTTTCATGACCAGCGATCTGTCGTATCAGTCACTACTGCGGCGCCTCATAGAGCGCTAATATACAAGAGGGTCATCCATTCAGCCCTCCCCAAGCAAGCCAATATGCAACCCTGCTTTACTTTCCTAAACGCCGATGCCATGCAGCATGCAACATGAATCCGTATCATCGTGCTGTTATACCATGCCCAAATTCAAAGCTTGGCCAAAACTCGCTTTCGTCAAGTCGTGGGTACCCGGGCTCGTTGCCAATTCTCGCACTCCCCCACAGAAAACGCACGCACAATCGCCGACACCCTTCCGCTCCTGTCGGTACGGTAGGGCAAAAAAGCCTTAGTCGAAGACGACCTTCTTTCTCCTGTCATCCTATGTCATCATGGAGTCTTCCATGCCCATGTCATCCTCGATACTCTCGATGGCGTCCTTGATCGATTGACTGGCCTGCTCAGACTGTTAGCTCAAATATCTGCTTTGCTGTCCTGACTGGGTAACCTTACCTTTGGATCTAAAGCAAGAGCATTGCTGAAAGCGCGGACCGCCATTTGCTTTTCATTCAGGCTTCTGTACAGCTTGCCAAGAAGGAAGTGCACCATGGCTTCATCAGGGGCCACGTCTTTCAGAATGAGCAACTCTTTCTCCGCGAGATCTATTTTGCCCAGACTCATCAGTGCGCGTGCTTTTTTGTACCGTACTATGGGTGCACGCGGTGCCAGGTCTGTCGCTTTGGTGTAAAATTGTAGCGCGGCTATCATTTGCTTTTGCCTTTCCAGGATCGCTCCGATACGGCAAATGAGGACGGCATTGGTCGGGTTAATATCGGATGCCGTATGGAAGTGAACGTAGGCTTTTTCGTAGTTGCCGAGTTTCTCAAAGACCTGACCAATGCCGTAGTACGCGTTGTAGTGACGTCGATCCGCCGTGACAGCCTTGCGGAATGCGCTGAGAGCCTTTTCGTACTCTTCGTTGGCGACGTGCTCGTGGCCTTGAAGCGTGAAGGCATATGCAAACTTGGGGTTCAGCTGCGTCGCTCGCTTAAAGCAGCGCAAAGCCATTTCATGCTCCCTTGCCAACGACCAAGCATTGCCGAGAGCGCACCAGGCTTGAGGGGATGTCCAGTCGGCATCTACCAGCTCGTGAGCCAAGAAGGACAAGTCCGTCTCCCGCTTGAGATGCCACAGAATCGTCGAGTAGATTTCCATGTCGTCCATCCGCGTCGGCGCCACCACACGCAACTTTCTGAAGTATTTCTCGGCGTCTTTGTACGAACCTTGTTCGTGATGCGCTCGGCCCATTTGCGCCAACACCCAAGGTGTGTCTTGCTGGCTCCTTGGTAGGGAAGCATAAAATTGCAGCGCCTCCTGACACCGGAAAGCTTTGAGTGAGTAGTACCCAGAGGCAAATTTCTTGAGCAGCTCCATGACCCATCTCAGAGCTTCCTCAATTCTGACGTTGTCGAGTTCGTGTGAGGCAGCTTTCGGAACTGCATGCTGCACCGCGTGAGGCTCTCTCACACGAGTGGTCTCGGCATGATCAACATCCATGCCATTGTCCTCCACCGGCTTGCGATTGCCACTCACGACCCTGCCAACACTGGAGCCACTAGAGCCAGGTCGCATTATCCGTGAGATCTGGGGCCTAGCCTTCTTCAGCTCACGAGTTGCTGCGGCGCCGATGGTAGCGGCACCGGAATTCGCTTTAGCAATTGAGGGTTTGTTAAACATGTTGAGCCTGGCACTTCTCCGTTGTGCAGGTGCGTTGGCTTCTTCCGTGTGTTGCCTAGATACCGGATGGCCCGAAACCGTCCTCTTCCGCTCCGTGGGTGCCATGGTCGACCGCAGAGTTCCGGTCCCAGTGTCGGAATGCAGCTCGACTGAGTCCTTGTCTTGGCTTCTGGTACTTCTTTTGGCACCTAGCTTGTAACTGACCTTCGGTGGGGCTTCGAAAAGGCTGGGATCCACGGCCTGGGCTGTTCTTGTCCTCCGTGGTGGCGCTTGCGGTGGCTCCGCAGCGTTGAAAGCTGAACGCATTGTAGGGACCTCTGGCATAGACACTGGGCCGGTAGGTGTTTCCATGAGGTCGAGTTCACCGTTGCTCGTGGACGGTGGGGCTAGCCTAGATCTTGCTGCTGTGATTTTTGACATGAAATCATTCTCCTCAGCTTCCGCGGAGAAGAGATTGGCACTATAAGGCATATCCTGATATGTAGAGGATCGATGGAGGTTGAATGGGTCAGATGAGTCCGCCGTTGATCGAATCGGAGGCCGTTTGGGCTCAAAGGAGTTTGCCGAGCTCTCCTTTGGCTCCTGGGGCAACACTCCCTGCTCCTGTTCAAAACAATGAACCAGAGGATCGGTGACCTGGAAAATATTTGGTACGCGCAATTTTACCCCCATGTCGCTGAGTGCTTGGAAGGCATCCCACATGAAAGGGTTGACTCTCACTGCAGTCTCGAAACACTCGATTGCCCTTCGCTTATCATCGTACGCCCGATACAGCTTGCCCAACAGACACAGGACCGCAGCTTCGTCTGGGTAGAGCGAGCGGGTCGAGGTGGTGTGCTTGCCCATGTTCGTCTTGCCGATCCATTTCTCTCGTGCTTTTTCTAGGGCATTGATGCCGTCTTTGTATCGTTCCATTTTGACGCATGCGTGCGCAAACACCCAGGCAGCGCCCAGATTCGTTCCACGGGAAGCTGATGGCCTGCTGACTTCGAAGGCAGTTCGATGGTCACCGAGACGGAGGTGGCATAGAGCCAGGAGATGTGCAGACTCGCTCGACTTGGGATCTTGGGCGCTTAGCCTCTCGGCGAAAAAGAGGGCGTTCTCGTAGGCATTATTGTCGACATGGTAGTACACTACCTGCCGCAGCAGCCCTGTTATGGCGGCACTCGTGGGCGCCATTCTCGGTGGGTGGTGGAAAAGAGGTGGGCGGTTCGGTGGAGGAGGGTTAACGTCCACGGCAGTTTATGGCCATGGGATCTCGCGGGTGGTGCAGCAACTGTTGAAATTCAAGGGTAGGAATCGCGGTCCTCGGTAGCGTCCCGATGCACTGGACGTGCAGCTTTGGTCGGGAAGCGTTATTCGGGCTCTGTCGAGCTTGGGTATAGGATTTTGTGCAGGCGCAAAAAGTTGCGTCCGTGAATTTCGAGGTGGGCGTTCGCGCAGAGCCTGAGGCCGAGAGCAGCAAGGGTGCTGGAAGCGCGTTTGTGTCGACAGATGATTGAGGATTAACGATTATAGAGCAGCAGAAGGCGAGAGTGCAAGGTCGAATTGAACCGGTAAATGCTGCAAAAGGCGACGGCGAGGTTCGTAAGGTCGTAGAAGTGGTTCAATGGGCAGTTTGCGGATTGTTGCCTGTCGGAGCGAAGAAGGCGTTCGTTGCGTGGTGGGTCCCCGTGGATTGTTGTTTGGGTTCGGCAACAGGCGGGCAGTGAGTGAACTCAGTCAAAGTGCAGCAGTATCGGCTCTTTGCAGCAACAAAAGACAAAATTCGCGGTCCATCTGACAGACTAAACAGAGCGCACCAAAAAGAAAGCAAAACGGGCGCAACGAGAACGCAGCGAGATGGGCACGGCAAAAGACTCCCCAGGGAACGAGTAAAATGGAAGTGAATAGGATGGAGGGTAGGATGATGGGGGGGTTGCTGTCCAGAGGGAAACAGCCAGGCGGGAGGCGGGTGACGGACGAGACTGAGAGTGAGCGCAGTGAGAATTCTCCGTAGCTCGTCAGATCAACAGACGTCAGGCCAGATCAGCCGTGCACTCTGCGTGGGATGGCAGGAAGGAAGGGGAGAGAGGTAGAGATGGTCGTGAAGGTGTCACTTTAGGTCTAGATCCAAGGCCATGTTGCGGCTTGCCATTGTGTGCATGTCCAGTCAGCGTCTCTTGCTCCCAGTCTGGACAGTGGTGTGTTGACCTGACTGCGGCGTTTCCTTCCTTCGGTCGTGCTTGGTGTGGTGACACTACAAAGCTGATTGGCTCATACAAAACCTCAGCGACCGCCGTCGTCTTTGCCCAGCAACCCGACCAGATGAAGCGCCTACTAAGTACCTTACGGAGTACCTAAGGTAGAAAAGGTACTTCACCGACCCCCCTGGCGCCAGCCCCCCACCTGCCAGCCCGTCCTGTGTCCGAGTCGCTGTCGCAGTCGCAACGCCTCCCCCGTGCCTTCCCCTTGCGCCAGAGACATTTACCCGCCACTTTTCGCTCCCATTCTCGAGGCTCCACTTCTCGCCGTCTGCCCGTTCCATTGGGTCCCGCCGCGCCTGAGCCACAATATCAGCCATCCGCCTTAATTGCTTCTCTGGAATTTCGTCACCTTGATCCTCTCAGCCTCAATTCCAACCAGGTCGCAACCTGTCTTTTACTCCCAGGAACGTTGGACCCCACTTTCGAAGACCGACATCATTATCTTAATTGACTTGACCTCACTCACGTTCTAGAGGCCTCTTATCGTCACAATACCTTACTCCATACCTTGCATCCAACTTCATACCCCACGAAACTACCCTCAGCATCTTCCACCATGGCGCAAAAGGCAAAGAAGGACAGGGCCAAATCCAACGCCACCACCTTGAACAACCTTCACATCGGTTCCGCCGTTATCAACGCCGCCTTTCTCATCTTCTACTTCATCTTCAAGTCCCGGTCTCTCTTCTGGTTCATCCTGCTCTCCTCCCCGGCCCTCATCTGCGAGTACGTCCTTGAGAAATCCGGCCGTCCCAAGTATGACGTGGGAGGAGGCCTCAAGTCCTCCGGCGAGGACTTGGCCGCTGCGGGCTTGACCGAGTACATGTTCGACGTCGTATGGGTGACTTGGGCCTCCGTCGTCCTCGTTATCTTATTCGGCAACTGGGGTTGGTTCCTGTGGCTCGCCGTGCCCGCCTACGGCGCATACGCTGGTTACGGCTTGCTCGGAGCTGGCAAGCGTATGGCACAGATGGGCGTTGCGAACAGCGATGAGCCTGCCCCGCCCGCCAACAGGAGGCAGCGTCGAGCAGCATAATCAGAGTCACATCTTGTGCTGCCTAGGACTTGAGCGCTACGAGCAAGATCATCTGTTTTATTCTATTGAGAATGCAGCGAGTAGGTCTATCTGTGCCAGGGTTGCTCCTCAGACCACTTCTTGATGACTTCCGGGTCGACGTCTCGCACCAGCACATGGATGTGCTCCAAGGCCCGGACGCTCTGAAGAGCGACCCAATTCTTGAACCAGATAACCCTGTCTTCTCCGACATCACCAAGAGTTTTGACAAAGTACCTGTCAATGAAATCCTGGACAGTGCGCCTGCTCTCTATTGTCATATCCCCGGTCTCAGGGTCCGTAGGGATGATGGTGCGCGACCAAACCACAATATGGGTGATGCCTGGGTCAAGTCCATACGGCCAGTCGTTGACGAGAACCCGGTAATCGGAAGGATCCTCAAAAGGCACGATGGACTTGGGAGTAAAAGGTGGTTCGCCCCAGGGTTTGGGCAGGCGGTTGGTGAGAAGGAACTTGGTCATGGAGCCGTACTCGGCCTTGGTCTCGGCCGTCCATTTCATGTATCGACGAAGGTCTGACGGCTTTCGCTTCAAGACCTCGAGCTTATTTGTCGCTGGAGCCTAATTAGATCTTTGAAACAGAATATCTATAAAAGACGCAACGCAAACGCGCTTACCAATGATCTCCTTGAGCTCCTCCCAGCCATGCTTCTTAAACTCCTCATCTGTCTGTGAGAGGACCCACTTATCAACATCTGTGAGCGGGAAAGGTGCCTCCTCGACTGGGACGTCACCCATGTTGAGTGTTTAGCTTGAGTAATTAGGTAAACTATGTGTCCGGCTTATATTGGGTGTTGGGGCGAGTGAGTGAGGCCTTTTCGGAAGATAGGATGCAGTCGTTTTCAAGGACGGGAGTAAGGATAAGCGTGTCACGAAAGTGAATAGTTGGCGGTAAGTAACGGCTGTCTGGTGCGGGCGGCCCCCGAGCAGCGGAAGATCAGCGGTCCGATTTCCTGTTTGGGATACGACGGGGTACCATGGTAGGGCAGGGCGACAACTTCCCCTTCATAGTTCATCCCATCTCTCGACCATTGATGATGCTGCTCCCGGTTTTCCGGTCTCTCTGCACCGTGTCATTAATACGAAGAAAGAGCCGAGAAGAAAATCACCAGGTACCGATAGCTCGCCGAGGTATCGACAGGTGCTAGTACTGCAAGGGATCCGTGCATCTTAGGTACCTACCTGACTGAACCAGGTTTTGACTGCCTCTGCACGAGGAAGTAGGTACCTTGTAATAGGGCCTTGACCTGTGCAATCCTTCCAGACCTCAACTCGATATCCTCGTCGCATTGAGAAACAGCCGGATTCTCGTAGTTGTTGCCGAATGTTGAGTGGAAGGTGTGTCTGGCATTGATCAGGCAACTTGGAACCTGGTTCGGCAGGCAAGTCTTCTAGCGATCTTCAAGAACGGGGAATCCCATTTCAACTTTGGCTCAACCCCAACTCCAACCACCTCGCAAACAAGACGACGAAATTTTGGCATCACTCGAAATAACGTGTTACTCTACGCATGCACAAAGTCTTGAGATAATCACACAAAGCACCAAACCAATATGGATAACTCGACAGACGCCGCCTTCGCGCATCCTTACTACCCAGTCACCGCTGCCCTACCGCACTATGTCGCCAACAAGAACTCCGTTCTCAGCCTGCTCGTATTCTTCGGGAGCATAATATCCTTCGTCGTCGTTACGGCCGTCGCGGGTGCTAGAAATACCTATCCTCAGCTGAAAGCCTCGGACCAGCTTACCGTGGCTTGGTTTGCCCTTTGTGAGTGGTGCTCAGAACCTTGCTTGCCCAACTGTGGCTAATCGCTTCATCCACTCAGGCGGTTTCCTCCACTGTTTCTTCGAAGGTGTGTTCGCGATTCTTTGGTTCCTCTCAGTCCAAGTCTAACGTCTCCACAGGATACTTCATCCTCAACCACAAGAGCCTTGCTAGTGACCAAAGTCTCTTCGGCCAGCTGTGGAAGGAGTATGCACTCTCCGACTCTCGCTACCTCACATCCGATCCATTTATGCTCTGTGTTGAGTCCTTCACAGTAGTAAGTCGCGCTGCTTCTTGATATTCCGAAAGAGCGCAAGGTTGACCAAGATTCCAGCTCGTATGGGGCCCCCTCTGCTGGGCCATCGTCATCACTACTGCCAAGCGGAACCAGTTGCGTTACCCCTTTCAAATTATCATGAGTGTCGGGCACCTGTACGGCGTCGTGCTCTACTACTCAACCAGCTTGATCGAGCTCTACTCCAACGGAGTATCGCACAGCAGACCCGAGTTCCTGTACTTCTGGGTCTACTACATTGGTTTCAATGCTCCTTGGGTCGCTGTGCCTGCGAGTAAGTCGATATGCCTTCACCCCTCGTTCTACTGTTATTTTCTGACGCTGTTCTGCTCTAGTCATTCTCTACCAAACCACGGTCCATATCAAGAGGCACCTCACAGACCGTGCAGATGTGGTGGCCAAGCTGAACAGGATTGATGGCATTATGGGCGACAAATCTTGGCAGACGTACGTGCCTAAGGAAGAGGAGAAGAAGATGAACTAGCTGTTATGGTGCATTGGCTGTATATATGGTGCTTTAGTCACATGCCGAACAGTCTTTGCGGTGGAGTAGATTCATAACACCGCGAGGCTGATCCAATTAAAACATGTTCAACGTCGTTCGGTGACCAACGTCGGGCAGACTCATGCCCCTTATCCATATGACCTTTTCTTTCTTCAACATGGCGGGAAATAATAAACACCGTTTTGACAGGTCTCCCGGTCGTGATGTTGCACAGCCGCACTCCTAGCAAGTGGAGTCAACTATCCCGAATCGGTAGTTATAGAACGCACTTGAGTAGCGATGCAGAAGAAGTATAATGCTGCCAACGTATATAAAGAGGAACAAATGTCTAGACATGGGGGAGACGAGAACACTCAACATCCTCACTTTCAAGCATCTCATCTACAATCTTATCATACTTCACAATGCAATCCTTCAACTTTCTTCTCACTGCCCTTGCCGCGACAGCAGTTGGGGCAACCTGTCTCCCATCATCCCATGGGTGCCCTGCCTTCCCGCCATCCATGATCACCTTTTCTGCCGGCTTCGAACAGCCACAGCCACCTCTGATCAAACCAGAGTATCGGGCCAGTTTTGTTCAGCATAAATGGTAACTTTTTCCCGACCGGTAATATTGTTACATTCTTTCTAATCGCGAGAGCCAGGAATGCGAACCTGTCACACATCACGACTGGTTACATCGACAACTCCCCTTCCGGCGCTTTTGTTCGCGTGGGCGAAGCATACGAGGGCCAGATTTCGTGGTCGTTGTTCGACTATTCTAACGTTAGCGAGTCGGGCCTCGTGGACAACACGTTGATGACGTATGGCTGGAACTCCACCACCCCGAGCGTGTGGAGGGGCTATGTGAACTCGAATTTTCCTATTTTTCGGGACAATATTCTGGTTGAAGCTGGAGCCGTCTATGAAGGGCTAGTGCGAAGAGATTTCGTCCCATCGCCTGTTGCCGTGGTAAGAGACCTCTGCTATCTCAATTCTTCTCCCGTGAACCGTCGGATTGACCATTTGTTTAGTGGAGTATCATGTACCAGGGTGCCATTCCCGTGACGGTTTACGTCAATGAGTGCAATGTCGTTGTTGGCTATGACTACTTTGCCCCTGACTTGCGAACCCGAGTGATCATGGAGTTCTTCAATATTCAGGCAAAGTGAGCTTTCAATCACGTTTACCCAGGGCTTGAACACTCGCGCCATACAACGATCGGCTTGTTGTACTTGACATTCGTCTTGTAAATTATTTCCTTGGCACAGAGGTGCTCCTGCTCGGTGCATTCAATAAAACGTCAGATATCGTCCCGTGCCCTTTCCGCGTGCTGGTATTCCCACAGTTCCTGTAAATCCCTCTTGATTCTTCCCGAAACTGCAAACCCTTTTTGTGCTATTCTGTCAAGCAATCTCACTATCTCATCTTTTTGTAAAGACTGACTTGTATTTGCTCCAGCCATTCGGAGAGGGAACAGGAGTAATACCCCCGGCATGTTGGAATATTCGAGGATTTGGCTTGACAGCGTGACCACAGCGGTCACATGTGCCTGAATCTCGTGTGCTGCTAGCGAGGGGATGTCTTGCCCCTCCCAACATGCGTAAAAGGTATAGTTTCTGGACAAAAACAATTGGAGAGCATGGTAGTTTGATGTAGCCAGCATGTAATATGGATCATTGTGACTATGACGCGGTGTCATTTGGTCATGCCAGCTGCGAAGTCGCTGCTGGAAACATTGACCTTGCTCAGCTAGAGCGTGTATCGCCTGGTGCCCAGGTCGTAGTGTGTCCGGAATTGACTCGATACGATCAAAGAAACTATCCATTTTTTGAGCTTCGATTTAGATTTAGTAAGAGCGCGACTGACTTACGCTTTACTAAAGGAAGAGATTTCGATTAGGAGATCGAAGATTGTCTCTACTTGATTTCCCGGTTTTGCGACAAGCTCTCGTCGAGACTTTGACCACGGCTCCTGCGATAAAAACGTATCTTCGCCGTAAAAAATGGCTCGATTTGCCTCTAGCGATCTAAACGCTCCAAAGAGTCTGCTGTCAAGCTGACACGGCGTAGTCGTCGCCGCTACACTCTGGATGATCCTGGCCGTCCCGTAGAGCATGTGTTTGGCCCACAGGTCTCCAGAGGTTTCCGCCATCAACTTTGACTACCAGTCAGTAAACACGATTCAAAAAAGAGAAGCCAATAGTTAGAGTGTGTCACCTCGAATAGCCCGAGAAGTAGCGTACACCAGAGAACTCCACCACAGCGAAACGCGTCTGATACCTGCAGTCGAGCTCGGAGTGTCTTGATTGATTCCCCATAGGACACAAAGGCCATGGTGTAAGGTGACTGCTGATCACGAGAGGACCTAACCGTTGCTCGTCTGCTGGCTTCGAGTGCGCCGATCGCTGTCACTACTTGCCCGAGTGGCAAGCATGTTTGGGTTAGGGGTAAAAGGTCTGCAGCCAGGCCGTTGAATTCATCTGTGAACAGACAACGTTTCATGAATAGATCAAAGTAGTCAAGGTAGAGGATATCGCTGTGTAGGTTGACTTGTGTCGGTAGTCGAGCGACTTGCATGCCTTCTTCAGAGGATTCGGGGCTGATGAACTGCACTTCAGTCGTAGATGTAGCCTGAGGCAGGCAACGTTTCTTGGTTCGAGTACAGTACTCGCATGGAGAACCACCCTGACACTTATTTGTCAATTTTATGTGTGAGTTCAAGTAACGCCACGTGTGGGAATGGATTGTTCATAGATACTCACCTTGATGCGCCTTTTAGCGCATGGCTGACAACGCGTCCGTCTCCTGCGGTGATCCAGCGGGCCGACCTCACGCTTGATCTTCATTTGAGCGTGCCGACATGGATGTTTATGTGTCAAAGTAGAGTTCTCAACTCTCGAGAGCTGCAAAGGAAACAAGTGACACATGACATATCAGTGACCTCGCTGGTCTACAATCCTTGATGGCTCGGGAGTAGTCACTGGTGGCAGTGCCGGCTTATACGTAAGCTCCACTACCACTAGGCAGTCTTACTTGATTTAGAAGCAATTGAGCGCAGTGGACCCTCGGCAGCAACCAGGCCGTCGCTAGCATGATAATTGGAGAACCACATTATCACTTGGAGAAGCCAAAAGACCCCACCAAACCCCACCACGTCCGCCCAAGCTATCCACCGTCACCAACCACAACAAAACGACGATAGCTTCACGAAACAAAACTTCAAAAAACATACAACACCAGGTATTCGCTGGTCGTCACCGACCCAACTACTAATCTGGCCCTCATCAGCTTGTCTATGGGAGAGCGGACGGGATCCCGAATTTTCCAATGGGTATGGTCGTATGTGATAGTCTGGTCAGAGGAGGGAACTCTTGAAGCTCAGAGTAAGGTGATGCTCCCTCGATTCAGCGCCACTTGACGGTATTTTTTAGATTGGTCCCGGCTCTCAACCAAGGCTCATACTTCTGAGTTGAATTTCAACCTCGGTAACCTACTCACAGGTGGTGACGCTTCTTGCCATGGTACTTTGTGTTGTGGTTGAAGATCCATCTGCCGTTGGGTGGGGAAAATGCCGCCGCGGTGTTGTCAACACACATGACAACCGCGCCTGGAGGCACAACTCACGGCAGATGGGAACGGCATTCGATTAACATAGAAACATCAAATTCAGTCGTCTTGGGTCATCGGCAAGTCGTCGAAGAGCTTTCTTCAAGGAAACGCGTCACGAGTGGAACGCTCTGCACGTTTTGGGCTTCACCTCCTTAGGCTTATTCCAGTAGATGGAAGAACAACGCTATAGCAGATCAATGGTGGTCGTGAGGAGAACTCCTCGTAAACAGCCAGACGTTTTTGCTACACTTTCATGAGGCCCAGAGGGCTCTAAGGTATTAGTTCAAGCCGAGAGATGGTATGGGCATATAGACAGGAAACGATGGCTTCAGCTTAGTGATAATATAGACATTACAAACCCGACATCCTACGCTATCTTCAAGTCTCCAAGACTTTGCACCAAGTTGTGAACATAATCCATGGTATTCTCGTCATACACCGTACCTCGGGTCTTGTCAAACGGCCCGCCACTTGGGCCAGCCGTGTTCAACTCGATTTGCGACTTATCCAGCATCAGCTGAGCGAGCATCCAAAACTCCTTTGCGTGGCGTATGAAACCCAGCCGTCGCCACATTTCGTCGCACAGCAGGAGACCGGGTGAATTTTCCATGACCCAGCTGTCGGCCTGGTCGTAGAGCGAAATCCATCGGTTCAGCCCCAGCTGAAGGTGCCATGACCCGCTGTTAGGCGCGAGAGATACCTCGTAGTGGAAGCCGAGGGTGTGTAATGCTAAGTTATATCGCGTAAGCATCTGCCCTCGTTTTTATATAAACAACACCTGAAGTACTATCAAAAGGGGAAGATTCAGCTGAAGTAAGGTGCATACCCGTGATGGCCGTGAACAGGTTCAGCATGCTGAGACCCGCTAGACCTTGGCAAGTTTCTTCGTCGCTAAGGTGGTTGTTGCACATGGCCTCGACGAGGTCGACGACCCGCATCTGAGCTTGTCTCGGTTCGCTCGAGGTCCAATTGTGTAGGAGGACGAAGCATTCTTCTTGAGAGGACGCTTGGAAGCTGGAGTCGGGACAGACGAGACTCATTCTCATCTCGGCGACGACGAGTCTCGGTGGTGAGTTGTGGAAGATGACAAACGCACCATCGAGTAGGAAGATGTAGGTCCCAGTTCTTTTTGTCATACGTTAGACTCTGCTTGCCATTTCGGGAAGTCCATGTGTCCTCTGTGGTAACTCACCGAATAAGCATCTCCAGTAATATAAACCTTTTCCAGCTGAAAGTGGAAGAATCATCAACCGGCAGCTTATGACGGGTAAGATCATCCAAACCAAAGTCTCTTGCTGCCTTACAGAAGGGCGCTTAGCTGGTAACGGGAGGACTGTGGGCAAGATTTGGATCTGACTTACATCCAGAACAACAGCATACCTGTTCCTACGAATACGGCGTTTACTCGGTTTCACACCCTCCCAGTACTGTATTAGACAAACCAAATAGGCAGCTTGAATCGCTTCGAGGCGCCTATAGACCGCGTCATCGTCACATGAGATGAAATCGTCAACAGTGATAAACTCATCAAGAAGAGCCTCGTCGAGGAAGGCGAGTTCCTCTACACTGTTGAACCAAATGTTGGCGTTTGCGCGGACGCTCGGCGACGGAGAGAGGCATGCTCCCAAGACGGCCATGGCGGCGATGAGCAAGGGCGATGCATTGGAGGTCGAGAAGGACGGTTTGTGAATGATGGGGCAGTTGGGATACCAGCATGACCAGAACAGCTCGAGATTGTCTTGTAGTCTTTGAGGGGAGAAGAAGTTATGACAGGAGAACTCGATGGAGCTGGACCAGGAGATGTTGATTTTGCTGCCTCTTGGTTTGCTGATGGTGATGTCTTTAAGCATTGCTACAATCTTGGACGTCACGCCAGAAGCCGCCTCCACATGATACCGGGGGAGTTGATCGTTGGGCCCGTTATTGAGGCTGTATTGAGATTCGGTCGAGAACGAGACAGAAGGGTTTTGGCTACTGCGCCATAGTGAGTCAGGCTCTGCGGTGAGGGGGAATACCGAGCGTAAGTAGCTGTCCCACAAGCGACCGTCGCACCTGGGGTTTGGTTTCCGGATCTGCTGGAGTAGTAACTGTCGTTCTTGGAGCGAGCCACATTCAAAGGACTGCGCTAGGCCTGCGAACTTGGTAAACCTTTGCATATAGTTGAAGTGATGCTTGATCGTGTTCTGGGTCTGGGTCTCGTATGGGAAGTCGAATGTGGAGTATACCGGGTCGGGAATGAGCACATCGGGCGGCTTTTCAGCATGGTAACGGAAGGGAACGTCTAGGTCTAACTCGTCGGTCAGGGGTTCGTCTAGATATGGTCTCAGAATGCCGCCTTCAGTCGCAGGCATGTAAAATAGCTCGTCGCTGGAAGCCTGGATGTCGAGTGGTAAAGTCGGGACTGGAGATCCTAGGGCCATGGCTCGTTCTGTCAGAGCACCTATTTCAACATCGCTGTAACTCTTGTCTGTCATAGGTGATGTATCCCGTCGTGTACGTTGCGCAGCCGAAGTCTTTATCTCATCGCTGGCAATCTGTGCTGTATACGTGCAAGGGCTCTTGTCCTTTAGACAAGTACGACATGGCCACTGAGAGCTGCAAGCTCTCTTCCGATGGCTGCAACGATCGCAGGCTGTCTTCTTCTTGCCTCTCGTATTTTGAGGAAGCTGCGGAATTTCTACGTCGGCCTGGAGCCTCTCCTTGCAGGCCTTGAAATGTCGCTTGAGAACGTCCCTGTTCCGAACGTTAGTTGGGCTTTAACTTGGTCGTCCCTTCACATGAGGTGGGCTTACTTGCCTGCGTCCGAAAGATTGCGAACAGAAATGACAATTGAAAGGACGGCTGGTGCTATCTGTGGCAGAGCCTTAGTGTTAGAAATTCCTTTCATTGAGCGTGAAAGGTGGGAGATTGGGCTTATGTACGCATCACTTCGTGGCGTTGAAGATGTTCGAGACGAGTGAACTTTCGGTCACACACTTGGCAGGAGAAGCCAGAGGCAGCAGGAGAAGACAGTGTGCTTGAAGCCATGCTTGATAGAATTATCAGTGTCGGGGATCATGGGGTGGCTAGATACCGTGGGTGATCGGGGGTGATGGTTCTTCAAGGTTACATCTCCATGAAATACCGTTTACTTCCCCGGACACTCCCCTAATGTGGATCTGCGGGGAACCGCGCCTTGCCGGGAGGATCGGCAGAGAGGGGGCGTGGAGTGCCGGCTATTTCTGGCCACACTGTCTTTCGAGTGTGTATCTTTATTTCGGCACCTCACCTGAGTTATAATTCTTCGACATGAGCAGCGTGAGTTTTGTCAGAGACTCGAATGCAAGGCTGTCTTATCTGTTATGATGAACTTCAGTTGGTTGACGCCACTACTTGTGCGATGCCTGTGTATGGGCTACTCTGGAGGTTTCTCACTGTCCGATTGAATTCATCCTCCTACCGAATGCTAAACACTAGCCACTGATCTAGATTTACATCTACGCTGTACGCGTACCCAGAAGTCCCTCTGAAAAGCAAACCATTGCGTCTTTGTTTGCCAGGGGCGGTCCAGATTCACTAACGAAGCATCAAACCTGCGGAAGAACTGCGCAATGAAATTGTGCATTTCAACCGTGGCCAAGTTCTTCCCCACGCAGCTTCTGCTTCCCATGCCGAACTGTAATTGCGTTAGCTACCCCTTGCTATCCTATATGATGACCACATAGGGAGGAAATCTGGACGCGTTCTTACGGTTGTTAAATGGGAGTTCCAATACTTGATCTTTTCTTCATGGTTTGCGTCTGTCGCAATCCATCTCTCAGGCTTCCACTCATCAGCGTCTGGGCCAAATATCTCCCTCGACCGGTTCATCGAAGCGGGACTCATGCCACAGATCGTGCCTTTCGGCACCGCCACGTCATCCAGTTGTAAGCCTGCGGGGCCAATCACGCGAGGGAGTTGATACTGAATGGAAGGGTGCAGTCTCGTACTTTCTTTGATGACGGCGGATAGGAACGGCAGTTTGGACGACTCCGAGAACTCAATGTCTCGCCCTGTCTTTTCGAGTCCCAAAGAGCAATACGCTTCATCGATTTCTGCCTGGGCCGAACGATCGCTTCGGGGTGAAGAAGAAGCAATCCCAACGTAGCAAGGATGCCGATGGTTGTCGTATCTGCTCCAGCGCCCAGGATATTCACACCTTCCATCATCACATCGCCTTTCGTAACCGGCTGCCCTGCCATGTCCTTGGCGTCGATGAAGAGCTGCAACATGTCTCGCCGCTTGGAGCCGAGGCCATTTCGGTAGCGCTCGTCAACGCGGACCTCTAGCCAGTCCACAAATCTGGAGAAGGCCTGGAGCCGTTCGCCGCCAAACGACCTAAGGGCCCACTGCGCGATGCGGTTGTTGAACCACGCCATTTGGAGTGGCATGTTGCCCATGTTTGCCATGAGCCAGAAGCCGTCGTGAATTGACCGGATGATACCGTCAACATCCTTTCCCTTCTCTATGAAACCGATAGGGCCTCCCAAAGCTAGGCTGCCAACCACGTCAAAAGCGAAGTAGTTTGCCCACTCGTCCATGCGGACCGGAGCATTTCTATCGGCAAACTCTCCCATTCTCTGCCACATGGAGTTTGCAACATCTTGTATCAAGGGTTCCATGGATTGAATGGCAGTCATGGAGTACCCTGACGAGACGCGAGACCGCAGATGCCGATGAGTCTTGATGTCCCTGACGGCGAAGAAACTCATACTCATGTTGGGAACGGTCCAAGTGTCATACCATTTGCTCTGTGATCCACAGTCAGATAACGAACTTTGTATATTGGCAAGCTTCTGGTTGGGGCTCAGATGCCTGACCTTGACAACTTTCTGACCATGGCCGTATAGTGCTTTCAGACCGGTCTCATCGACAATGCTCAACTCGTTTGGGGCAATGCGGACGACGTTCCCGTACTTCCGGTGCAATAGGACAACATCTTGGTGCCATGTCCCTCGAAAGTACTTGTGGGATCTCCAGGCTTCGCTGGAACGGGCCAGCCATGGCCCTGGGACACTGCTGAGAGGATGGAAAAACACGGTATATATGGTCGAAGAGAACCAGAGGAGTAGAACAATCGCAAACACCATCACATAACTCCAATTGCCCATAATGTCCCTCGCAGAGGACATATAACCATCACGTGGTAGGCTCAGAAACTGTGTCGAAAACAAGTTCATTGTTTTTGCTGCGTGAATAGTCCTGATAAGATTTGAAAATATCGCTTAACCTCACATGGGTGAGTCCGTTTGATACCAAGATAGGGGCTTCCTTTGACAACTCCGTAATACTGCTGCGCGAATACACCGTAAACTTATATGGAAGATTCACCCTGCGCAGTACTCTCAACTGGATATGGTTGACCAGCCATAGCGGCTTTCCCGATAGCATTTTGCATAGGAATCTATCGTCAGAGGATTGCAGCCAACGATATGCCGGAAAGCATAATGAAGAGGCATCGGAGCAAACTCCACGTCCCACGGGGAACGCTTTGAATCCCGCTCTCAATTTTTTCAATCGATTGACGCCAAATGCAGGAGGCTTCGGTGACTAGACGGCAGCGACAAGCGCGGTGGTGAGAACTTACCGGTGCCCCGCACTCGGAGATAGTTTCACTTACACGAGCCGTAGAGCGGCGGTTTCGATGCGGAGTTGTGTGGGGAAAATCCCGAGAGGGTGTGCTGCATCGACAGGCTCATGACCTCGGCCTCGGGATTGGGGCTGATGTTGTAATCGCAGGTAGGAGATGAAGCACTTGAAGTATGTTCAATTCGCATCTATAAGACGACATGAACAAATTGTGATACAATGAATGACAGCTTACTACCAAAGCTCTTTCTTGCTTTAATACCATTTCATCGCGTCACGCACCAACAAGCGATCTCATACCACTTGCTGAGCGGATACTTCAGCGTCATACAAAATGCCTTACCCTCAGCCTCGTCGTCTTCCTCCCGGCTGGAACGCCAATGACTTTGAGCGTTTCGTCGACTCCGTAGTCCCAATCGTAGGGGCCGAGAACCTCGACATCATCTCGGCAGACAAGGAGCTGGCCGACGGAGACTACGTCAACCCATGCAAGTCCCACGACATGCACGCCGTCTACGAGAGAGACTTTTTCGTATCGTGTGCCATCATCAATCCCAGGTCTGTCCCCGAAGTCCAAGATGTGATGCGGCTTTGCAACCAGCTGCAGATGCCCGTCTGGCCCTTTTCCATTGGCCGCAACACGGGGTACGGCGGCGCAGCACCGCGAGTTCCAGGCAGTCTCGGTATAGAACTCGGAAAGCATCTGAACAAGGTCCTCGAGGTAAACGTCGATGGAGCGTACGCTCTCGTCGAGCCTGGGGTTACCTTTGCTGGTCTTTACGAACATCTTGTCAAGACTGGCCTCAGCGAACACTTGTGGCTAGATGTGTGTTCTTCTCTTGCAAGGATTATGAAAGCACGTTTCTGACCATGGAGTTAGGTACCTGATCTTGGAGGCGGTTCAATTGTTGGTAGGAATTACGACTTGCCTACATAAAGTCCTTGACTGACGGACACAGGGAACACTCTTGAGAGAGGTGTCGGTTACAGTAAGCGCTGAGTGCTGGCCTCAACCATGACCTAGAATTTGTAGGCTGATTACTTTGTGAATCTCACAGCACCTTACGGAGGTAAGATGTCGTCGAGAAGACTATTGTACTAAGTTGGCCATGCCTCTGATGCTCAGCAGATCACTTCATGATGCATTGCGGTATGGAGGTCATTCTTCCCGACGGCACCCTCATCCGCACTGGCATGGGAGCGCTTCCGGACCCGTCTTCAGGGATTTCAGACCTTCCGCCCCATGAACAGAAGGCAAATTCTGCTTGGCAGCTGTTCAATTATGGATTCGGCCCTTACAACGACGGAATCTTTTCCCAGAGCAGCCTTGGCATCGTTGTCAAAATGGGAGTGTGGGTGAGTCAACCATGTCTTTCTCCACGGTAACCCGGCCTTTGACCAAAAGTACATGTGCTGACAGTAACCGTGAAAGTTGATGCCAAATCCTGGAGGATATCAAGCCTACATGATCACATTCCCTCGCGAGGATGATCTGTCAGAAATCGTGGATATCATAAGACCGTTGCGCCTAGTAAGTTGAATACGTCCGTTTCTCAATTAATTGATCGACTTACGGAGACTGACGAAAATCGATGTCCACAGCAAACAGTCATTCAAAATGTGCCCACCATTCGCCATTTACTTCTGGACGCCGCCGTAGCTGGTAATAAGGCTTCTTACACGAACAAGACCGAACCACTATCCGATGAAGACCTTGATGCGATCGCAGCCAAACTGAATCTGGGTCGCTGGAACTTCTATGGTGCTGTCTATGTAAAGAATCTCTTTAAGATCATCTCGGGCGCTGTTTATAGAAACAATGGCTAATCTCCATCGCGATAGGGCCCGGAGCCTGTGCGGAAATTCTTTCTCGATACCATCAAGGCCGCTTTCCTAAAGGTTCCCGGCTCAAAGTTCTTCCTTGCGGAGGATCGAAATGAACCATACAGCGTCTTGAAGACAAGAGAGAAGACTTTGCGAGGCGTTCCTTCCCTGGACGAGCTTCGTTGGGTGAGGTATGTGGCTGGCCAACATCCTATCATATCTTGCCTATCCTGGCCTTGACATCGCAGCTCAATGTTGTCCAGTTGACTGATCATGATTACTATAGCTGGTTACCAAACGGTGCGCACCTATTCTTTTCGCCCATCACGAAAATTTCGGGGCAGGATTCCAAGCTCCAATACGAGGTCACGAAGCGCAGGTTCGCAGAGGCTGGGCTCGATTTCATTGGCACCTTCACCATTGGTATGCGAGAAATGCGTGAGTAGCCCTCTATTACTTCTTACAAACTTGTGATATACACTATACTGATAGATTTGGCAGACCACATTGTGTGCATTGTCTTCAACCGCGAAGACCCTCAGCAGCGCTTGAAAGCGCGATGGCTGATCCGGCAACTGATCCAGGACTGTGCGGAACGTGGTTGGGGCGAGTACAGAACACATCTAGCGTTGATGGACCAGATCGCAAACACGTATAACTTCAACAACAATGCCCAGATGAAGCTAAATGAAACAATCAAGAATGCGCTGGATCCGAACGGCATTCTCGCTCCTGGCAAGAACGGGATTTGGCCAAAGAGATACGACAAACGGGAATGGGCGCTTCGAGATGATGAAGCGGAAAGATTATCTAGTGGTGGTACCCGGCTTATAAAGAGTCACTTGTAGTAATGTTGCAATCGTAGTTGGGGGCTGCTAGATATCATTTGAGATACAGATGGCCACACCCGTTGACTTCATCTTGTGGACGTCGGGAAGCAGCTGGCCACTCCGGGCCCGCAAATGGCCAGTCCGCGGGTGTCAGAAACCTGACCCAGGCCCACCAAAGCCGTTGCGGCACCTTCGAAACTGGCCCAGGACATGCACAGCCGTGTCGTCGAAGTCCAGGCCGAAGGCGCCGTCCTCCGTTCCAGTACCCACTTATGCGGGGTAAATGTGCCGTTACGGAAGCTGATGTCGGTCCCCCGCTTCTTGCCCCTCCACCCATCTTTCTCACGACCCAAGGTAAAATAAGGCAACCTGAAAGCCTGCCATCAGCCACCAACTCACTCGCGTGCATCGAGCATATCGTTCATCGTAGCGAAAAAGATGCTGGCATCATTTGTCATTGCCATTTCTGGTATGGTCGATGTTTCTCTATGGCTGAATCTTCGCTTTGGAGAAACATAGCAGGACTTGAAGCTTTAAGACCAGTATCACTGAAGGCGGAGAGGCTCTCCAGCGTTGGCTTAATTCTAAGGGTGGTAGCTCTGCATTACGAGGGCAATCAACACCCTAACAACCATTTTATCGATGTAGAGGACGTCATAGAATCGAGGTTCAGAAGCATCGATCATGGCGTCTCCCGAAATGGCCCAGCCCAAGATCCTACATCACCGGGAATGATAGGAAACATACAACACCAGAATTTCGCTGGTTGACCAAATTACTACTCCAGTTCTCATTGACTTTTCTAAGTTATGGAAT
>JFBX01000554.1:378983-459894 GCA_001563135.1 Colletotrichum simmondsii | reverse complement strand
GGAAACCCCCCCCCCCCCCCCCCCCTGGAAATGGCTGTATGTTGCAGTTTGGGAAGGTGAGGATATCGGTGATTTCTTGGAAGAGATTTATCAATCTAGACTTTTGGTGACGCGGAACATAAAGTACAATGGCAGCTATTAGAGGCTCTATACAACAGGCGGACCATAGAGAACATCATTTTTGAACATGCAGCTATGCTTCATCTGCCGATCTTTGGCGACGGCGGTTCAAATGAGCACACTTCCCATGATTTTTCAGTCTTTGTTCTATATGTTCAGAACCTCGTGTTTCTCTCCTCGGTTGTTTGGCAAGCACCTCTGAACAGGAGTAGCCACACGTACCCTTCAGCAAAGAAGTCCTTTGATGTGAAGGAACGGTTCACCACCTCACCCACCTTTACCGCCACTATTAGGCGACAAGTCGAAGACGCTGTTTGAGGACATGAAGGTTAAGCATCATAAACAAAGGATATGATGCCTTCTCTATTTAAAGCTCCGAGATAGCCGTCTTCCCAGTGAGTATTCACCATCTAAGAAAACATCTCGCAATCCCGAACCGTTAAATTCAACATTGACTCAATCAAACCACACCTTCATAACCATGTCTGACGCTGTAAAAGTCGAGGAGAATCCGCAAGCTGTTGAGGCCCAACACGATCTCGAGAAGTTTTGCGGCATATACTCAAACTATGCGCAACATTTTTATCGATGGGTTCGGATCCAAAAATGTAATCAAAGTAACGGGAAACCCAGACTTAAGATACTGGATCACAGATTTCAGACCAAAGAACAACAATACGAGGTCAACGTGTGCTACCTCAAGCCACACAAGAAGACCACCAGCTGCGATATCAGCACCACTTGGGTACGAAGTAAATTCCAAGCTCAGAATCACGAGGAAGACGCCAATGAACCGGAATCCGATGATGATGCTCTCTATCACGTCGTGTTCGAGATCAGAGAAGGCAAACAATGTCTGGCATGGACTGCCGACGGTGAAGTGGAAAACAAGACGCGATGGGAGAAGCGCGAAGAAAAGGATATGAAACCAGGAGACGCATCAAGTGGTATACTTGAATTAAGTCCAAATCCGTGGCTGGTAAACCTGACCGAGGCAACCAGCACATCACCGCATTAGACGAGAGCTTCTTCATGTTCACTACAGTAGAAGTACTAGTCCCTCGAAACAAAATGTCTGTATCCGAAAAAATAAATACTCAATCGACTGGGGGGTTCAATCATACGCATGTGCTCAAGAGGGCTACTTCGGGCTATCGTGCAGTTTAGTTAGTGTCAGCCCCTCAAAATACAAAGTTGCATCAATTTCACTAGTTACCAATCGACTTGAGAAACACATAGTAATTCTTCTACGAGTGCTGAGCTACCCTACCTTATGTGACTCATATGGTGACCGCCTTTACTGTCTCTTTCATCATAAGCTACTGAGAGAACAAGTCTCAGAAAGTAGTAGTATCAATACACGGCTCACGGCCGCCCCTCATCGAACGAGATAAATCCAAACCTAAGAAAAAGGAAAGACAACGAGAACTCCGGCCTCTTAAGCCGTTGAAGTCAGAGCGGTTTCTACATGAGGTCCAGTCAGTCTCACCCGATACCTAGGAGAGGTTCACAGTCTGCTCAATATACCAACATGCTTCCTGCCAGACTTTCTGATATTTCCCGCCCAAAAAACACAGACCAGCCATAAACGTTGAAGGGTGCCCACACTGCATACCACAAGATCTTTTCCGGTGAGGCTGCTGTTTCCATGTCTCTCTGGTCACACAATCCCTACAGCTGTCGAGTTGCTCCTGGTAGCAGACACGGCGATCACGTAACCGTTGACATCTATCGCTTCTATGAGGAACGCGGCGTCACCTGGTACATGTACCCGGACCCACGCGGGGGCCTGGAGCCGGGCATTCAGAGCAGGGGGAGAAACTCAGAAAAGGGGTTACCTCATGTTCCGGTCTTGCGGCCCAGGACTAGAGAGGAGGGGTTGGGTGGGGGTGAGGGACGCCCGTCAGCCTCACGAGCAGGGGTTGGAGTGAAGGATGGTGGGTTGGACATCCAACAAGGATAGGGGGCGCCGCGGCAGACGCCTTGCGAATGCAGGGCGATTGCGGAGCCGGGTTTCGATCGTCCGGCATTTGGGTCGCGAAGAGATGGGAGAAGGAAATCTTGGTTTTTCTGATTGGATCGCTGGTCGGTTGCCAAAGGGCTCGTTATTGACGTCTGGTGGGTTGAGGTGCTGCTCATTCGGCGAGATGTCTTTTGAGGCAACTTGGTCGGGTTGATGGAGAGAAACTTTGAGAGAGAGGGCTTGGTGTGACGGGGTGTGATGAACTGCAGAGTTTCAGCAAGGGCCCGTCATGGGATAATTATTACATTGCCTCAAGGCTTTATCTCTGACTTTTGAGAAGCGTGGTGATAAGAGCTTCATAGTATCCATACCATAAATTGGAATCTCAACCTCGACATGTAATGGATCCAGTCTGAGTACTTTCTGCAAAACGAATGTAACATCAATGTCAATGAGATTTGAGTTGGATTTAAGAAACTTTCATACGTTTGTGCTCCGTTCTCCTTACAGTCTACATCTTGCTTCGGGAATCCTCAGCGAATTACTCATGTGATCCAATGAAAAGCGTCAGCTCACAAATGCACTGCAAGAGTTGAGAGAACGAACCTGTCTCTTTTCTTGGCTTCTGAGTTGGTGGTGGCTGTGGCTGTGGCTATGAGTTGGTCAGCTGTGCATGCATCAAATTGAGGTGCAGCCAATGGAGGTCGCTAATATTGAAGAATCTACCTGGTCGTTTGCCTAGATTCCTTGAGTTGAACGTCTGGCATGACGTTAAATTACCTCACTCCCATGAACGATCCGGTAGAAAATCGAGATTGTAGAGACTAAGGTCCCTCAAAATTTCGACCATGGATCCCGTGACAGCCGTGGCACTCGCAGGCAACTTGCTACAATTTACCCAATTCGTTGTGGGTCTTTTCAATGACGCCCGAAAACTACATACATCCGCCGCAGGGACCAGTAGCAACAATAACCACATCCAAGATGTTTGCGGGATGCTCATAAACTTCAATGGGCAGTTCCAGCAACCCCAGTCGGCTCCGTCGATAAACCCTACCAGAGCCACATCCAGTCATGGAAAGCAGCTTCCCGAGTTCGCGAACAGCTGCAAACAGGACTGCGAAGTCCTTCTTGGAAAGATGAACAAGCTGAAAGTCATAGGGGCAAAGGGCCCGAAGCACTGGCGCAGCTTTCGAGCTGCACTTTCTGAAGTCTGGCAATCGAGCGAAATTGAGGAATACAGGACGCGGATTGCCGATCGTCAGCGCGCAATGACTCTCTTGCTATGCTTAGCATCAAAGTAAGTATACCCTGACCTACATCATTAAGTGACGTTTTGCTCAGCTTGCCCATAGAGAAAGCATAAAGACTTCTGAAGATCATGTTGAAGATCTTGGTAGAGGGATTTGGGCGCTTCACAGCGATTCTAGACTAGATTTCATGATCGAAGAAATTACAAAGCTCGGAAACTACATTCGGCAGCAGAACTCGAAGACACCTACATCGGTAGATATCGACACAATGTGCTCAGGTGTCTCAAAGATGTCGCTGGAAACCCAGATCTTCGAGAAGGAAGCCCAAGTGCTAGCTAAGCTCAACTTTATGGACCGGACAAGCAGATATGAGAGGATACCTGAAGCTCATTTTACAACCTTCAAGTGGAGCTTGAGAAAAACAGAGCAGACTGGGGTCATGTATAGCAAGCTGCGACATTGGCTCAGGGGTAAAGACACACTCTTTTGGGTCACTGGAAAGCCCGGATCAGGAAAGTCGACCTTTATGAAACACATCGCGGACAACAAAGATATGAAGGAGTGCCTGAAGGCGTGGGCCGGAACGCGGGAGCTCCTTGTCATCAGCCACTACTTTACGATATACGGCACGTCGATTCAACGATCACTGGAAGGCCTTTTGCGATCTCTCCTATTCGGCGTATTAGTAAGGAAGCCGGCACTCATTCCAAAGATTATACCAGACGGCTGGGGGAAGGCCTCCGCAGCACCACGACAATCTGAGTTTGAAACCTTTCTGAGACTCCTTTGGGTTCGTCTCGATGAGCTCTCATGCAAGATCATCTTCTTCATAGACGGCTTGGACGAATTCGAAGGCGACCACATCGATCTCTGCGAAACGCTCAAAGAACTATCTCGAATCCCTTCTATAAAGATGTGCGTCTCGAGCAGACCGTGGAACGTCTTCGAAGACGCGCTCGGGGAAAGGTCGGACTCGAAGCTCTATATGCATGAGCTTACCTACAACGACATTCTTGACTATACGACAAACCGTCTCCAAGCGCATCCTAGGTGGAGTGTTCTTCTGGAAGAGTTCAGTTTCGTTTCATCAATGTCCCTCATCGAGGAGGTTGCATTTAAGTCCAAGGGTGTCTTTCTCTGGGTCACGCTCGTAGTCCGGCTGTTACGAGAGAGCCTTACAAACGACGACAGCCTATCAGATCTACAGAGACGCTTGGAAACCTTTCCAGAGGATCTTCAAGAGTTTTTCAGGCATATCATAAAAAGTGTGGACCCATTCTATAATGAGAAGATGGCCGGGACGCTGTCGCTCGCGCTTCAAGCACAGGGACCTCTGCGCATAGAGATCTTCTCCCTCCATGATTTTGAGTACGGCAACGAGAACTACGCATTTAAAGACATCGCACATACAAAGCTCATGCCCACAGATCCCGAGATTCTCGAGAAGATCTACCGCTCAGTTTCACGACGTATCAACGGGCGTTGTAAAGGCCTTTTGGAACGCAACGGCGACCGCATGGAGTTTCTTCACAGAACCGTCTACGACTTTCTCCGTACTGGCGAAATGGATGATTTCCTGAGAGAACACACGAATAATAGCCATTGCTTTAGTCTATCGCTATCCAAGGCATTTGTGGCGTGGATAAAAACATCCACCTTTGCTAGCGAAACTTCTTCGCCGTCCAAAAATGCCACATCAGAAGTTGCTGGTTTTATTCCGAGGCTGAAACAAGGCCTTTCATACGCGCGTCTTGCTACAATGCAAGGCGAAAGCTCGGAAGCACTTACGGCAGCGCTTTTAGATAATCTGGAAAACAGCTTGCCTCGGATGCTTTCGCGGGGACAAGTCAAATTGACCGACCCCTCTTTTGCAACTACTATCTTTCGCCATTGTGTTTTAGAAGCTGGAATCCTGGGTTATATTCGAAGGAAGCTTTCAGTAAGCCACGAATACCTTATGGGCACCTACGCGAGCCGAGTCCAGTCTCCTCTTTATCCGATACTCGACCCGTGTCACACTTTGGCCAAGACAGACCAGTGTTGGATCCTCAAGAAGCTGTTGGAGAGCGGCTATGACCCTAACAGCCATATTATGGGACTCAAGGCAAAATATCACTTTCAAAGTCCTTGGGAATTTTTGTTTTGTCGTCGCAGGGAAAAGGTTAACCCCACCGTTGAGCCGGATACGCAATGGTGGCAGAAGGATGATGACTTGCTCGCCTTGGCAGAAAATCGCATTCTACTTACTCTGCTCGAACACGGAGCGAATCCAGTCGCAACGGCCATCGAGTTCGACGAGAATGAAAGGTTGGAGATGCCGATTTGGCTCAGGTTCTTTATCACGATACGCCGTGTGCACCTGCTCAATCAACCAACAGTGTACGAGGAGACTCTATTTGCAATGCTGAATGATTTAGAGACGCTCGAAAATATCACTGTGGCCAGAGAGTCGCACTCAGAAACCCTCGGAGGAATTCTGGGGCAAGAGAAGGTCAACTTTTGGGACGTGTGCCAGTCTTGGGCCAAGTTCATACTGCCTACGACGACAGGTTCTTGCGGCGATGAGTTCCTTACAAGAGTTTTTGCACGCGTCTTGGCTAAGATTCCCGCTGAAAACGAGTCGTTTAGAAAGGCTGAAGCCTGGTGCAAGACGGTATTATCAGCCAATGCTGCTGACGAGCTTGAAAGTGCCGTTAGCTCCATGCAATCAGGAACTCATCTTCGCGAATCAAAGAAGCGCGGCGCTGTGGAAGAGCAAGAAAATCCAGGGAACACAAGAAGGACTAGGAAGAGAAGAAGACAAAAGCAGTGAGATGATCAAGGCCTATGTTATCGCAGCCATATCGAAGATGGAGACGTTTAAGCAGCTAATGGTGTTCGAGGACCTAGAGCTCTAGGTTGAGTGGCCTCAGAACTCATGGTTGACTGTAGCTACCTACCTCGCAACTGACTCTGGTCACCCAAAAGTGTCAATCTCGTTCATCACTTAAGTCTCTGACTTATTGAGATCGCAGTATCATATTTGGCTTCCTAATATCACTCACTGATTGATAGCCACGATTCTTGGATAAATGAATAGGGGTAGAGGGTCCAGGCACCTGCCTACGAATATCTGGTCCGTATTCCAGAAGGACCCGAGGGTATTCCCACCTCAGCCAGAAGGTATATAGGACACAGTTTCGAAGGAAGGAGCTTCTCCCCGGTACAGCGCGAGCTTGCTGGGGCCACGTAGCCTGGTGGTTAAACGGGTGATGAATAAACCGGGACGCTGGTTTTTCGTAGGGATAGGGTTCGAACCAACGCCCAAGCTTTTTTGTCAAATATCGATTCTTCTTCTATTGCGCAAGGTATTGTATTTTGGTATAGTGGTGATGTTTTGTGGAGTTGGTATAGTAACGGAATGAGATGCGTTTCGTGTCCCACAGGGTAGCAGTATCCGTGATGTTGTGTTCACCAGATAAACAAAGCCTCCTTCCTCATACGCCGCCACCTCGATGCATTATTACCGCGTTTTTTTGCCTGCTTTGCGACGCCAAAGCTCACCTTCCCGTTGGATATCATCAGACGTTGAACCCCCCTCCCGCCGCCCCTCCGCCTTGTACCCAGGAGCCAACTCCCAGAAAACCAAATACAAAAGCCTAGATTTCCGGTATCATACCCATCCGTCCCTCATGTCCGAACCAAGCATCCCTTCCACTCCCATTCCATCTTACCTTACCCGGTAGTTCCATTCCCATTCAGCCCTCCCGTAGCTGACCCCGCTGACACCTCTCCATCCCCAGTCCACGTCAAATCATCCATGTTCGCCAACACAGTCCACGGATCGATCCCCATACCCGGCGGAATGGAGTCAAAATTCATATTCATAAACGAAACCGGATCTGTGCTAGGAGCATACTGCAAACCCCTCGAGTCCCACGTCGTCGTCGATGTCGACGTTGAAGAAGAACCCGCAGCGCCACCGCCGAGCATCGCGTTCTGAATGCTCGTAATATCGATAATCTCATTGACGTTTCCTACCCCAACGCTGCCGCCACCACCGGTACCCTGCATGGTGCTCCCGTCATCCGGCGAAGACGTGCTACCGCGCACAAGACCAGGCGGCGTATTGTTACTGCTGCTCTCGCCCGTCGACTGCGACGGCGTGCTCTTGTTGAACACGGACGTCGGCGACGGCTGTCCCGCCGCGGGGCTCCGGTGCGGGAGGTTGACTGGAAAAGTGGCCGTTCCTGCTGTTGGTCCAATAATGCCGCTCCCTCGCAGGAGACCCGACCCGAACCCGCCCACGCTGTCGATACCAGAGGCCACGGGCACCGACAGGTCAGCAAATATGCCCGTCACATCCGGGCTCTTTGTCGATGTAGTCGTGGTCGACTCCGATGTCCGCTTCCGTTTATTCGGTCCCATGTCCCGCATATCAACAGACGCCGATGAAGACGGCGGCCCCATCCCGATAGGCTGGTCGAATTTCCCAAGCGTCGGCCCGAGCATCGGGTTGGTGCCGCCCATGGATACGGGGGTATTGCAGCCGCCGTCATGCTGCACCCTGATCGGGTAGTGCTCGTAGGCGGTGCCCTTTGGGTTGCCGAGCGGCAGTCTGCCGGGCAAGGGCGGCTGGATCTCGGTGTGTTTCGATATGGATGTCCGGGCGAGAAGGGGGATGTTGGACGACGTCCAGCCAAAGAGGTTCTTGTAGTGTGCCAGGTTGGGCAGGTCGATGACGCCCGACAGGCCGTTGCGCTCGATGTCCATGAAGATCTGCTGGAGGAAGGCCTGCGTAATAATGTGTCGCCGACCAATCGCCTCCATGGCGTTGATGATGAACTTTAGGTTCTGCAGGTCCGCTGTCGAGAAGCCGGTGTCCATGTTGCATTTCGCTGAGTAAACGTACACCGACGCGGCCGAGTAGAGCGATAGAGCGACCATGGGACTTTTCTGCAGTGCATGAGCGTTTCCGAAGCCGGGTTCGAGGCGGACGTGGCTTTCACTTACATAGCCCGAGTTCATGTGGCTCGTCAACTTGATGATGCTCACCACCTCCTCGGCCGCCGTCCGCAGCCGCAGCTCCGAGGCGGCCTTGAGCGGCTCGGGAAGCTTGTTCCGCTCGATCCTGTCGATCGCGGCGTGGTGGAGGCAGATCACCGAGGCGTGGAGGTTGAGGTTCGTGTGAACGGACGTAGGGTCGCGCATGCTCTGCGGCAGGCGGAAGCGCTCCGGCAAGAACATGAAGGCGCTCGAGAGCATGTTGTCAATGTCCCTGTGCCGCTTCCAGAACTCGCCGTACTCGACGTCCGCGGGCCTGTCGTTGGGCCGCTCCCAGTGGACGTGCTTCAGGAGCATGTTAAAGATGTAGCACATGATGACGGCGCCCGCAAAGGTCGAGTATGAGGCGCCTTGGAACGCTTCTGGTAGGGTTGACGTTTCTTCTTCACGAGCCGAGTTGAAGGCTTCTTCTGACGAGGGAAGATGTGTGGTGATCTACCTGGGGTCAGTATTCAGAATGGAAAAGGATTGCGGACATGCAGGGAAACATACCTCGTTGGGGTCGATGAGAGTAGGCCAACCAGTCGCAATACTCGCGTGGCAGTCGATGCAGTAAGCGCCCCAAAACGCCCTCCTCCGCTCCTCAAGATCAACCCACGACGTGGGCGGCGCAAGCGTTGGTGCCATCTCCTGCCCGTCGCCGTCGATGCGGTGAAGACCCATCATCTCCACGAGTCGTACGCACTTTGCGGAACTCATGGCCGCCCTCGTGAAGAACAGAGACCTCGCTTCGTCCGTCGCGATGAGAGCCCAAGCTTGCGCGTGTTGGATAGTCAGGAAATGCTCGCCGAATCCCTAATGTATTGGTGTGAGCGTCAGCGAGTTCTTTCCAGAGCAGCGGATGAGGGAGAGGGAGTGCTCACCTTCATCTCATCCGCATCCGCGTACTGTCGAGCCCGTTTGTAGAAAATGTCATGATACTGGCTATACTTCTCATGCCCGTTGGATGCCATGGACCAGACCGCGTACTGCAGACACATGGGCGGACGTTTATGAGGTGCTGAATAGAACGCCTGGAGATATCGTCCAGGGTGGATGATAGGGATGAAATGCTGTTGCCTCTCAAAGAAGCTCTTGTTTCTGGTTCTCAAGTCAGATATGCTCGTGCTATCGCGAGAGCAGAAAAGAAAGACAGCTTTAGATGACAACATACAGCTCCTCCATCATCTCAAAAGGGGGTAGAGCTTCTGAGAGCCCCAGTCCCATGAGTTCCCCAGAGGCGTTGGCAAAGCTGGGTGCTTCCGGTTGCGAGGGCGGTGCCGTCTTGTTAATGTTCACTCCGGTGTGGAAGCCCGAGGCTCCGTCGTCAAAGGTCCCGTTCTGCATGGCCATAATCGTCTCAATGTCGACATGGAAGTCGTCCATGCCAATGTTGATCCGGCTGTCCAGGTCACCCTCAGAAGATAGTGCCCCATTGCCCTTGCTGGCAGCTTCTTTGAGAAGATCCTCCACTTGGGCTATACATATTGGTCAGTAACACGCTCCTTTTGGCGAGAAAGTATACGAGAGCGCATTACCTAGCCTCTCCTCGAGCTCCTTCACATTCTTCCTCTTGAAGGCAGGTTTCCTTCTGGATTCCGGATACACGCATTCTCCCTTGACTTTCAAGCAACGGCTACATGCCGGCTTCACTCGATCACACTTAAGCTTTCGGGACCGGCATGTCACACACGCCAACGGCTCCGAACCGTTGGCGGCGGAGCCCGGAAGGTCCGCTTGTACGCCGTCGTCAGTCTCCATGATGAGCCGCAAAAATTTCCTTCCGAGACCTCGGCAAGCGTGAGGTAGGGAGAGAGTGCCGGGAGTGGGCCTCGGCGGCGCCGGGGGTGTCCAAGACTCAGGACAACCCGGAAGATACACGGGAGAGTCGGACTCGGGCGGGCTGCAGCGTGACGCAAGAGACAATGGGTACGTAATGCGGGCTTTGGAGGAGCACTATTGCGGCGAAAAAGGCCAAAGAGTAACTCACAGTTTCTTTGTGGCCCTTTGCTACACTATTAGGAGCAGGTCTACACCAGGCAGATACGCGCTCGAGTGTGTGTCGGCCCCATTCTTTACTCAGTCGGACAGTTTCTGCACCGATGTCCGATGTCCGAGATGGATCTATTGCCTCGTTCTAATTGGCTCTGGAGAGTTCTATGACGAGTCTTCCATGATGACTCATCAGGAGCCCAAGGAGACGAAGAACTGGCATTCTTACTGCCCAGAGATTGAGCGACCAATTGTGCACGCTGCTCTCTACATGGGTTGTAATTCATGTAGGTACCTATGCCAAGTCTGTTAAACGGCGCAATATGGATACTAACGACGTCGAGATCTTCGGCGCCGTTGCCGGACACTGTCCGATATTTTCCCGCTCTTCAGCCGGTAATTTGTGGAACTCCGCAAACTCCACGCGTGGATGGTATGGCCGACACTCGGCGACCTCTTCCGGTGATCTCATCCCATCCGGCTCCGGCTCGGCCGAGCCATCCGTCTAACCGCTGCCAAGCGCCCTTTTTGGTGGCTCTTGGCCCGGTGATCTTCGCCAGGAACGCTGAGGCCGACCGCGGCACCGCCGCTGCGCAGGCCCACGGACAGGTCGGGGGATGTTCAATGATCAGCGGAGGCTCATCGCCGCCTCCCCTGGATGATCTGGATCCATCGCCAAAGGCCGAAGTTAATGGCGAGCCGACAGCCAAGCTTGTCAGTGTCCCCAGAGCTAAGGTATCAGGTGAAAGTAGCCGACGTAGAAACGTCTGCAATCTTGGTGATGACGAGTTTTTGAGTTTGCGTCGTCAAAAGACTAAAATTCTCCGCGGCGCCTCAGGAAGAATACCCAACGGAATGGACAGAGTTGCTGCACTCTCGGCCCTGGGTCAAGGTGTTCACCGACTGCCATCCCAATTGTGCTGTCATAGCATTCGGCCAGAGGGCGAATAACCTACCTACAGTGCCTGAGTGCCAGTCTCTCGTGGTCAGTCGCGGTCAGATGGACTGTTCTCACCTTGGTGGGACGATCACGAGTGATCACACCTACTCTCATTCGTCACAGTCGACGGTCTGAAACTCTGTTCCTCGAAGGATGACGGGAGATCCGGCGACTTCATCGGTGAAGCGTGTCGAGGAACGGCAGCCACTGACGATGGCGCCCGCCAGAATCAAGGTGACGGCCAGGCCTTCCAACTACGCCTCGTCCGGTATCCTCCTCGTAGTCGCGAGTGTGATTTGCAACGGAGTCGGGAAATTACCAGTCGAAACCGCGCCGAGAGAATTGCCACTAGTCTCACATTCCTGCTGAACTAAAACACGGGCGAGCGTGGAGGATTGACGCGCGCCGAACGCCACGGTCCACTATTCTACCACGCTTCCAACACTGTCCCTCGGTTGAGTATGACACAGCACCACTGAATGGATTTGAGAAGCCGAATATGCGAGCGAGACATTGAACCTTTTGACAGCTGCACACGGTATCCCGGTCTAGCGCCTCATGGCAAAAGACATCGTTAGACTTGACCCCAAGGCTGATGATCGTCGTGGTCTGGATGTCAGCAAAACGCCGGGTGAGAAATTGACACACGACGGCGTTTGGAGATGATCATTCAACGAACGCGGCCAAGAGAATTTGAGGTTGACTACGAACTGCCAAGGATGTCTCTTGCGCAGGCAGCGCTTGCCCGCCACCGCTTGCTGACTGGGATGCTTGGCTTACTCTTCTACGGGGCCGAAGCGACCACAGATCGCGAGTTTTTCGGAAGGTGTTTTGTGTGGAACTAAGAGGATCGCTCAAGTGGCTTCTCGGGAGGCCAGTTTAGGAATACGTGGGCAAGAGACTTGACGGGAGATGAAGCCAACTAAGATTGACAAGCCGAACGGACCCGGGGATTTCGGTGTTTGGCGCTGGACTCTTGCTGATCAGGATCGACGGTGGCCCAGGCTTCATGATCTTCCCGCCGCGTGGTCAGCAGACAAGCCGTGATCTTAGTGATTCTCGAAGATTGGCGACATGGATTTGGAAACTTTGTGATGCCCTGTTATCAGGACTGTGCGTAAGTAAATCCAGCCCCAGGCTCCAGCAAGGCAAAGTATGAGGATTGCCATGATGGTAGAATGAAAGGGGCTGGAGTGGCCTCTGTTAGGTGGTTTCACCAAAAATATGCTGTTTGGCTTGCTGCCAGTGGGTGGTGCCCTTCAGACTTGTCATCTGAGCGCCCTCGTGTTCTGTGCATGCTTCAAAACAGCCGCGCATCGGAGGAAGGTCCCGGCCAGTTAGAGTCGAGGAGCCAAACGCATCCGACAAGGGAGCAGACAGGCAACGGGGATCGTCGGCCGTTGCGATTCAGGGCAGCCTTCGTGGAAAACACTAACTTTGAGGATGAGAAACGAGCCGACGTGGGTTAGGCTGGGGAAGCATGACCGCCCGGTGCGTTGCTAGTCGAGTGGAACCAAGCGGCTGACGGGTGTGAATCGGGATAGACGTCAGAGCAAACTATGTTTTGAGGCGTGAAGAGGGGGGCAGGGACAACTCACAACTTGTGAAGTCAGTTACGCTCCTTGGCTTTCGGCAGGCCAGGCCATGCTAGACTGACCTTCTCAGCCCGCAGGGCACACTGGTCTTGAGGAGGCAAAGTGTGATAAGCGATGGGGGGGCACACACGCAGCAACGAAGTGTTGGAGACTCTGATTGAGTGAGCCAGGCTGCGTGATGTTGGCAAGAGGCCGCTCTAGGCTGACGCCTTGAGTCAAGGTCCGAGTGTGGCTCCATTATCGTGACAAAACATAATGCAAGGTGGAGATGGTATGGCGACGCTCTAGTGTCGAATTATGCAACGAGAAGCCTCCCAAGGCGTCTTCTGGAGTCTGGACGATGCACTGGCAAGCTGGCAGATGGGGCGTCCAATGTCTGGCTGACTGGCACCTCACGTCAGGTCGCACTACCCTACGTTGGCGGCAGCCGCAGCCCCAGATCTGTACATACCTTGGGTCGCCATGCGTGACATGCTCGGATTGAGCAAGGAAGCACTCATCCTGAGGCCCTCTGTGATCCAGTGACGAGCTGGTTCTGTGAGAGCAGGTGCAAGGCGCCACGTATGTACCAGTTCTTCTGGGTCATGACGCAGCAAGCAAGGAGCAGTGTCCAGCATGTACCTAGAGAAGGCAGAAGAGGAGGATATCCTGCTCACGCACATCACGTACCCGCACTTGTACATAGGTTGGTACTATGCTACAGTGTTTATGTGGGATACCTGACTGCTGCTCTGCACTTGCAGAGATTTTCCTTGCCTCGGTTGAATTCTCGAGTGACTAAGGTAGGTAAGTGTCTCTGAACGGACCATTGGGGCATAGTCCGAGGATGCACGGATGTCGTCGGGATGGAGGTGATGGCGGAATTGGAACGAGGGCATTGCTTGAATGGTGGGCGGGATGTCCGTCTCTCGCGAATACTCCGTAGATATTCGTAGTTGATTTTGCGTAGTAGGCACGATATTGTGTCCATTCTCTACTACCTACCTGCGACAGGCAAACCTTGAATCGTAAAGGCCTTGTCAATGAACAAAATCTCTTGGAGCATGGGTCGGAAAATCCGTAAACTACTACGCGGTCAGTACGCAGTAGTCGACAAGTTGAGTGGCATTCAGGCTCGATTGAACCAGGGCCAAACCAGGGCGGCTGCAAGATGGCGACCGGGGCCCGGCGATCATTCGCTGCGGATGATAGGCGGAAATCGGGGCGCCGGGATTATGGCAGCCATGACCGGATCATTCCCCACATGGCCCCCGTCCCTCCTTCCCCTACCCTTCCGCTTATAGCCCGGACCTGGAGGCTGGAGGATGGCAGCCCTCCAGTCAGTGCTACATCGCGGATAATGATCGCGATACGGCACTGTTGGCAATGGCGATTGAGCGTCGTACATCATCGGAGTAGGTATTCAACGATCCAAGCCTTGCTTATACGACGACAGGCCCTTGTCCAATTGATACCTATCTACGGAGTACCTAGGTAGTAGATATAGGTAGGAAGAACCCCGGTACTTCCCAACGGTCGCGGTATCTCGATATGTTCTTGGGATACGTATACTCCCATTCTCATTGGTTGGCCCAACAGAAATGGAGCTGGATCAGAGCTTAGGTTCCATGCCTGGGAGCTTATTTGTGGAAGGAAAGGTACATCACAGACCCACCCGCTCTGGCCCAGATTGGAAGTATCTCTTCGGCAAGGCCTGGAAAGGAAGGAAGGAACATGAAGCTCAAGTGGATCCCACGGGACTTCACCAACGTCAGGCAGAGGTACGTATCATCGCTACTGGTCCGGACCGCCTGACCAGGGTATACCGTGTACGTACCTTGGGCTTAGTGAGCATGGTGAGGTACGAAGTGCTTCGTACCTTAGAGTTAGGTTGTGGGGCACAAGCCTTCTTCAATCTCCAACGTGGACGTCAATCCTCCACTCACAATCTTGCATTCCCGTCCATTCTTCATCACGCTTCCTACTACTCTGTATCGGTAGTGTACGGAGTATGCGCTTCTTGGGAATCGACTTGCCGCGAAAGAGAAGAAAGATACTTCACACACATCACAGAGTTACATCCCCAACGGCCTCCTCCACCGGCGAGTCATCGCTGGCATCCCTCTCGTACCAGGCCTTTCCCGGCACGTCAAGGCACTTTTGGTCAATCATCAGTGATGTGTGCGGCACCCGCCCCTCGGCCCTCTCTCTGCCCGCTGCACGATGGCTCTGACAGGAGACACCTCGTTCCCGAACCGGCTCAGTACTTTGCTACGTTTCCGAAAACAAAGGGGGCCGAAGAAATTCAAATCATCAAGTGGTACCTGCTCAAGGGATTCAATACCCTGACACGTCTTGGCCTACGGATACACAGGAGAAGCGTTCCTGGAGAACCCCAGCAGAAGTATTCGAAACATGGGGACCTGGCGACTGTGCTCGACTACTTGTCGCTGCAGAACTTCTCAAAGCGCCAACACGGCCGCGGCTATCCGCTAAGCATCCTCAAGAGGCAAACCAACTTCATGGAACACCTTGAATCCGTCAAAGGGATGCCCTGAGACAAAGACGCCCTCCTTCTACCCTTTCCAGATGCGCCCTATCGGCCTTGCCATGCGAGTCTGGCCGACCAACAGACAAGCCACAAACGCCAAAGAGCGAGCAGAGCACGAAACTAACGCTCCTGGCGCCACAGTCTATCGACCCTTGAATGCCCTCGAAACACTCCCGACATCCGCACCTTGGACCCTCTCGATTGAGTCTCGATACCTTCCGCCAATCCCAAACAGCCAATCGCCTTGACATGTATCGAACATGACCCTCCACCAAGACAAGCATCGACTCCAGGTTCCATCTAATTATTGGCCTGCAAATCGTTCACCACGCCATTAAATTGCATGCTCACGACGCCCATCCACATAGCCCCAATCTGCTATCCTGGAAACGGAATTGCTTTCGTCGACAGGGCCCAGGCATCACGAACTGGCATCCCCCTTACGGATACATGATACATCCGGCCGCTATGGCTTGCCTTCATCCCAATTCCTCGTCAGCGCGCAAATCCCTGTGTTCGTTCTATGTGTCTGTACGATAATACTGTGGCACCGTGGTTGTCGTTGTCCAATGTAGATCCGCTGATCTCCGTGGACCCGCTACAGATTGTAGACCCGCCCGCCATTTCTCCATCGCGCCAACGTCGTTTGAACTTCTCCTCACCATGCTCCCCGGTCTACCATGGCCATGCTCTCTAATGCTGCATCTCAAGTGGCGATACGGCATGTTACCATCCATCCATCCAGGGCTTCCAGGTTCTCGCACATCTCCATAGGCATCACGCTTCGATTGCGCCGCGCAAGGTCGTTTGCATCTAACGCCTCCCAGCTCCGCCAAAAAGTGCCGAGCAAACGAGAAAGTCACACACCCTTGGATGATGGATCTACGCCATCCCATCCCAATATCTTTCTGCCTTCCTATTCTATGCTGCAGTAACAGGCCCTACGAACCTAGCGACGCTGACATGGCAAGCCCATGCCCCCTTTGGTCGCTCTCCCACCCTCACGCTCATTGATGGGCTGAGCTTGGCCTCGTTGCTGACATCCATGATAGCTTCCTGCCGCCTCAAGCTCTATTGACATTGTAACAGCAACAGCGGTACCAAAAGGCGGAGTTTGACTCGCCAACCTTCCACCCCAAGTCTCATGTCCCGTGCCTGAGGGTGGGCAACTGACATCCCTTCTGAGCGCCGGCCGTTCTTGGCCCGGCTTGAAGCAACCGGACGTGCGAGCCCTGTTCCCTGTCGACGGTGGCCTTTCCTGGGTCTCGTCTTGTGTTGTGCTGCAGTCCACACGTTGTGAATCTGCACGCCCTCCCCCCCTTCTTCGTCCAGTGGCCGTTGCGACTGGCTGTCATCTCACACAAAGCTACGACGCTTGTGCATGGGACGCGAGGCCCAGTGACATCGCAATCACGACGAGTCTCGCTTCCCACTCTGGTTCGCCCTCATTCAACCTCTAGACACCTGCCGCACCTTGCATCGGGCCCAGTCACTTGTCAGGATTTTGCCGTAGCACACTGGCAGATGTTAATCTGACTTTCGGCACGCCCAATTCCCCAAGAGCACTCGATATGAGAGGGGGAAAGTGGTGCGGAAACGTGTTGAAGGCCCCCTTTGGTTGTCGAGGTCGAGCTTATGGTGGCTGTTGCCATGTACCTTTCAAACTTCACACCCCCTTGGAAGGACTGACTTGCTTCCCCCTTCACGTCAACGTCTCAGCAAGACCAAGGTTACTTCATCGGATGACCATGCTAATAGCTCCGACCAGTTCTATTACCCCCCCTATCCAGCTGTCTTGGGTTCTTCTGTCACGACCAGTCAAGGGGCCTTCGAGGAGGTATCCTGACACCGGCAGTCGATCACTTTCGGCCTTGACACGGGCAACGTGGACCAGCGATCCATGTCCGTGTCTACCTGCCATTATGGTTCTTTGCTTTTTTTTTATCCCGGGAATTAATGAAGGTTTGCGTCCTGCCAAGATGTGAGAGACAGAGACAGGAAAAGGAGATTTATCTCAACCACCTGCGGGAAGAGTAATTAGCAAAAGAGCTCCCCATAATCCACGGGTCATGCATTTGCAGCTTGCATGTAGCAGCAGCAACCTAGTCTGAGGACAAGTCAGGAGAGCAGCAAGGTTAGACACCCGCATGGCATGAAGGGTGGGAAAGCAACTGCAAGGCATCATCAGTAACTAGTAGTAGCATGCCAATGTCCCGCCCCATTGTCCAAGTACACTGGGGTTCTCGTGCAAGTACCTGACATTGAGGGTCCCCCTTCCGAGTGTGGGCAGAAAAGGAGAAAAAAAGAAGAAAGCCCCAAAGACAATGGAAAGGGCGGGATAGAACCAGTGCTGCTGTACGTACGCAGGGACTCAAAGGGTAGGACGGACGGTAGGTAAGGTGGTCGAGGAGATCTGCAGCTCCCATTATCGAGATCGGGAGGCGTTGGTCCATTGCCCGAATATGCAACCAGGCAACCCACCTTCGCAGAGCACCTCAAGAAGAGAGGTAGTGTAGTGTAGTGGTGGGTGTCCATCCCACCTGTGCGAAGAGGTTGCGCCGTTGGCGTGCGTCTGCGTGGCTACCACAGCTTCGCCGACGTTCCCATGAGCCAGGCCCGTAAGGTAAGGTAGCGCCAAAGGAGGGCGAGGCCTGCCACCGAGGGAAAAAGAAGGGTCGCACTCAAACGTGAACTCCCCAAGGTGTGCCTCTGTGACGGGCGGCGCGGCGGGCCATGGGTAAACTAAGGTAGGGGACGTGTCTAGTTCCTGTGGAGTAGAGCATCCATACCAGATATTATGTGTGCGAATGTGAGTGTGAGTGCGAGTGTGGTTGCATGTATTCCGCAAGGCCGGCCGAGGATGGAGGTTTCTAAACATTTAGCCCACTCCGCCTTTTCGGTGTTTGCTCCATTATGTCAATGTCATTGTTGTGTTGGTGTGTCGTTGGGGTCCGGAGACTGCGGCTGGCCTCGTTTTTTTTCTTGATGAACGATTACGCCACAGCATCCGTAACTTAACTTTTGGTGTGGGTTGCTCAGGAACTGCAGGTACCTGACCTAACCTGACCTGACCTGATCTTTACCTTTACGCTCCTGACTTCTCCTTTTCTCGTATTATCATTTTCCGCGAGTCCCGTGATTTCCCTCGAGAAGGGGCGGCGGGAAAGGGGAGGGACCCCCTCCAAATCCGTCCGCGCCTGCAGCGCTCTTTGTGAAACCACCGAAAAAAGAAAGGAAAATATGTATTGCCCTGGCCTGATTTGATGCCCGCCCCATCTCGTACAAGCACGCAAGGAAAATACCTACAGTTTCGTTACCCATTCAATGTTCGGAATCCAGCGAATCAGCTGTAACGCCCTGACATGAAGCGTTGGTCTTCTTTTCACCTTTGTACGTGGGAGAGAGATAGATAGCTGCAGAACCCGAGGAAAATGGCTGTGTGCGAGAGGTTTCACGTTTCACGACGCAATGTACATTACTAAACGCTGCCGGCCATGTACAACATAAGGTCGACTCACATGGGCTCACACGCAACAAACCAACAAACTCACGCATCACCTCACATTAGAGCATACAGTAGCTTGGTTCTTCACCTCATCCTTCGGCCTCTGTGCCTCTTCAAACCTCTTCAGTCACTCGCTTTTTTACTGCCCACATGAACCACCTAATGCGATGCAATGTGCTTGCAGAAGTTTTGGACCTTCTCCACACAAACTAATCGCGTTGGAAAAAAAAAAAAAAGAGGCGGACTTGTTGTCACAACGAAATGGCGGGATAATTCCAAAGAGGGGGGTGTCCAACGACGAACTACAACATCAGACTAGTCAACTTTAGCAAGCAGACATTAATTAGCCCGGCACCAAAAAAGAGCTCTAAGAGGGACACTAGAGAAAGAGATGGTGGCCTTGGTTGAAGAAACTCGGTCAGCTTAACAATTTATTTAACACCAAGAGGGCGGCCGCTCACTATCAATCTCGGAGAATTTTTGTAGGGGTTCGTCAACACACACGTGCGTTTGCAGTGTCTGATCTTATCTCCATCCCGCCTTTTTCTTGCGTGACGACTATTCCTTCAACCATCAAGCCCCCCTCGAAGAAAAGGGCCCGCCCGCTGCAGAATCCGTGTGTAATGACGGAGCAACCGGAGGGGGAAAAGAGGCCAAGCGGCGGTGACGGCGGGAAAATCACACAGAGGCTGAGATTGAGGGAAGAGGCCACTGCAGTAGTCCGCCCTTTCACCTTGACCGTAAGTCTCTGACGAGAAACATTCATCCGCCGCACACAAAACAACGATATTGACGACGTCTTGGTCACAACGGCACCGGCAAAAAGGCGGGAAACGGGGTAGTTTGAAGGGGCAAAGCGGTAAACGGACGGGCCCTTTTCCGCGGGACTAAGAGCTCGCCGCCCAGGATCTCGGGTCGCCGCCCGTTTCTCTCTCTCACACGCCTCCCAAGTTTCTCCATGTTTGCATTTCTTTCAGCAACAACTTCGCACGGGTGAACGCAAATGCACAGCGATACGCAAAACGCATTACGCACACACATACACGCAGCCCTGGAGGGGGGGCCTTACCAGCCCTCCCTCCTCCTTCAGCCCTCGACTAAGGCAAGGTGATGAGCACGGTGAAGGTACCCGGGTTGGATGGATGTGGAGAGCAGCAAAAAACAAGACTCAACACCATGCGTGTGACGTTGTCGGAATACCACGGCATATGGCCAGCCAGGCCTTTCGTAAGGCAAGGTAAGGAAGGGGGAGGGGTGGGAGTCGCCTTTTGGTTTTGACTTGTCATCCAGGAACCGGGAAACCACACAGACCTTTCATGTTTCTTGTTGCTTGATGCTCGAACACATACACTCGCACATATGCACATACATGCACACACACACACATACGTACGTACGTACCTCTCAACCCAACCTCTTCATTTCTTATTTAGCTGCCTAGTTGTAGAAAGTTACAGTGTTAGTGGTGATTAATGTTTTGTTGTGTCCGATTGGGTCTTTGCGTGAAAAATGTAAACATTGCGCTTGGATTGTTCACCATCTTCTCGACTTTCCGTTCAGCTGAAGAACCGGGAAAAAGAGGCCCGTGGACTTGCAAGTCCCTACCGGGCTTGTTTGTTTGTTTTGAAAAGAATGCATCAACATAGAGGGATGTGACAGGAAGGGAACATGTTTGTCTGTCACTGTCAAGAAACACGCGCATCAGACACTGACACACCACCCCCTTTTACTCTGAGGCAGGGCTGTCTTGCTTTCCTATGGTGCCGGGCTGTTGGGTTCACCAGGTGGACTATGCAGGAATACAGATGAGGAAAAAAAAAAAAAACTTGTTAATCTTTCAGAATGTTGGACACAGCAGTACGTAGATTTGGAGATATGAGTTCAGAAATGTGATCTCAAAATGTTTTTGTACTATATACAAGAGAATGACATCCTTTTCGTTGTGTAGGCTCATAGACAGTTAAACAGAGAGAATTTGTTACAATGATATCGTTCTACGTATCCTGTGATGAAGAGAAGCTCAAGCCTCTGGTTTGGCTCTTTGGGTTGAAGAGAAAGAGAAATAAAAATGTTTGACCCCTTTGCCCAGCCCATGAAACACCTCCCACCCCAGTTGTGAAAAAAAATAAAACAATTGTCCAGAAAAACTTGTTATGCAGATTTGTCTGTCCGACCAGCCCAATCCGGTTTCCCACCTTTCCCCCTTCCAGATCCCGCCCCTAGTTGTCCCATTTGTGTGTGTTGTGATGTAAAACCCCCAAGTCGCCTTTTCTTGTGTGTTGTGTGTAAGAATACATTATCCCCATAGATACAGTCGACGTAGAAAAGGGTGCTTTCCAGGAGGAGGTATTTGATCCCATCAACTCCTAGTGGTAATGTTTTTATACAAAGCTCATGAATATTAGAAATTTGCCCCTGATTTTGCCGAATTTTGTTGTGGTTGGGTCTTTTGCGGTCGTGGTCCGTCGTTAATGATGATAAGATAGAATGAAGCGCGCGTCTGGTATAGTGATAAAAGAATTCTTGAGTCGCAGGAGGTCGCCCTTTGTCTTGGGCGTTGGCAGTATTTTTTTTGTTTGACGTTTTTTGTTTCTTTGTCTCGGATGATTCAAGAGGCGTTTTCTTCTAAATGCTCCCCCTCTTGATGTGGGCAGAGCGCCGTTGCTTCAGGTCCATGTCCTCATCAAAGGCCTCGCCATCGCTGAGGGGGACGCTGTTGCGCTTGCCGTCGTCGTACTCGCTGCGCTCTGTCGACGGGAGGATCTTGCTCTCGCCGCTGCGGCTGGACATGGCGTCGGACTCTGCACGGGCGTTGCTGATCATGGTGGGAAGCTGACGGCGCCGCGCGTTGATGAACCAGTTGGAGATCTGGTCTAGAGGCAAAAAGATTAGCGTTTTTTGGTCCCACACCTAACGGGTTCTGAAAAGTGTAAACTTACTCATCTGCAGACCGGTCTGACGCATGAGCTCCTGCTTCTCGTCCTCCGTGGGGTAGGGGTGGTGCAGGTGAGCGACGAACCAAGCACGCAGCTTGTCAGTCGTCTCCTTTGGCAGGTTGCCACGGCGCTTGCGTTGCTTGCTGTCACCGTGCATTCCCATGGCTCCAAGCTCTCCGATGCGCATGAACTCAGGGTAGTGACCATAGCCAGCGGCTGAGAATGGTGTGCGGTCGAAGGGGTGAATGGAGCCGAGGGAAAGAGACTGGACTCGGCTGGGGTGGTGGTATCCATAGGCGTATCCGCTGGGGCGGTATGAAGGAGTGGCCTCCATCATGGGTCCTGAAGACATGGCCATGGAAGGGCGAATGGGCTGGAACTCGTCTTGGGAGTGGCCGCGGACACGTTGCATGGGGATCGATTCCCTCTCGAAGTTCATGGGCGGGAGGCTGGGAAGTGTTGGGCGAGACTCGAGACGCTCGTTGACTTCCATGGCGGGGGATCTCATGGAAGGCATGCCAGATGAAGACATGTAAGGGCTCGTCCTCGCGGATCCAGTCCAGCTCTCAGTAGCAGCGCGGGAAGGAACTGGCGGGGAAATCTGGCGCTGGGGAATGCGAGCAGGAGACTCATAAAGTCTGGGAACACGGCTGACTCTCTCGCTCTCCTGCTCCTCGTCGATTGAGAGTCTCCTCCTCTTGTTCGAGTTTGGCGAGTGCACGTACTCGGGAGGCGTCATGACACCAGCATATCCTACTGTTGGCGAGGTGTTGGAAGAGGTGGTTCTGGTGGTTGATGCCTCCTGGGGTTGCAGGCGAAGGTGGAGTTCTGGGATGGCCTGTATACAAGTCAGTTGTGTTTTCAACGCCTCTGTGGGCGGCGAGCATCGTCATACCTGACGAATTGATGGCAAGGCGATTCTCTCGGGCTCAGTACGAGGGCGCGAGGAGTAGTCTGAGGAAGACCTGCCGCCATCCCAGGGGTAGTTCTTGAATGCTGAATGGGGGGACGGAGCAGCCATGGCGAGCATAGACATCTTGTGCTGTTCTCTTTGAGAATGAAAGTCTTTTAGACACGACCGTTGCGGACGAGACACTTGGGTGCTCGATCCTGTGGGTTAAAAGAAGATTGGCGGACTCGAATGATGAAGCCGCACGGCGGGTTTAAGGACTGCTGCTGATCAGCCCAGGTTCTTATGTGGAGAAAGGTATGCGAGTAAGCTGTACCTAATACGGTCCAGCCAGGAAAGTTCGTTTTTTCTTGTGTGAAAGTGGTACGTCGGAGAACGATTGCTTGTTGTATCTTGCTTGATGAAGCTTGTTCGGCGGCGAGGTCGAATAGTAGTAGTAGTAGTATTGTTATTGCTCGTCAACGACAGACAGAGGCGTGAAGAAGTAGAAGCGATAAAAGGATGCTGATGTGATGGTCAAGTGGTCCCAGCCGTGAATCAACAAGCAGCTCGAATGGGATGATGGTCGGTGATGCTGGAGGTAGATGTAAGGTGGGATGGCAGTCCTTTTGTATATCTTGGAGCTTGGGAAGAGGTCTTGTGCAGGAAGATTAACGGGCAGCGGTGCACAGATGTGGTGCCAAAATAGGAAATGGGAGAGAAGTGTCGAGGAGGAGGAAGAGGAGGACCCGGCGACGGGCCAAATTGGACAAATTAAGACGGTGATTTGAGCACACTGAAACTGACACGAACCAGCCTCAGACGAAAGAGCCCCCAACTAGTAGGTTCTTGTGAATCGGACCGTGGAGACTTTGACTGAGAGTAGGTTGGTAGGTAGGTAGACTTGTGCTTGTGAGGTATCCGTAGTAGAGCAAAGTAAACTGGACTGGGCTGGAGAGGAAGAAGCGCACAGCCCACGGATGCTTAATGCCTTGCTATGTATCTGGGAACGAGGCCTTTGCTGATGTGGGGGAGGGAGGATGGTTTTGACGGAACAGACTAAACCTGAACTAGCCCAGAGCTGCGAGGCATGGGCAAGGGTGGCATGGCAAGAGGACGATCAGGGTACAAGCAGGCCGTCGATGAGGAACAAGAAGGAGGATGGGATTGCCCATCTCGACCAGGGTCGCAGGACCACACCGTCCGTACCCACACCCAGTCAGGGCCTGGTCCTAGGATTGCTTCGGTGGCGTTCCCTTTGGCGGGCAACGGACTGATTATGCTAGCTCGAGGTGGTACTTGAGGATGTGCCAGCAGGACAGCATGGATAGGGGTCTGAACGAGAAAGAAAGTGACCAGGATACAAGAAGAAGAGTGGAAGAGATGGGAGAAGCACTAGCCTGCTCGAACAGTGACACGAAGAAGAGCCACTAGGGAAGCCGTAGCGTCTGTGGGCAGGGGTCTACTTGTGCTCCCCGGCTGCTCGTGGCTCCCACCCGGGGCCAGGACGGTTGTGATGTAGTGTAGATGAAATTGCCCGAAGGGGGGGCGCGCGCGGCGGCGGCGGATTATGGATATGGAGATACTTCAGTTGGTACGGAGTTACTCAAGAGTCAATGGCGCTGCATTACTCCAACGACTTGACCACCTGCTACGGATACACTATTCAACGTGCCATCACATATGCAACTGGCGCGCTGGCTTCAACAAGTTACCTCACCCTCCCAGCCAAGCCCCTTCATTGTCGCTTGTAACGCTCTGGCCGCGCTCAGGTCCTGTGATGAATTAAAGTGAATAAGACTTCCGTCTCCGTAGGCAGTATTTGTATAACAATCGAGGATAAAATAGAGATTTGCACAATTGACATAAAGAAGAATAAGCCCCCATCAACCAGACCGGGGGTCGGCACTGGTGGCCTGGTTCCTACTCTGGTACGTAACGGTCTCTGACCCGGCTGGCCGTCATTTCCTGATCGGAGCAGGTTGAGCGAGGGAACATGGTAAACCGGAGATGGGTTCAGTATACGACAGATTCTGTCCAATATTGACATGAATGAGTGCCCATAGCATTACCGAAAGAAAGATGAAGTCTAACGAAAGCGATAAAGGGCGAGCAGTGAAGGCCCTGTCGGCTCCATCCACCGCCCTCGAACCTTGAGATTCAAGGCCCCGGATGTCGTGAACGGCAATACAGCGATCGCCCCCAAGAAATTATCCTGTTGTTCAAGATGGCGTTCTTGACCCGCCGAACAACTGCCGTCTGAGCTCAGCAGTCCAAAATAGAAGACAGCGGGAGTCCTGAATTTTCCTGAACCTCTTGCTTGACCAACCTTCATCGTCCGTGAGCAATCGGCTCTTGAAGACTGGTCAACGTAGCCGTAGAAGAGGACTAGTAACTCTCGAGCTCTCGAATCTCTCGATTTAGCATCTTGTTGTTGATGGGCGGAATCCATCGCTCGTGCTCGCGCCCTCGACCCAGGGAGGCGCCGTTAATTCTGCAAATACCAGCAGCTTGCTTTTTTGTGCACATGGTCAGGGAGTGAGACAACTCTCAACACTGTCAGGCATACGTCCAACATGTCATGACTTGGAGACATCTTGACAGGAAAGGGAACTCCCGTCACGAAAGCGAATGGTGGTGTGTCACAAAGCTGCAATGGGCGTATGGTTCTGCAACTGGTTGTTGAAGTTCCGGTTCGAGCTCGTATGCCAATGTGCGCTTGTGTGCATGTCTGGTGTCAAATTGGTGGTGTGTCTGACGAGTGTGCCTGCGGATGAGGTGAATGGATGGACAGACGATGTTTTCATGGAGGGGGGACTGGGGGGTCCAGGAGAGTAGCAGCCAGGGGAGCCCTGACGTGATGGCGCTCCCCTGCTTGTCTTTTCTCGATCCCGTCCACGCCCCCTCCCCTCCCCCAAAATTCCTGTCCAACAGCCATCCTAAACAATAGGGCGGGTCCGGAAGTCTCCTGGATGGGAGGAGAGGTAAGCAAGCAAAGGTTGAGTTGTGCGCTAGAGCGGCTATGCCATCCGCCGCTGACACGCCCACCCCCTTCAGCCCAATCCTAACGCTATTCAGGTATCGCATTCTTGTGCGAGTCCTGAATAAGGTCCGCGAGCGTCGCAGGCTCAAGTATTTGACATAGCCGCGCGAGTCTGTCGACGAGTGAGAGGGCAGGGAACACGATTCAAACGTCCATCCCAAGCTTTCCCAAGCTTTGGGTTGAAGAAACCAAGCCGATGAACTCTGTTGTTGTTTTCCCTTTGCCTTTGACTCTTCAAGCCACCCGTCAATCGCCCGGTCGCAGCTGACGGCTGTGACGTGCCCCAAACTTCCCTCGTGGGTGTGTCTGGGTGTTCTTGGGTTCAACCAGTCGCTGAGCTTCCAACTTGGCTTGATGCCTCGTCCGCAACATTCGATGATGGTGGCTGTGCTTGTCAACAGAAGTCATGGCACCTCGACCCAAGGACAACCGATGTAGACTGAAACGACATTCACCATTGGATGCTTTTCTTCCGTCCGAGTGTTTTGGAACAGTTGCGTGCCATGTATGCGGCGCGGCTGTCCATGACGGGCCACGTCTAGCTATCGGATCGTTCTGACATTTGCCTTATCAGGAAGTGTTTGCAGGCCTGACTTCAAAACGAAGCATCCATTTGAGCAGAGTTGCTGGTCTGCGATTGGTGATGATCAAACTTTGACAAGTGTAACTTTTGTCACTCAACCCTCCCCCCTCCCCGGTCTTTCTCCCCGCAAAGCATCGAGGTGCAGAGTGTCATGCGGCTCAAGGCGCCTTCTTTCTGGCTCCAGCCCATCGTAAGCTGCCCACAGAATGTGTAATTTTTTTTCTTCAGCAACGCCTTTGCGTTCTTGAGGATGCACTCAGGGCTGAGAGAACCACCGAGTCAGAGAGACGCACTAGGTGCATTCTGGTCAAGACCGTTGACTACCGTTTCAACTTCTGGTAGAAGACCTTTTTTCGGAAGCAGGCTAATCAGGGTATTGGCGCCTCAATCGTCAAGCCTCAATTCCAGGAAGGGGCCGAGTCTGTCGTCTGTCGCAGGGTACACAGGCAGCGCCACCGGAGCCGAAGCCGTCCGCGCGAGGGAGAGCTGTCAAAAACGTAGATCTACCGCGGTGATCCTGTGGCCCCGGTCAGCACCACAATTGACTGGGCCTGTCTGTGGCTGGAAAGGAAGTGGCAGGTTCCGAGTAGCATCAATGTTTTGCCCTGGCGGCCGTGGCGAATCCTTGCGACGGTATTGCCTGGGGTCCCACGATGTTTTTTCTGCTCACAATCCCTTTGACAGGTCCCAGAAACGGCTCAAGGCGTGTGCATGACAGCTGGAAGGGCTGGAAGGTTCGTGAGATCTAGGTAAACAAGAATTGCGATTGGCTGTAAGGTGCGACCACGGTATGGTTGATCTGAGGTTGATCGGAACCAAAGATGGGATTGTTCACGTTGTCAAACGCATCCTCAACTTGCGATTGGCTCTTCAGGAACTGTCATGAAGGCTCCTTGTCAGGTGTCGCCTCAAGTTGCTGCGCCCCAAGAGTTGAGTTGGGGTCCCGTCGGAACGGGGTGCACATCATACACAGGAGTGCAGACCAGGCGAGACGGAAGCCCGGGTGCTGACTGATAGGTCGACAGGGGCCATGGTGTCTTCATGAGCCTGACGTCCGAGATGTACTCCGTATTGTGAGGAAGAGACGTTGCAGCTGTGGTGCCTGTCGTCCTTTGAAGGGACGTGCCGGATGGATAGGTATTCAGTCCAGAATACAGTCTGCATATTGCTTCGAGTGCCCTTGGTTTGGGTCGCCTATCTGATTAACTCACTCCTCGAGTAGTCCGCACTCCGACTGGCTCAACTGGCTCAGATGGCAAAGGGTAGCGTGATCACTTGCTGGCCCTAGCGCGGCGGCTGACGGCATCCCGGGTCCCAGACGCCCCCTGTTGGCTGAGTTTGTTTAATATGGTGAGAATGCAGTGCGAGGCCGATTCCGTCACAGCTGCGAACTCTGGGCCAGAATCCAGTCGTGTCTCTCGGGTTACTCATTGCTAGGTTTTGCTGCTCTTTTTTGCTCTGCGGTTTCGCAATGGCCAGCACGACGATCCCCCAGACACTTTGCGCTAGAGTAGCATGTTAGCCAGAGCAACCACGCGGACTCTGCGCCCACTGCAGGTACCGATTCCTCCGGCGATACAACGGCCTCTCCCAGCGCAGAGCGGCCCATGCGATAGGCCAACAGTCTGTGTCTAGGGCTGGCAAGGACGACAACCGCTGCACGCCACCAGCCAACGGGCTCTTTGTTGGTTGATGCATGCTTGTCGCAACGCCGAGCAAGAGTGACAGCGCACCGTACATGGTTGGGTTTAGCGCTTGTGATGGCGACTATACTACCTTATGGACGTGGGAAGGCAAGCTGGGTGCAGAAAGTTCCGAGCTTCATGAGCACGTTCGCACGGGATCAGGCTAGATTGAAGATGGCACCGTAGTCCATTGTTGGCTTGTCTGAGGCCGCTGTGTTGTTGGATGGTCCAAGTGCATATCTAGGGAAGATGGATGCGTGCTGGTTCGTGAAGCGATACGGACCAGCCAGGGCGGGGTTGATGTTTGCTTGTTATGAAGTGCATGAAATGGCGTATATTGTGTTGTAATGATTGGGTCTTTTGTCGTGCAATATGCATCGCCATCGCCATCGCCGTCACCAACTTTGGATCTGGGTCACCGGAACGCCTCTCCAGGCCGGTCGGGATAGCACAAGGCGCTCTTGTCGACACGGTGGTTGTCTCTGGTTGGCTGAGAGCGGCAACGGCAAGGGTCGGGTGATGGTGGGAGGCGCGGGAGGCTGCTGGTTTGCTTGCCCAGATCTCGTAGCCGATGCTAGGTATCGATCTCGGGGATGCACTGTACCGACTCTCATCTGCATGGCATGAGGGATTTCCACCCTTGTGGTCGCTATTCTGTTCGTTCGCCATTGTCGTAACCATCGGTATGGAGCTCCCGATGGCGTGTATCCGTATGCATCGATAGGTATTCCAGCTTACTGTGGTAGGCTTGATCGAGAGACCCAAGGTGGTGGTCAGTGGTGATGGCGTTGAGGGCGTTCTGCTTGTACCCGGTCTGGCGCGTGCATTGTCTTCAGACTTTCAGTCCTTTGGTGTGATTGGCATCTGGCACGCATGGCAGGGGCACCAGTTCGAGGTGCGACGCAGAAGCTGATGCGTCATGATTAGATGGCATCTGCATACGTCCGTCAGAGACGAGCCTGGCTAGCACAAGTCTGAGATGTGCATAAGATGCATTGTTTACTGAGGTGCCTTAGCCTCAAAAGTGAAAACTGCAGCAGATTGCTCGGGTCGTATGGTTGTGACTAGTGATTTGGTAGTTATCCGCAATATTACCTAAGGCAAGTAGCTTCCTTATTACCTCAGGTATTAATGGAGCCAGGTGCGTGCCCCGTTTATCCAAGCTTTCCTATGACCAAGGTCTAGCTGGCCAATGAGCAAGTGGTGCAGCTGGTTCTTTCCATTAAGGTCCGAAAAGTGGATACGCGGGTTGAGGTCGGATTGAAGGGGAAAGAGCCACTGGGTGACTTTGCAACTGGTTCTTGCACTTTGCACTTGCGCCTGCCGTCTCACTTGCACCTGCCATTTTTCTTAGCGGCCAGCCTCCTTTCCTCCTTACTCTTTTCTCTCGTCGCACTTTCTTCCCATCCCCTCATAAAACGTCAAACCAAAGTTAGGTAAGATAAACAATGGAATCAACGACTCTCAGACGGGACACAAATAGCCACTACGCTTATAACACTAGTCTGCTTTTGCCCCAGCCGTGGATCTTTAGCCCAGACTTCCCATTTTCATCAGCGATGGGCTGGGCCGCCAGCATAAGCAGAAGACAGCGGGCTCCAGCAGCCTGACACAGCTGGCTTCAGAGACGGCCATCTCTAGTCTCCTGGTAGTTCCTCAAAGGCTCACCGACCTTGCCGTTCAGGTCTTCGCACGATAGCACGCCCACAGAACGTTTGAAAAAAAGTCTCGATTCCCGCACGCCGTTGCGTCCTCAGTCCCGCCCAGACGTCACTTGACACCCGGGCTACATGCCGATGGCTTGCTTCTACACCGGTACTGAAGGAGATTAGAGAGAAAATAGAAGTGTAATCTTATTGTGACCTTGCAGAAAACAGAACCCCCCAACCTCACTCTGGCAAGGCTGCAATACCGACAAGTCATACTCGGAAGCAGGTAAAGGACGGACAGCGAGTGTGACTTGCATTGAACGTCGTCGACTCCCTGTCTGGTCCCGGCCCTGGCCCCCGGTCTCGAATCTGCCCTGCCCGCCCAACCGTGACATTGACCCTTGGCTGGCCTTGGACATTGAGCCTTACTGTGTACTGGGTAAGGGGCGCCTGGCGTAAGCAGAGGCCCACTTTCCATCTCCAAGGTGAATTGGATTGATGAATTGTTTGCCTGCAAGTTGCAAGCGAAAGCAAGTGCAAGGCCTTGGTTGTACCTTGCCCTGTTCTCTGGACTGAGTACTCCGTACGGGGTATCTGTATCTGTATCTGATCTGTCTGAATGCCGTATTTGGGACAGATATCCGTACCTTCCATGACAAAGTACCTTACCTAGGTACCCCTATCAGCTAGAAAGAAAAGGACGGTACGGAGTACGAACACAATCAACCTGGGAAGGTCCAGTGCGGTATGCGCCGTGCCTGCCTCACGGAATATTGGGCCCAATTATCCGTGAGCATTTCTCCTTCCGGAGGAGACCCCTTCCACATTGCCTCTTCCCATTGGTTCCCATCCAGGAACTGGTAGATGGAGCGGGGAGGCTTTTTCCGATCCAGACTTCCCATTTGCTAACCGTCCACACCCGTCTTCACCGGTGCCATAGACCCGGGCATGACAACTGCTGCGAACATCCGCCAACGACGACCCTTTCCGATGTGATATGTGATGAACCCGGGGGAGACAACAAACTCGCCAACCTCATCTTCACCGATGGCCATCGCCGGCATCTGGGCCACGCATATGCACAAGCCTCACATGCGCCCGATGGCGCTTCTCATATCCCACCCCCATCCAACCACACACACCAAGCACCAGCAAGCACCAGCAAGCACATCAAGCACATCCATCATCTAGGCACTTGTGCAAGTAGCCGGCCCTCGTCCTCGACCACCCTTCCACAGCAACGGATGCCATGCTCGTGTACATCGGACACTTCACTGGACACTCTGCTGGGAGCCCGATCAACAAACAACCTACGCGAGCACACACACATACGCACACACAGGCTTCTTATCGTTCCTAATATGGCACCGTCAACCGCGGGTTCCTTCCGGTTCACGCACAGAACCGACCGATTGTTCGGTGCCGTTTCAAATTCTGGCCAGACTCGTTTTTCGGCGAGGTTAAACGTTTCTACCTGGGAAAAACCGAAGCAGACTAGAAGAACTCTGCTCTTCCTACTGCCGTCGTGGGATTGGCCCCCCCGCCAGTTATCTTTCTCCCGTCGTCCCAAGGCTGGACGCCACTGGCTGCGCGTTGACATCCAGGACCGACTTTTGGCTATCAAATCAGGACCGAGCCCCATCGAGAATACATCGACATCGTTCTACGACGTCGGAAGTTGACTCTTCTTCAATCCGTTCAGGGGGCGATAATTTAAATCCCACAATCGACTTAATGAATTCCTGAGAGACAGCTGGGAACTTCCGTTGTCTGCTCGTCTCCGCTCCTTGGAAGCCTTCGACCAATCTTCCAAAAGCCTCAGCCATTGGGCGGTCCCGACATCACTAATCATCATTCAATTACAATCTACCGCCATCATTGCACGTTCCCGCTGCCCTGTGCGCCGGAGCACACGCCCACCTGCAGAACGGGACAGGATGATCTTCCCACTGGACTCATGCTGGAGCGCTTTGTAGTGCTAGCTGATGGGCTCCAGATGCTTGTCTGTGTGCCTGCCTACAACTGTCAACGCGTACACCCCATTGGCTGACAACATCGTGTCAAGCAAACTGCATAATTGAGTGCTGTCGTTTCTTTGGACCATGTCCGAATCCCCTCAGCTCGCCCGCCTCGCCGATGCGGCCAGATGCAATTTGCATCGGTCGGCACTGCAGACGCCAGCAGCATGCGCGATCTTGACTCGTTGCTGTTCCCAAATCGATCTTGCTTCCCGTCTGCACATCGCTCGGCGCCAAGTGCAATACATACGCTCACGTTGCCGCCCTTCTGATTTGTCCGAACCAGCGATTTTCAGTACCACCGGGCAGGGCAGCGGTCAACGCGGTCCAGCTTCACCGCGCACTTTTGCTCCTCCACCTTTCAAGGGTAAAAAGGGGATTCACGGGCTGCTGTGGAGGTTTGCCTTGTCATACCCACACGATCCAGGTCCGTTCTGACCGCATTGACAAGGAACGATGTACGGGGGAATGAACGATGGAACCCTAAAAATACCCTGTGTCACAAATGTGTATGCTCCGAATTGCTCCCGAAGGCGTTCATCCGCGACTTAGGTTGGAATGGCGCCCGCCGACTCCAAACAATTTCCCCGAAGCTTCAGGTAGCTGTCAGGTACGTCCTTCTAGAAAACTTTGAACGCAACAGCACAATTGATGGAATAACGATTCTAGCACATTTTCAAATCGACTGAAATAGAACATAACATCGATTGATAGTCCTCCCGAACGGACACAACATCACCATCGCGTGGTGAGCGTCTGTTCGCCTCAACGCCTCATGTTTCAGAAGACCCGATTGATTTGCTGCAGCCTCCCTTCATCTGTTTGCACAGAGTATAGCCCAGATATCCGTCCTGCGATGTGCTATGTCGGCGGGCGGCGTGATTATGGACAATTGTGCTGACAATCCCTCCAGAATCTTATTTTTGCTAGAAAATTTCCAACTTACGTACGTCCTCGCATCCTATCTGTCGAGATTCGAGCGGCATGTCCGGTCTGTATTGCAGAAGAGCCCGCAAAGGATCGCTGAGGTGGAGATTTCGAACTCCAGGTTGTCGCGCACCAACACATGGCTTTTGCGGATATCGTACGTTTGACAGCTCCACGATGTCTCCATCAGGGAGAAAGAAACGGGACTCGTTGTTCTCGACGAAATGCCAGGCTTATTCGGCCTGCCAGATCGCTGGGTGGCCCACTCAACCGCATTTGCAGGGATCATATTCGCAAAAATGACCAAACTAAGCAAAGATTACCCGTCGCGAGGGTTCCCATCCAGATGGATCTCCTTTGTCAAGACAAGGGGACGGCTTTCCATTAATGAGACGGCAGAGCCCGCCAGCTGGGGTGCTGTCAGGGATATCTTGCTACCGTACCACCCCAGTAATCTTCTTCTCTGGGCCCCACGTTTCGATTCGACTCGGAACCGGCTCCGTTCCTATTGCACTACCGAAACGTACCGAACGGGCGACCGTGTAAAGAGCCACTTGATGAACGTCTGAAGTCTGGACACGAACACAACTGATGCAGCCTGCAAGAGAATAATTGCAAGCACGCGCAGGCCATACGAAGCGGTGCAACGCCAACGCTGAGGATGCTGCTCAAGTATGGGGGGCCAGCTGAGACCGCAGCGGGAGAAATTCTGCCATCGCGACCTTGTCAAACTCTAGGGCAACGAACGAGTGGGCTGCTTTGCCGTAGTTGTCATTCCCGGGGGTTTGGTCCTTTGATACAGCCCAGGGGCCGTAACCAGCACGCTGCCGTGGCGAGACCAACAATTGTTCGACGACCCTGGAGCTGGATGACAGGACCGCGCCAGTGAATCGTGGCAAGATCGATAATCTTGCAGTAGCAATCCTCCATCGCCTGTCAAATGTGGATGAGCCGCACCCTTCCGGTCTGACACCTCATGGCAACAATCACCGCCTCGATGACCCGCTCATTCAGGTTGGGCCTATAGGCGGGCCTTTATTCTATTGTGGCCAGAGCCCCTTGCTCGTGCCTCTTGCGAACCGCTGAGGGCAAGTCGGTCTCGCGAAGACGGGCTTGACAAGTTGACTGTGCCGCACAGTTGTGGTCCCTGGAACCAGCCGCATGGTTTACCTGTTCTAGGCAAATAGTCGAGGACTCCCAGTCTACGGTACACCCTTGACTCCTAATACTACTGTTGCTCACGGCGTTGGTAACTACTAACAAATACAACGGCTCTCTACATCAGTAGCTCCTCAACTGGAAGGACGGCTGTACGACAGGACGACATGCAGTAACATACCTCAACCGGCGTGTTACCAAGACTCGTGTTATAGCCTGTCATCTGGCAGCTTCTCGTCCACATGACACAGAGTCCGTGCTTGTTTTCGGTCTGCAGTCGGGACAGAGCTCAGCGTGTCTTGTACTCTGCGGAACCTTCAACTCGTAACAGAGTTATCTGTGCACATTCTGTTCTGTTGCGTTAGTATGTCTTCGCAGTGTGTCCAAGAGGCTTGGTCAAATGTCCGCCAGTTGGATACAGGATATAGCCATGACCAAGCCGTATGACTGATCGGTCTAGCCACAATTGGTTTCTGGGTTCTGGAGACCATTTGTGGAACTCGGGTTGTCTTCAGAGTACAGTTGATACAGTACGGAGTACAACCTCATGGATAGCTAGCAACTCGAACGGCACCGAAAGTTTTGCTTTTTGCAAGATTCCTTTTAGCAGTTTGCTGCAAGATGAAGCATACTCTCGCATGATCTACGACCGACAAGCCAGTTGCTTTGCTTTTCGAATGCGGACTATGGCCGACGTCCCACCGGTTTCCTGCATGCTTCTGATCAGTGATGGATTTTGATGACGAGCGAATGTCGAATGACTACCACGCTATTCACCAGTAAATGCTAATATACTTTCTATCCAGGTTCTACAGATTGTCATAATCTAGACTAATGGGTCTGTCGGATATTCGGATACAAGAGCCTGCCATCTGACGATTTCCGCTTTTCGAGGACAGGGCTCCCTTGAGTCGATTCGACAGCCTTTGCGAACACCCAATTTCTCCCATCAATAGCAACTCATAGTTGCTATGCTTCTGACTGGGCCAAATGGTTTTCACGATGGACTTCGTGAACGCAAAGCCGTCAACGGCTCGTATTCACGTTGGACATGAAAGATACCACCGTATTGCACGGGCGGGATTCGCCGGCATCACCACCAGCTTGGCCCAACCTTTCATTGACAGTCAGGCACGTCGTACGAGATGCAGGCTTCCAAATGGGCCCTACGCCGCTTTGGAATCTCTTGGTGCAATCAAGACAAGTCATATTGTCCAACCATCCCGTGGACCTGGGAATTCAGTGGATCCTTTACGAAGACGGGCATCACCTGTACCTCGCGAGTAGAGGTCGTGACGATATTTTCTTCTCTGGAACACCCAGATCGGATCTTTGGGCTGTGGTGATCCTGGTCACGGCCCCGTGTATCGCGTCGCGCAAGCTGCTCCTTATTGAGTAACACAGCCGCCTTGGGGCGGCCGTGCTGGATACATCATGTACGGGCCTTGCTCCTCTGGGCGCCCTGGAAGTGACACAGACATATGAAATGGAGATCATGAGGTCCACCAACCGGTAGTTCCATTCAGACTGGACCTACGCTCTCGTCCACAGAAGTTCGGCTGCGGCAACGTCGAGCTGTCGGCAACGTCAGTTGATGCAGCCGCCTTTCTGCTCCGCATGTCAAGCGCGAACCTTTAGGGTGACAGCAACCGTCAACGCCCAGCGGTAGCGTCACAGCGGGAAGAGGACAGCAGTGCCAGGATGGGCAGTCACATCGTCTGTTCTGTGAAAGGCAGGCGCAGACGTTGTTGTGGAGAGTTTGCGGCTCCGATGCCGTCACAACAACAGCCTGTCAACATCCTACAGGGGCAAAAGCATATTTTGTCGGGCACAACTCAGGATCATTTCGGTGACGCTTTCAATCGGCTGAGGGGGCAATTGGCAATGGAATGGAATTTTGGGTTCGATGAGATCTCGAGCAAGGCGTGCCGGGTGCAAGGCTCCCGACTCGACTCCCGAGTCCCGAGCCAGCGACCTGCATACCTTTACATTTGACAAGGTGCATAGTGCAAGTCCAGGCCCAGATCCAAGCGGCGGTCGCAAGGTTGAAAGAATCGCAGAAAGATTATTGGGAATCGGCAGATATTGGAACCCCACTAGGAGCATGTTAAAGGACAGTTTGACGAGATATCTGGGCTCATTATGAAGTCATTTCCCGCCGGCACAGAAGGTCTTATTGCCAGACCTGGTCGGAAGCTCCATCTGCACCCCTCGACGGTGGGAGTCATATCGATTATCGGCCTCTGTTCTCCCCACTGGCGACCAAATTGTAAAGGGGATCTGTCAAGTTTGACAGCCGCAAGGGGACCACCAGATCCAACGCTGATGGATCGGACTAGGACGATTCGAGTGGGGTGGCAAAGTGGCTAGGAGGTTTAACATCCAAACATGCCTTCTGCCGATACCATGTTCCCCGTCATAACCATGGATCAGCTAGGCTTGGGGAAGCAACCCTCATAACGCTGGACGCAAGACTGGCGTGACCGGCAGGGATCCGAAAAGGCAGAAGGGCAAGAATGGCTCACACATTGGCTTTCCCGGCCCCTGAGGGCCGAAGGGAAACATGGGGCTTGTCAGGAATCTCATCCACTCGCAACTTGTCAACTCGCCCCGCGGACAATGACCGCAGGTAGAAATTCTGGTCGTGTTCTTCGCGGCAGACCTTATCCCGGAAGCCGTGCTCAATTGGCAATCTTCTGGCGTTGCTTCCGGACATCTGAAACTGAACAGGCAGGTCCGACCGGTGACAGAATTCGATGCCCGTTCTCCACTCGTTTGCCTTGATCTGATCCCGGCCAGCCAGCCGACTGTTTGGCTTCCAATCTGCCAATTCTGGTATATTCGTACATACGAATATGGATGATGTTGCAACTGGAAGGGACTCCAAGGGCCCCCAAAAAGATTGAAATCAAGATCAATTGAGGAGAAGAGGGGGGAGACAGGAGATGGACAGGCACAGGGAAGAGTGGCCAGGGCCAGTGCCAGACTCCAGAGCCGGATGGCGATGCTCATCAACAATCCCTACATCGTACCCAAAAGACTCCTTGTCTTCATCTACCCAGTCCACTATCCATCTGCTTCCTCATCCCCTCCCATCTTTCGTCCCCCTGGAGCTTGAACCCAGCCTTAACATGGTCCAAGCGCCCTGTCAAATCGTAAAAAAAAAAACTTCATTTTGGGGCTGGGAACTCCTCCCCCGGCGTGCCAGGGTGTACCCTAGCACCTGTCACGATTTCTGGCGAGCGAATCGCATTCCTTTCTCGCATCCAAGGTCTGGATGCGAATCCCCGACGACAGCGGAATTCGACATTTCTCATACATTGTCACCCTTCTTCTGACAACGAGCGTCGTGCGGAGATAAGAAGAGCAGAGGAGGAGACACCAGGGCAAGGAGAACTCAGCATGCAGAGATTCGTTTCTCTTCTTCCCGACAGATGGGCTCGAACGTAGCGTACCGCAGCAGACAGTGCGCACGGAGTCTAGAGAGAAACTCCAGAACCTGTCGAAGTGCCAAAGCGGGCGCGGAATTGTTTCTTCACCACGTTGACCTCGAGTTATCCGCCTTCTGATTTGTCTTCGTTTCCCTTCGGATTCTCGTCATGATGTTATGTCGTGCATATCCATGACCCGCTGTCAAGCCACCGTCTGTCGATGTTCGGGTACTCTCGCTGACTCTCTCCCTTCTTCTCCGTCCGTGATGCAGGCAGGGATGGGGGGTCTGCTTCCTCTCCTCTGTTTCTTTTCTTTTTCCTTTCTGGAAAATGGGACGGTTTGCAACCTACAGGATCTTGCTGCTTGTCGGATCCCTACCTACACCACTCTACGCAACCCACCAACCCCATTCACGCCCTTCTCAGAATTTGGCATGGCAGCAGGAGACAGAAGGGGGCCCGACGACTTGTCACATCTGCCAGCCAGTCGCATTCTCTAAAATCTCTTTTTGACAGCAACCGTTGGGGACCGAGTTGACGGACTGCGCCACGCCCACCGCACCCCCTCCCCTTTGGACATGTCGCGAAAGAAGAAACATCAGTCCCTCTCTCCCCGCCCGCACGCTCGTGGAGACAAAAGTCACTGACCTGTTTGCCTCTTCTGGACGATAATAAACCTGCGAGCGAGAGAGTGTGTGTGCCTATCCGTAGAGTATCTTGAGGTGAAGCTTGTCACAGGAAAGACGACGACACCACCACTAACGAGCCAACCGTCCAACCCGACCCGTCGCTTCGGGGCCGCTCGCACGTTATGCTTGCCTTGTCCTGCTGCGCCTACCTGTCAACTATGGACGTTTTTTGACACCCGGCGTCAGAGCGATTTGTCACTTTCGTCTCGTTGATCTGAAGAAGAACGCCCGTGGTTGACCTTCGTCTTGCCGAGCTTTGGATTGGTCAGGTCGTCTCTTCCACTTGACAGACAGCTCGGCAAGAACATGAGAAGGCAGCAGGCACACAGATGATCCCGCGCGCGCGCTCTCTCTCTCGCTCTGACTTGCTGCGACTAATGCTGCTGCTGCTGCTGCTGCTTGCTGACGGTGGCGGCGGCGAGCACCCCCGGACGTTCGTCCTTGCCCAACCTCCTCTCCATTGCCATGCGATAGAAACTTGCCCATACCTGGCAAACGCCCGCTGGGACGTCTGTATGTCTCCTGCACTCTCGGACACCACACGCGAGCAGACATCAGACCAGGTACAACCGCTCGCGACTGACCGTTGAGCATCTCCCTTCTCGGACGACTGTGAGACTGAAGTGCCGTAGGTTGATTTGGACACATGGGATCGAAACCTGCATATCTTCGGATCGGACACCGGTTTCTCCCCTCTTCCCCCAGCGGCGGTCAACCAGCTACTCGTGATGTTTCTCTCTTTCCTCGTCTACTTGTTTCCAGCTGTACTAGGTATGAAGTACCTGATAACAGCAGCGAGGTTCCCAATGCCTGAGCACCGTTCACTACCACAAGCTGAGCCAATATATTGGAACTAAGAAAAACCATGTTATAAACAAAACGGCAGTTTGTAGTATAGGAAACAAGGGGATCTACACTGATTATCTCTCGCCACAGATCTATGATCAACCACTGTAACTGCTGCAACCCTGTAGAGTAGGTAGACTCGGGTAAACCTCCCTCCCCTCCTTCGTTCTCCTTACGTTGGAGATTTTTCCCTGTATGCCCCCTTTTTTTTCCAACCAACTCCGTCCGGACCTTTTGACAAATAAGACAAGGCATGGGTAAGCCCGACTAGAAACGGCAAAGGATAGGCCTGCCTTGACGCGACTTGCTGTTTCTCTCTTGCCTCTCAGTCTTTCTCTATGCTTGCGTATGTGTCTTTGCTGTTGAGTGGGGGGTCCTTGGAGCATAGCAAAAACCATGATGAGGAATGGATGACGTGATACCCGAGATTCCGGGTTCAAGGGGGCAAAAGGTTAGGAAGGGGAGCGCTGTCCAAATGGAAAAATAGGGGGGAATAAACCAAGTAGAAAAGAAAAAACGAATGGACAGCATTGAGTAACTGCGGATTTTTCCAAAACGTCAAGGGCTGGCACGTACCAAGTCGGAAAGAAAAGTATTTGACATTTCTGTTCGAGACGAACGGTGCTACAAGGCCATTGCCGGGTCTGTCTGGATTTGAGTCTGAGTTTGAGCCTGGTCTGGTTGTCGGACTCTTGTTCCCCCTTGTATGCTTGAACGAAAAGCCTAGACAGAAACATCCCGAAGAGACGGGAAGAAAGGGCCACGGGAAGGGGTGATCCATGGGGAATTTAGAGGTGCATACGCTGCGTTCTGGCGGAGAAGGATGAGGTGTGACCTTTTCCATCGCATCTCTCTCTGTCTCCGTCTCTGTCTCTCTCGTCCGTCTTTCCATCATGCCCCCTTGCCGTTTTTGTCGAACGTCCGTCCGTTCAACCACCAAACCCAACTTCCAAACTCAACACCCCCTTCCCCTGGGAGAAACAGGCAGGAGCGTTGTTCTCGCCTGTATCTCCAAACGACACTGTGACTATCAGATTTGTAAAGAAGAGACGAAAGCAGGCAGAGGCGCGAAAGCGAGGGAGCATGGACGGGTCGAAGGAGCCAACTTATGCCACCATACACAGATACACGATACAACATGGAGGGGAAGCGAGATAGAGTGAAGCATAGCACACGGGAAAACAGAATAAGACGAAGAAGGGGAACACCTTACAAGGCTGTGACCAGGTTATGCTGCTGTTGCTTCTGTTACGCTACATACTGATTATCTTGTCCTAATGTGGTCCATGTTCGATAGACTACGATACTGCGGTTTCCGAACATCATTGCCGCCATCCAACCCGCACTCGCCCGCCTGTGTGAAGGTGAAATTTTTCTCTCCGAACTGGTTTGAACACCCAGGGCTGACGGGGCACCCACCAAAAGACAAACCGCTTACTCCAGACCGGTATCAAACCAAACCAAAGTATGCTCATCTACAGTCTTGCCATCAATGCCAACTAGAAAATGGCCTCTGATCCCAAAACATCGAACCAGGGGAAAGTAAACGCTCAATCTAGAAAGCTCAAAGTGAAAACAGAGGAGAAGGAGATGGTGGTGGTGGTGTGTCGTGAATAGCATCACACGTTGTATCCACAACTGGTTCCCAGCCCAACTCTCCTCCATTGACGGGCTCTTGCTTGGTTATGCCCTGATCATCGCCATTGACACGCACACGCCATACACGCCATACAACTTTCCGTCCAAAACCAAAAGTCCGAAAAAAGACGCCAGCTCGCGAGATGAAAAAAGGGTTCCTGAGACGAACGCCCACGAGCATCACATCTGTCTTTCCCCCCCTTTTCCCCTCTGGCCCTCCAAGCCAGCCCCATGTTCGGAAAAAGAAGTTCCCTCCCCTCCCTCTTCAACTCTACAGAAAACCATGACACCTGAACCAGGGGCAAGCACGCTTTCAACGTTTATGCCCTTCGCAGAACCTTATTCAGGAAACCGCCCCGGCCCCTTTTGGGCGTTTCATCCCCGGACGGACCAACAACGACGTGGGCATCCCTCGTCGTCCCGTCTTTTCCTCCGACGAGGCCGCCGCGGTGCTGGTTCTGGTTCTGGTGATTATGGTGATGGTACTGCTGGCGTTGATGGCCCGGGTTCGGGGGGTTACCAAGACCAGCAGGGAGATCGCCCGCGTACTGCGCATCTCCCCTGCTGATCTTCACATAGGAATCATCTGAAGAACCCAGCGGCGTGGCGAGGGCGACGGCGGCCCCTGAGTCAAAGTGGGCATGACAGCCCTCCGCGGCAAGTTTCGACATCCCACCAATCGCGGTGTTGGTGGTGTTTGTCAACGACAGCGACAGCGACGACGACGAAGAAGAGGTCGGGGCCACGTCGATGGGTCGCCAGCTGTCACTCGCGGCGGACGTGACGGGTTTCCCTTGCCGGATGTGGGAGAGGCCTCTGTCGAGATACTCGACCAGCGGCGCCTTTGTGTCGAATCCAAAGGTTGTGGTGCTGTTCCTGCCCTCCTCCCCGTCGGTGGTGTTGTTGGCATTGCCACCTCCACCTCGTCGCAAGGCAGAGCCGCCGTCCCATCTCGTCGCTGTTCCTGTCGCTGCTTCCTCTGATGATTTAGCTGCTGCTAGTGCTGCTGCTGTACCCGTCACCGTTTCTGCTATTCCTGTCCCACCACCGCCACCGCCATTGCCAGTGTCATCAGAAGCAGCGCCAGGGGCGGGCGTAGAGGCGGGAGTGTCGCGCGGCGTCTCGGCAGCCCGGCCTCCGCCACCACCGCTGCTGTCATGGGCTTCCAGGGCTTTGCGGTAGAGGTCCGGGACGCGACGCCGGAACTCGGCTTCGAGGTCTCGTTCATGCTGGCTCGTCGTCCCTCGCGCGCCGCGGCCCGAGCTAGTAGCCGACGGGTCGTGGTCGTGGTTGGGATCGAGCCCCGACGAAGAGGCGTAGTAGTTACTGCTGTTATTGCTACTGCTGCTACTGTTGGCCACTATGCCCTCGTCGTCGATTTGAGTCAGCAATTCCTGGTACTGCGCTCTCCTCGCCGCCGCGTCATCAGTCTCTGACGGTGCGGCCGCCGATATCTCTTGGCGGAGGGGATCCGGGGTTTGCTGCTGCTGTTGCTGATGCTCTGCCTCGCCCGACACCTTGGACCCGGTGATGGATGTCTTGTATGAGACGCTGAACTCCTTGTAGTAGCCTTTGAGAACGAAACATCGGCCTGGCCAGCCCCAGGTCCTGAACTTGTCGTAGAGGACGTCGGCTAGGGGACAGTCGCGCGAGGCGTCTATGACGCGGTCGTAGATGACTAGGCATGTGGCGGACTGCCACTCGCCAAAGACTTGTCTGCTGCGTTGGTCTGGGAACGCTTGCTCAATGATGTCGAAGGAGGCTTCTTTGATAAAGTTCAAGGGGGCGCGGAGGTTGATTGCCCCCTTGATGTGAGATTTCTCAAAGTCTGCTGGAGGGCGAAGATCAATCATTAGGATCCTGCTAGAAGATATGACCTCGATGATTCTTTGAAGGTGATGCGGCAGTATCATTTGAGCTCCTTGGTATGCTCCTGAGATTGGGTCACCGCCCATTCTAAGGGTTTGGAATTGCTGCGAGACGATATCCCGTTCCCGCCGGTGATGGAACCAGGCCTGCTACAGTTATTACGCCATTCTTAACGAGGAAGAGGGTGGATGATGAAGCCTACCTCGACGTGCCACAGCTCTATACCCAGATTAGAGGCAACAAAGTTCTTTTGATCATCATTTGGCAACGGCTCTTGCCGGTAATATTGTTGGAGTAAGATCTCGACGTGCTGGGAGAACCTGGGCGGTTCCGGGATATCGTGTAGCAAGGTCCTCCGCGCGCTTCTCTGCTGGTTCGGAATCATGGATCTGGATATCGGTGCTCCTTCCGATGATACTTGAGAGGATAACGTCTGGTGCCGTTGTAGGGTTCCAATAGAAGGTGTTGGGTTTGGCGACTGAAGTGGCCGCGATGGTCTATCGATTGGCAACGATGATGGTGGTACAGTATCTGACTCTTGGATGTTGACCGGTCCTCCTTCATTCATTCTCACGTTTGGGCCGCTGCCTCCCACTTGCGTCCCCAGGACGCTGCCTGTTATCGTTGGAGCATTCGTGTATGTGACTTCCGAGAAAAATGTGCCCATCGAGGCGGAGTCTGGTTGTGCGTCGTCTTGCACTATACGAGCGCCTCGGCTCACCGGAACATGAACTCTAGCCTCGTCGTCCTTGCGACTCCTCTCTGACACTAGGTTATTGGAACGAATGAAGGCTATGAACGAGGTTGCATGGTCCTCTGGTAGGAGATCCCACACCATGACTGGCATAGATAAGAGGAGCAACGTGGAGTGACTCTTGAACACCCCCTGGACTTTGACGTACTTTGCCAAGGCTGGGAAGTTGGATAACCACTGCTCCCAGGCGCTGAGGTCCAGTTGCTGATTGTCTTCGAGTGCCAGCGATATCATGACATGCGGCGTATCCTCATTCGGCTCCCCTGCCATTGGCGCGCCAGGCCCTCGCCCACCTATCATCCCCTCAGGCGACCCGCTGTCATCTGCAGTCATCGCAGGATCCAGCGGCGGCGACGGCGGCCGCTGCTTAGCCGGCACGACCCGAGACAGCTCGATGCTCGGCGCCTTGTGGTTCGACGTCATCATGAAGTGAACCGGTGTCGACCTGGCCTCAAAAACTTTGCCGTTAATGGTGACGGGGCGCGGGTGCTTTAGCCGGGCGAGGACCTCGGCGTGCAGCATGGCCGCGGAAAAGGTGCGGAGCCTCCACTCCTGCATTACCTCGATGAGGGCGTTTGTGAAGGAGTAGCGGCCCGGATCTGGGGCGATGGCGTCCCAGCTCGAGGCGGAGATGGTCTCGGTGATGCTGTTGCCGTTGGGAAACGTTGCGCTCGCAGCCCCCGCGCAGCAGTCGAGGAGGATGAGAACGTCGGATGCCGAGCGCTCTAGCAAGGTCTGAATGGCAGACCACTGGAGCCATGGCGAGTCGGGATGTCGAGTGCTAATGAATTTGTGAGAATATGAGTGATTGAGATGAGATAATGCTCTGGACTTACGCGCACCAAGTGCTCTGACGAGACTCATCTATCCTGGCATGGCCGCCGTAGTAGACTAAGAATAGCGTGTCTTGAGCCTCGTGGTCTTTGATCAGCTTGCCGACCTGCATCATAAGCTCTAAATGTGAGTTCTCAGACGGTATAGGAAAGATTTCCGTGTCAAAGGCATAGTCCTCGCGAAGGCACCGTTCCAGATCCTCCAGCTCAGGTAACACAAAAAGGTCATCACAGCCCCAATGCAGGAGCAAGGCCTGCACCTTTGAATACCGCTGTGACGATTTTCCGCGATTCGGAAATGCTCGGTTTGCAGACTTTGTGGATGAAGTGTCAGTATGTGACCTGGACCATATAACCTAGCCTCGTCACTCCATCTTTCAACTTACATTCTCCAAGGTTTGAGCGAAGCTGTCGAGGTGCTTGACGTGATAGCTCACGCGGCTGATATCATGTGTGGCGGGCCGAGGCGCATCGCCGGAGCTGGAACCGTACTGATCATGGCCGGCTTGTGAGTCTACATGTACTCTGCGCGACTGGATCGCCGAAATCCTGGCACCTACAGTTGAGTCTGCACTGCTCACGCTGTTCCCGTCATGGGGTCGCCGAGACCGAATGGTCACGTACGGCTGGTGATCGCCCATGTTCACTGGCTTTCGAGGCAAGCCTTGGCCAATCTATGAGCCGATATGTGGGTGTTCAGGTAGAAGTTATACGCTCCTCGTGGCCAAATAGTGAAACACGGCTCCGGATATCTTTTTTTTTTACCACAATTTAAGTATTCATGAGATGGAAATAGTGACACAAAAAAAACCAAATGTGCTAGGAGGGCCGTGGAAGCCAAATGGTCTGTAGAAATCGTAGTGGCGTCTGATGCATCGTCAGGTACAGCAAAAAGGAGCCTCTGGGTTGTGAGAGAGGGAAAAATGAGAAAAAAGATGTCGTCGGCGGTGTCTTTCGACAAGGCCCCGTTCGTCTCGGTCGACGGAAGGCGGACGGGCTGGAGGGGCATCCCACTCCGCGCCAGCTTCGGTAGCTAAAACGGCCTAGCGTGGCTGATGAGCCGGTGACCGAATGTGGCAGGGCGGGCTGGACCCGTGAAATTATGGGTCCAGTTTTAGCCCCCACACGTGCTGAGTTGACTTACATAAGCCTGCTCATACTCGGTGTCGTGTGGCTGGGTGTGGCTGGGGCCTTAGATAGTATCCGTACCTACACCAGAAGCTTGAGTGGAGTCAGTGGATGTCCCTGGATTCGGCACCGAGCGAAGTGTCCTCAGCAACGGGTCTCCAGCTCCGACATCGATGCCAACGGACCCATCCGAGCACACTGTTCACTCGCTGATCACACCAACCCGTTCACGTCACCGGAGAATCCACTTTCATTGACCTTACCACCTTGCATCTCGTTTACTTATCTTCTGGTAATATTCAGAGCGTTTACGGATACATTGAACCGGAACTCATTTGCCCCAGTCTGCAGCGAGATTGCGTAGGCCATCGTACAATATGCGTCAGCGAATCACCTTCATTCATAAGCCCAGTGACGGCGCGCCTCCGGAGTCTCTTGAGGTTAGCGATGCCGGCGTAAAGGGCCCCGAGCTCTTATCTGTCCGGGAAGATAGAATCACATTGGCCCTTGAGGAGCTTCCCTCTGAGCTATCCCAGCTTCTGAGTGAGAGTCATGAGCTACACATTAGATGGGTCAGCCCATTCGCCTATGACACCATTGGCCCTTTGGCTTCGAGGGTATCACCAGGTTTCCATCTGTTTTATACGCCAAAGAAGGAGGAGATCAAATGGGACGCGTGAGTTCCAATCAGAGGGTATCATCTGGGCTACATAAGGAAAGCTAACATGAGATAAAGGACAAGACTATGCACGGCTCTCAAGGACGCCTTTGGTGGGAGCAGTTGTACATCGTCAGAGGTAAGCTATACTTCCAAACAACTCTCCTCCCGAAGTCATAGCCAACGAGGCAAGACCATCAAGACTAACTCTGTCAAACAAAGTCTTTCACAACCCTCCCCAACGATAGGTTCTCTCACTCCGCAGCACTCCAATATTATGAGCCCCTAGAGAGCCTCGCCGCCTTCAGCCAGTACACAGCCGAGAAGCTCTGCCCGACATCAGACGCGAACTGCAAGTCCCGCGCCGAGGACCTCAAGACGGCGGCATCCTTTGACATCTCCTACGACACAATCTCGCACGCCCTCAAGCTGACGGCGCAATGGCCCTACGGCAAACACCGCGTCGCCGTCGCCTCGACACCGAACCACAGGACCGAGGTCGGCATCCTCACAACTGACTCCACCGCCAAGCCGGAGCCGCACGAGATCGGCATGGCGGGCGGCCTCACCGTCCTCGGCGAGCATAAGAAGCCCGCGCCCGTCCTCTTCAACGTGCCCGCCCGCCACCGGCTGCATTCGGACTCGGGAGACGAGGGATCGCAACGCGCGAGCTCCTTCTCGGCAACGTTCCTTGAGCCGACCGGACTGCACCCGACGCTCCAGCTGCGCTTCGATTCGGCTGAGCCGCCGGTGGAGGACGCCTACTGCGCTGTCCACGCGCATCTCACGCTGCCAAAGAGTATCTTTGCGGACCGTTACCAGCTCGCGGACGATCTGTTCCTCAAGTCCAAGAACCTGACCGCTTTGCGCTATGCCAGCACGCCAGTCGATCTCGAGGCACCCGCGTACGCCACGAAGCCGTGGGGTTCCGGTGTCCTCCTCGAGCTCGCGCCGCCAACGACGACAGGAGAGGGGAAGACGAACCAAGAGTGGACGGCGGAGGTCCCGCTGCACCTCCGATACCTGGAGCCCGCGTCGGGCGGGTACACCGAGGTAGAGGTGCCCTACCCGGCCGTCTTCTGGGCGTGCTCCTCCGAAGAGGGTACAAAGTTCCCGAGCAGTCCGTTTGAGAGGGTGAATCTCGGATATGACGCGTTATTCGGACCGAGGACGGTGTTTTGGCACGTAGAGCCGCGACCCGCTGCAGGAGGAGACGGAGGTCGGCTAACGAGCACCGTACGCGTGCCGGTTCTCGAGGCCGGGCAGGCTGAGTGGGTTCGCGCCGGGACGGCGGCTGCGGTGATTGTTGGATTTGCGTGGGTCCTGTGGAAGCTCGTGGCGGCGTACTCCAAGACGGGATATGGAAGGCGCGGCGGGGCGGATGTGGGTGAGAAGAAGAAGAAGCAGTAGAATACACACTTACACATCTGGAACATACCACCACCTTACCTACCGTGCCTTACCGCCTTACCATGATGGGTATATAGACCTTCTCAATTCCTTTCCGGTCACCAGCCAGCAGGCGCCCTCTAGGTCACGGGTCAGGTCAAACTGGCTGGGTGGTGGAGTGGTTCATGGTCAACAATCAAATTATACGCCAACCAGCCTACTCGACGACAGGCCTAGCGAGTACCCGAGTTCGAATCGCAGCATGTGCACCAAGAGATGTAGCCCCCATTGGCCACCGGGGGGGTGAACTCTTTTTGCTTCATTGTAGTAATTAAATGTGATTAAGTAATACCATGCGAGGTAAGGTAGTTGAAGATGAAATAAGGATCATCTCGCATCCAGTATCGTCATGTTCCTACAGTGTGTCGCGGATTTGCACGGCCCGGCTGTGGCGGAGCCCCCCTTGACAATCAACACCTCAGAACGCGGGCGACGCGGAAGCCTCCAACATGAAAGTCGCCTGATAATCCCAACGACATTTCTCGTTTCTTCACCTTGGCTTTCTGTTCGTCTCAAAAGAAGTCACACCCAATCAACTCCCAATTGACAATCCTAAAGCCACCAATGTATCTCACACCAACCCAACCATGATCTCCTACGTCATCGCCCTCGTGGCATTCCTCATCTTCTTCTCCGACCCCCTCGTCGACTTCTTCTCCCCGTCGTCAACGTTCGGTGGCCGGAGCAGCACAAGCCGCAGCCGGGTGGCCCGCACGCCCCGGCCGCAGATGAACGAGTCCCTTCTCGCCATCGAGCACCCCAACGCCACGGCTTTGTCGTGCCCGCCCGACGACTACTCTGTGCGCATTTTCTCCAAGGAGCCGTTGATGTTGTATATCGAAGGGTTTTTGAGTGTGGAGGAAAGGAAGCATCTACTTGAGATTAGGTATGTTTTTTTTTTTCCTTTTACATGCATGCATTTTACCTTAACTATTTCATGTCACGTCACACACGCATCCGGACTTTCGGTTACAATTGAAGATGAAGAAAGATGAATCCATGCTCTCTCAGAAGCTTCTCACTCGGCCAACACACAATCTCACTCATGTCTCATTTCACCTCACACCCAACTCATCTCACTCACTCACTCACTCACTCACACCTCCACCAGCAACCCCATCTTCGAACCCTCAACAATAACCCACAACGGCGCAAACACCCACCGCGACACCTCCATCCGCTCCTCCGACGTCGCCCTCCTCCCGCGCGACGACACGGTCCGCTGCATCGAGGCCCGCGCCCGCGCCCTCCAGGGGTGGCGCGAGGACCTCTGGATCGAGAGGCTGCGGACGCAGCGGTACGTCGAAGGCGGGCACTACTCGTATCATTTCGACTGGACCGCGAACCGCGGCGGGTGGGGCCGGGTGAGTAGTATGATGGCCTGGGTTGACGCGCGCGGCGATGATGACGAGAACGAGGTGCCGCCTGGGACGGGGAGTGGGGACGGGTTGGTTGGTGGCGGGACGGAGTTTCCGCTGTTGGAGGTTCTGGGGTTGAAGAAGGAGGTTTGGTGTCGGTTTGTGGAGTGTGGTGGGAGGGGTGGTGGTGATCCTAGTGATGGTGGCGATGAGAAGACGATGGGAGGTGAGGAGGAGGGTAAGGGGACTACCTTCAAGCCTGTTCCGGGTAACGCGGTATACTGGGAGAACTTCCGGGCTGATGGGAGCGGTGCTGGGTATGATGAGACGTGGCACGCCGGACTGCCGGTTAAGAAGGGCGTCAAGGTCGGGCTGAATATCTGGAGCACTGGGAGGATAGAGTGAGATGACATGAGTTGAGCTTTTACAGCAATGTAGCTTCAAAAGATATTCAATTCAAAATGTAACATTAAAATTGCCTCAGTCTGTTCTTTTGTACGACAACATGAACATCCATCTTCAGCACCCAGTCTCAAGTGATATGGTCCCCCAAACGTCCGTCCAAAAACGATGCAAAGATACCCAGCCACCAAGATGCTCCGGCTTGCTTGCAAGGGAAAAAAGAATAGGGAAGAAAGGTATCGAGGGAACACACACGACGTTAGCCGTACCTCTCACAGACACACGACACCTACTATGAAAGACCAAGGAAATTCGGCTCTCCCCCGCCTCCGGCGGTCCAGTCAAAGTCGTCCATGAGCATCGACCAGTCGATATCCTGCAGCGGGTCACTCGTCGGCACAAGGCTCGCGTTCGCATCCGTCGCCGCCGCTACCACAAGGTCAGCAACACTCCCACCGAACCCCCGGCCACCCCTACACTCACGCGTCGACGCCGTGCCCCCCGCCCCCGTCCCCTGTCCAACACCACCTCCTCCAGCAACACCACCGGCACCACCGACCCCAACACCAGAACCGCCCTGCCCGACCCTCGCCTGATCAAGCTCCTTCTTCCACCGCCTCAGCGTCCCAAACGCAATGACAGCACCCGTACGGTGCGGATACTGCGAGATGGGCGCCTCGAGCTTGGGCATCATGTGCCGCAGACTCCAATAACTCTCCGACATGCGCAGCACGCGCATGGCGAAATCGCCTTCCTGCACGGAACACCGCCGCAGGGCCTCCTGCGCGTTCTTGACCGAGACGTCGGCGTTGGCAAGCTCGACGTCTGTAGCGTGGCCCGAGACGAGGACGTCGAATATCACGGCGGCGGCGTCGAGGATGGTGCGGAAGACGTGTTGCGGGGCGTGTAGGAGGAAGCGGTGCGAGGACTCGAGGCGTAAGGAGAGGTTGATGAGGGCTTGGGCGGTGCTGTAGGCTCGGTTCACGTTGTGTCGGAAGGTGGGTTTGTCTACGGTGGAGAGGGGGATGAAGTAGTAGGATTGGAGCTCGAATTGGACTGCTAGGATGGTGAAGAGATCGAGGTCTGAGTTTATCAGTAAAAGGGGGTTCTCGACGTGGTTTCGGGGGAAGGCAAAAGAGAATAATGTTTACGAACCAGAGTTGTGTCGAGCCTGTAGTTGCTTCAACTTGTTCAGCTCGTCTTCCAACAGCTGAATGACGGTATCCGGCACGCCTTCGCCTTCTTCGGCGACGGAGAAGACGGTCCGGCTCAGTCTGTTGGAAAACTTTTGCATCTCGTACAGCAGGCCAAAGTACCCCAGGGCGTCGGGAAGGGATCGCCCGCCAGCTGCCCTGTTGACGGCTTCGTTGAAGAAGCCGGCCGGGGGCGGAAAACCATTACTTGAGGCGACTCTATGTCATGTAGTCAGATACCAGTCCCCGAAGTTGAGTAAAAGAGTTTTTTTTCCAAAGACAGAGACATACCTCTGAGCCTGAATATTATACCCCATCCAGGTAAAACACGCCTCTTCGTCAGTAATATCAGTCTGCCGGTTCGGCCCTATACAAAACTCGGGATGCGTGCCACGGCCTGTGTGCAAACCCAGCAGCAGCGCGGCGTTCTGCGCGATGGCGACGTATGAGGACGACGGGTCATTGAGGAAGCGGATGGAGGGTAAGGGCCATGTGCAGAGGACGAGCAGGGCATCAACAGTAGACATGCTGATGGGCGGGTTCGAAACGGCGGCCCAGACCTCGCGGGGTAGGTTCTCGATGAGGAAGGGGAAGAGGCCGGCATCGCGGGTGTACCGCCGCGAGGAGATGGCAATGAGGGTCCAGAAGAGGATGGGGCTCTGTTTGTAGAGCTTGTCTGGGTCCTGGGAGCGGACGATGGGGAAGTAGGGATGGAAGTGCTCAAAGTAGCTTTTGTCATGATGTCTCAGTCTTTGTTTCTCTGATATGGACACACACTAGCCTGGGAATGATGTAGGAAGAAGGGTTGAGGTAACTCACTGGTCAAAGTAAAAGTCGATATCCTCCCCAGACAATACCTTGGAACCCAAAGCCCTTGGCTGGGCGGGCTGCCTCGCGGGACCCGTAGGTGTCGTATGCGATGTGAGAGTCGGCGTTGGGATCTGTTCCGGCTGGCGGGCCTGCTGAACGGGAGATAAGGCCGGCAGGCTCACCCTTGACGCGGAGGGGGGCGGCCTGTGGTCCGAAAAGGCACTGGCGGCTCCGGGGTAGGCAGTGCTCGGGCTCGGCAGCGGCAGCGGCAAGGCGGCCGGAGGGAGGATGCCAGTGGCGGAGACGGGGCTCGGGTTGACGGCATTCTTGATAGTTTGGACTTCTTTTTCGAGTTGTTCTAGTTTGCTGTTTGATGTTCGAACACGCGCGGAGGCATTAGACCGTGATCTTGTAATGGAAGGACACACACACAATAACATTGGGCACCGGGAATTGAAAGACAGTTAGGGCGCCTTTGGAGCAGGGAGGCAAGGACAAAAGAGGAAAAGGGAAGCCACCTTCGTCTGGTCATCCGCTTGTGAGACTTGTCAATGACACATTGTATACCGAGCTTAGAGCAACGTTGACACGGCTTGTTGGGCGTGTAGCTCGCATTGCACTTGACCTAATTCCAGTCGTCCAAAGACGTTCTGTTAGCATACGGGACGTCATATTCGGTATAGCAGTGCGACGGATTCCTAGAACATGCAAAAACGCCGAAGGAACAGAACAAGTCTCATCGGCATGTTTGCTGACATTGCATGATGAGCCCCAGGGGACCTGACGAGGTGGCCCCCCATCCGTCCTTCCCGAGTCCCGGATGCCAACCGCGACCCAATGGGAATAGGAACCGGGAGAGGCGTTGGAGGGGCACGGGGCATGCGTGACATGTGTGACAGCAGAATGTTTAAAAGATTAAAACACCACGAGGTAAGGTAGCCATGCAAGGGGTATGAGGGACAGATACAAGATGAACTGGTCCAGGGTATGTATAAAAGGTATGTACGGATACAAAAAGGGAGTATCAGAGGAAAAGTGAAAGCCCACCTTGGAGTCGCGACAGCTCGTGCAGGCTGTATTGCGCCGGATCCGGTTCGGCACTGGAGGGCTGGGCGAGGTATCCCTCTGTGCCGACGCGGGGCTCTTGAGCGGCGGGTCCATCAAGTTTAGGGTAGGGTGCGCGCGTGCGTGCGTGCGCTCTGCCTCCTGGTCCAGGTTTAAACGCCTCTTTGTATGTTAAAATGAGCCGATTCTGGCGCAGTTGTGGGTGCTCGCTCTGATTGTCTGGCTCACTTGCTGGCAGCTGCTGTGGTTGTGTGAGTTGTTGATGGCAGAGGTGGAGAGGAGAGAGAGGGAAACTCGGCGCGGTTTCGGCAATGTAAAAGAAAGGTGAGGAGGAGCGCGGTTTGATGAGAAATGCTGGGAAAGGCGCGACCGCAACCAGAGAAAGAGGAGACGATCACGTGCGCTTACCAAGTCCATTTCTGAAGGATTCAACGGCGATCTTATCGCGGACAATGTCCGTACCTCCTTCTATCTTAAGGTGAGCACGTTTAGTCTGCAATTTAGCCGACATTGAAGCCAATGCCTTTCTTCCCATCCGTCATTTGAGTCATCGCGAGAAGTTTATGGTGTTTTGCGATCAGGGCGACGAGTCAGACGCTTGTCGCGTAGCACACGACTTACTCAGTAAACACGTACCTAGACAGCACATTCGAACATATGCTATAGGCTGATGCATGCCGATGTCCATTGACTATGTAGGAAGTATTAAGAAGGACCATTCACCAATTCATCTATTGAGTCAATGTACCTTACGGTGCGCCATAGAGGTATGAAGTTTGGTCTCACTTTGGTGAGTCACTGAGGCAAGGCATAACTGCGAAGAAAGTTTTGAAGTAAGCCTGGTAATCGGAGAAAGCTCTCAGGTTCCTCGATAAAATCAGGTCGATAATCACTTTGACCATCTTGGTAAAATCGCCGCCGAGAACAACTGCGTAATTTGAAAACTATGCACAATCCAATGGCTTGCTTCATCTACATCAACGGCTACCCGGGCGTCGGCAAACTCACCGTTGCCAACGCCCTCTCCAAGCTCATCCCGCGCAGCCGCGTCTTCCACAACCACCTGGTAATCGACCCTGTCGCCGCCATACTCGATCGCGACGATGCCGAGGCCTACAACGATCTGAGAACCACATTCCGCAGGCATTCTCTCGACACCATTGCTACACATCCTGCGCTTGCGGACAAGACGTTCATCTTCACAGACGCGCGGGAGTCGGGTCCTCTCGGCAGCGAAGCGGCGCAAGATTACAAGGCGGCCGCTGAGAGAAGAGGCGTGAACTTCATCTCGGTCGTGTTGCATTGCGACGTGGATGAGAACGTCAGGATGCTTGGAGGCCGGAGGAGTGCCAAAGATGGTGAGGAGGCTAGTAACACCAAGTTGACTGACGGTAAGATTCTGAGAAAGATTCGGGAAGAGGAAACCATCTTTCAGTTTGGGGACGAGAACGAAATGTGTCTGAACGTCACGAGCCTGGGTCCTGATCATTCTGCGCTCATGATTTTACAACACGTGAACGAGGTTCATTGTCGTCTTGATAAAGACAGCTGAAGGTCATATCTCTTCAACATCGCCTAATTTCATCGGCGATCTTCTCCAGCGCTATGGTTTCGTATTCTCATCAAGATACCTGGAAACTCTCACATTGCTTGTCATCATCCTTTAGGAAACGGCGTCAAAGATTGGAAACCTTCATCCTCGACTTATGTCCACTTTCTCTCACAGCTTCCAACCCACATTCCCCAACCCAGAACCTTGCCCTGAATAGCTTCCGCGACCTGCTCCCTAGTAGCCCGGGCCTCCAGCATTGTCTTATCCAGTGGCTCGCTCAGGGCAACAATTTGGAAGAAATCTGTTGACAGTCAATCTTCCCATTCTACCTGAATGCAAGAGAAATCAAAACTCACATCTGTGGGTACCGTGGTTCATAAGAGGCCGCGGGGGAACATACACACCCTCCCTCCGCCCCTTACCCCAATGGAATCCTCCCTTTAGCAGAGATTTGCTCTCATCCTCAATCTCAAAGTCTTTGGGGTTCACCTGCTTCTTCTCAGGCGTAATGCCACCGTATACACTACAGTCAACAAGTCAGCATTTATCTCTCTTTGGAATGTGTGCGACTTACCCGTGACAGATGGGCGTCGGCAGAGGCGCATCCGGATCCTCGACCACGATGAGCCACTCCTTGACCTTTGACTCGAGGTCTAGCGGCGCGGACCACGACAGCGCGGGGATACGGCCGCCGCCTTCCGTGATGTACTCCGGGCCCAGAGTAGCCGGAGACGCGCCGCAGTCTGGCGACGTAACGGTGATCGTCTGCTCCGTATGAGATGCGAAGGCTGGGGATGTGTAGAAGGATTTGGCGTCGTGGGCGCGGGAGTTCTTGAGGAGCCAGCTCAAAGTCACTTCGACGTATGGATTCATTCTGACGGATTTGAGAATCCTTTGATTTCTAGTACAATGATTATCAGAGTCGATTGATGGTTTCTTGTGTTGTGGTTTGAAAACGTGGCTGTAGCGATGAGGTCAGATGAGATGAGACGGAGGAGGGGAAATATGAATCTCATTTATCGACCGTTCTCAAGAACCCATGATTAAGCTTGTTTCCGCAACCCGAAACGCTTATTACGGTATGTCCATGCTTATCTCCAGCTAAGCGGACGCGATGCCTGCCTTCAGACGGTCTTACAAGCCTCAAGCCCGGGTGGCTTAAACTTGGATGATTTCGGTGCCGATTCGGTCACTACTCGGCCGATCAATCAGTCGTCAGGGATTTGTGGTTTGGACTTAGTGCAGAAATCTCCCATTCTCTCTTCATTTATCTCTATTTTCTTTCTGCATGAGACTCAACTGCACGCCAAATGACATAGAGTACTTCAAGTAAAAACATGGTGGGTTACTCACAACACAGAGAAGAGATGTGAGACTCTGGAGAGGATCACTGCAGGGGTCCTCCTCGACTGCTTCCGGCTTGGCGGAGCTTAACGGTTTTCAGTGGTACGTGACCCCTGTAGACTGACGCCGCGCCGCGTGTGGCTTGAACTGGCCCAGGTACGGACATTTCCCGTGTGGTGGGTAGGGAACCAGACGGAAAGCAACCGCAAAGGACTGTCCATTTCAATAATATCAACATCAACTACAACGACAATTGTTTTAAGAGTCGCAATCGTCGGCAAAGATGATTCTGCAGGAAATTCACCGCGGTCTCTTGAGGAACACAAAGAGCGCTGCTTCCGGGCTATCCAGACTATCCGCAAACATGTCATCGACGCGCCCCTATTCGTCGTCACGGTCGTTTCCCGCGCTCTTCGTCCGCGGCGGAACGTCTAACGGCCTCGTCATCCATAGACGCAACCTTCCGCCAGAAAACGAATGGCACAAGATTCTACCTGCAGCCATGGGCTCGCCGGACCCTTACGGCCGCCAGCTCAACGGGATGGGCTCGGGCATCTCATCAACGTCCAAAATCGTCGTGCTGTCTCCGCCCTCGCGCCCCGATGTCGATGTGGACTACACTTTTGTTCAAGTTGGCATCAAGGATGGCAGCCTTGACACAGCAGGTAATTGCGGAAATCTCTCATCGGCAGTCGGGCCCATGAGCTTGGACGAAGGTCTTATCCGGAACCCGCGCCTCGAACAAGGGGCTGACGGCCAGACATTCGCTATTGTCCGCATCTTCAACACCAACACATCAAAAGTCATCTCATCGCGCTTCAGGGTCGTCGTTGACGGGACCAACTCACCAAAATACGCCCCAGAAGGCGCTTACATCATGGACGGCGTCCCCGGCACCGCCTCCTCCATCACCCTCAGCTTCCTCGACCCCGCCGGCGCAAAGACGGGCAAGGCCCTGCCCACGGGGAACCCCCGCGACTGGCTCCTCCTCCCGGACGCGAGCACAATCCAGGCCTCGCTCGTCGACGTCAGCAACCCAGGTGTCTTTGTCCGCGCCGCCGACCTGGGCATCCCCTCGCCCGAAGACCTCACGCCGCAGGCCGTCGAGGCAGATGCCAAGCTCAAGGCCAAGCTGGACGGGATCCGGCGCGCGGGAGCGTCCATGATGGGACTGAACCCGGACGTGGAGAGCGTACCGAAGATCGTGCTACTCTTTTCCGAGACGCGTGCGGATGACGTAGACATCCGCTGTCTTGCGCTGTCCATGGGCCAGGCGCACAAGGCTGTGCCGTTGACGCTTGCGCTGTGTCTCGGGGCTGCTAGTCAGTTGCCCGGCACGATACCGGCGGAGCTCATCGGTGGCCGTGCCAAGGAGTCTGTCGTTATTGGGCATCCGAGCGGCAAGGTGGATATCGGGGCTACGTTTGACAACGGCGAGATTGTGTCGGCGGATCTTCGCCGCACGGCTCGGGTGCTGATGAAGGGCGAGGTGTTTTACTAGCAACGTGCTGAAGAAATTACGCCTGTTGCCTCGAGTCTCCTCCGCGAATACCAAATGCTGCCGCACTACCGATCCTACGCATATCCGTTACGGCTAGTGTAACCACTTGAACCAAGAATGAAAGGTTCTAGAGACGCGCAGTCTTACTCACGAGTAGGGCAGCATCTCGAATGCCCCGTGGAATCAAGTAGACCAAGGCGAAAACCTCTGGCACACGATCAGCGCCCTCGTCGTGTGTTGGCTCTGGACTGCCCTGTCAAAGAGATCGCCAGCTCAAAGTTTCACGAAAATAGAACGTTGTCAACGCTGGAAAACGATACTATAGGGATTGTCACCGGGATGACATAGTTCGTGGCACTTGTGAGATCTGGAGCAAGAACAGAGCAGATCTCGCGCCCTTCGCAGGCCCTTTACGTTCCCTCCCACCTTGCTCAGAAGTATTAAGTCCGGGAGTCAGCGCCCATCCAAAAGCCTATAGGGGGTGATTTGGCAAGGATCTTTAGTGTCACCACGGCACTGCTTCTGATTGTGGCCACTATATTGTGATGAACTCAGTTTGATAGAAGTGGACTCCGAATTGATGATGCAAAGCTATGTCCCTTGCGTTACATCTGAAAAAGTTCCCTGCCTACTTATAGACGCGATAGATGTCAAGTAATACGTGACCGTCGTGCCTGGTACAAGGGGGCACTCAACAGCTGTAGGGACTGTATGGGCAAAGGGACATGAGAACTAGCATCATCAGCGCACAAGCGACAGCATATTCTTTAGAACATGTTTACTGGCATGGTCAACGATTTGGTGTTGATTATATTGCTACGCCAAAAGAGAGTGCGATAAACTGAGAAGGATGCCTTGACGCCGGCAGCACATGTCTCAGGGTACAACCAAATATCCTTTGTATAACTCCATCAAAGCCGAGTCTTGGGATGGATGATTTACTGGCACAAGCATGTGCCATTCCGGCGGGTCATCCTCGCCCGGTTCCGGTATCCACGCCATCCTCAGAAACCCCGCTTCGATTTTCATTACGATGTTCCTGCCACCAATAGGACGCGAGGTGTCCAACTTGTACGGCCCGTCTGCCTCTTCTAGGGGTCGCCATAGACTTTTGCTGTAAACATGGTTGTACATTTCGTCCTTTCCCGTTTCTGGAGGGTTCTCGTGGAGTGGCTCGAGCCAGGCAAAGCTGTGTGGTTCGTACGTATTCTTCTCGTCATTTTTGAAGTATAAAATCATGATTGGCCTGCGGTCTTTCTCGCGATGCTTGATCTGGAGTGCATAATTTTTCTTATTCACAGGTGTTGGTGCCCATACGCCCAATTGCCCGACAGAATTCCATTTTTCTCCGGCATACGGCTTGTCTCCGGAATCCTCTGGAAACCTGGGAAGATCTCCGGATGTTTCCTTCACAGAATCATCTTTGAATGGAGGCTGAAACATTCTGGCAAAGGCGCGGCGATTCTAGTAAATGTCGGATGTGTTGGTCTGGGATTGTGAGTCGTGTCGTGGGTGGTGAAAGCTCGCTGGACAGGATACTTGACTGCTATGTCATGCTGTTTATATAGGTATAACCTCTAGCTGTTTTGAAGACCTCACTTTTTTTTTTTAGCAGTATCCTGCAGTGTAGATATTCACATGCTATTGACGATGAACATGGTTGAGATAGTACTACCTCGCATCAAAGAAACCCATAGTTGTGGACAGCCACCCTCTTTTGTTTGTCACGAGAGATATTCAAAACACAGAGCGATAACAGAGAATGATTTAGAGAAAGCCAATGTTAACCGCCTACGCCAAGGATTACCAGACGAAGCATCAAACAGAAAGGTGATGATCCGCACTGCATGTCTGTTGTTCTCTTCGATTAGCCGCCGAGGCCGTCTTCTTAGTGCCAAGGACCAGCATATCAGATCCTCTTGAAAGCGAATTTCAGGAGGTGGTCACCATTTGCAATTAATACTATCCTCGTGTTTGATTCAGCGCCACCATGGACAAATGACTGGAAGACGTTTGTCATGGCGTTGCCTCTGAATCGGGTGTAATGGAGGGTCGTCGGAAGCGAACTCAGGAGACCGTGCTGCAGCTCGTCACCACAAATCATCTTCTCTCCCTAGATGAATACATGTCTGCTTGCATGCAAGGCATTATTTAAGGTCATGGCAGGACTTCAAAGCAGTCATGAAACCGAGAGGTTAATATAGGTAGGTACTTAAAAGACGGAAATTCCACCGCATCTCTCCCTAGACCATATAGAAGCGGAACTCAGCGAGCATGAAATAGCCACCGCCAATAACGGTGGTATTTCGATCATCCAATCATTGTCTGGCTTTGTCTGGCCGAACTCACGAGACTGGTCACATCATGAGTCTCACTCTGTACCCGTAGGCGGCTCAACGTTCTCCTCCTGATCCAGCACCCTCAAGGTCTCTGCGTGTGCCCGCAATTGCCGATCCAAGGATGCCTGTTCATGGCGGTAAACATTGAAGAAGTAACACCTTCTTCTCATCAATGGATTACAGATCTGTGTAACAGCAATTATGCCAAAGAAACTGTTCAGAATGCCTCACCCAGTGAACGACTTCTGACTGAAACCGTGTACAAAGATCAAGATATATTTGAATGAAGCTACCGTCTACCGCCCTGCCCAAGAATGGCTGGATGAAGCACTGAGTTCAATAGCAGGAACTTGAACCACAAATCCGTTGCTCTAAGCCTTGATTAGTTGTCGATACGCGGGTCAAATTAACCATAGCAAAGTCTCTATAGACCGAATTGTTAGTCCCTTTCGTTGTGTATAAGTTCACCAACCGGAATCGTACTCATTAAGAGAAGAGAAGAGGCCCGCTGTGGGGATCTAGAAAGCTTCCCTGGGGACTAGTCACATCACCGGTGCTAGATTCATGACTTTCTACAGATCAAACTTCATGTTATTTGCGTCTTCCTGAGATTTTGTGGCCCAGAACCTTTGTACCCGGACCTTCAGCTCTTCATCAGTCATACTTGACGGCTGTTAAAGCATTCTTGAACGACCGCAAGCCACTTCGAAACATTCAACACGCAGATAGGCCTTTTCAAGACGTCCATGATCTAGTGTACCATCGGCACCGCTTCAGTACGAACGTCAATATCTCAGGCAGCCAGGGTGACGTAGTAAATGGCCGTAGTATAATTTGGACGTGAACATTGACTAGAACTCACAACCCTTTCCCTCTAGCCTCGCTCACAACAACCGTTTTGCTCGTCACCAAAATCCCAACCTCGGAGCCCGAAGCATCATCCCCTCTCCCCTTGAAGTCCCTCGCCACGCTATCCTCTGACGGGTTCCCGCTAGCCACCATGACAGCCACGTTATGTCTCTTCTCCCGCAACCTATCCAGCTCCAAATCGTCGTCGTCGTCGCTGTGCATCGAGTGCATCTGGCTGAATCTCCCTCCTCCACCTCTGGAAAGTTTCGACCCGAGAAGCCCGGATTGGCCAATCGTCTGGAGGGTGTTCGGCTTCGCAGAGGCGGCCCCCGCCCCGCCGGACCTCGTTGTGGCACCGCGTGTGCCGCGTAGGGACCAGAAGCGGCCGACGGTGGCATCGAATATCGGTTTCAGGAGGGGGCTGCTCGAGACTATGATGGCGACGCCGGGTTCGAGAGTTCCCATTAGAACGACGCCGACCTGGGAGTAGGTCACGTCCGTGAAGTCCATTGTCAGGACGTTCTTCAATCGTAGAGCGGCGAAGATCATGGTCCTGGAGATATTCGTACAGGCTACGGTCAGCTATCCATATAATGGCATAACAATGTGAGGGCGAGATGAAGAAGCTGGGGATTCCCTTACAGAGCGCCTGCGCCAAAGATGATGTACAAAGCCACCTTGTGCGGCCACCGCAGCTGCAGATTATACACCATGGGTATCGGCAGCACGAGGATGATGAGGTCCGTCGCGAGGTCAAAGTAGCCCACGGCAGCGAAGGCGGCGTTCTGATCGCCGCACTTGCCGCCGGGCGTCGCCGGGTTCCAGTTCATGGCTACGGGCTGACAGATGAAGATGCCGATGAGGATGGTGAAGAGCATCCAGCAGACGCAGAGGCCCGTGGTGATACGGGCGGCGATCTTGAAACCCTGGACGAAGAAGACGCGCTGGAGCATGAGGGTGATGCCGATCTTGATGAAGCCGAGGCAGATGGCGAAGAGGGTTTGGACACCGTATGCGGCCTGTTTTCCTCCCCGAGGGGCGTTTTTTTAGTTGAGGTTCTCGCGAGAGGCAAAACAAGTAGAATCAGGGGTAAGACGGGGGCATCTTCGTAGGCTGACCTTTGACATGCGTTCGACGTGATATGGCTGCAGGGTCAAGTAGTGATGGCCAGTTCCCCCAAGGTAAACCACTAGAACCGCCGATTAGTATAAGTCAACTCGGCAGAACTTTGTGATCCAACGTACTGACAAAATTGCAGGCCACGAGCCCATGGAAGGCAATCTACTATGTTGTCAATACACCTGAGAGACGACTTGTAACCACGCCGTGTCCTACCAGAGCAACAACAGTCAAGAAATCCTCAATGGTAAATGACTGTCCCTTCTTCCGCCGACTGTATAACCGCATACCCGTCCATAGTGTTGTGGCAAACGTCAGCAGCACGTTGACGACGACAATAGGAACCGCCCTGTCGGAAAGGGGCACGATCTCGGTCTGTATGACAGCCTCTGGCTGGACGGTAGCGTTTGTCGGTACGGCTAGACGAGCAAAGAGCGCACCGCTGATTCTCATCATGAATTCGTGTCGGGTGTCGTCTCGCACGACGGGGCGGATATGGTGGCTGGAGATTCTAGTCTTCAACTAATACCGCAGACGCCGCACCAGACGAGACGGGGGAGCCTTATGGCTTAACATATCCGTCAACCTCCTTTCCGCAACGGCACAGCGGGTGATCCACATTCTTCAAGCGAACAGAACATATGCATGATCGAGTCAAGACACAGGTTCTAGCCGTACGAAGGGGTAGAAAAAAAAGCAAAGACCTGCTTGACAGGGGCGTCCAACAGGCCTCGTCTTGGGCACCCCCGAAACCAACCCAGGTTATTGCCATGGCTCACCGGCCGATGGGCCATGCGGGAGGCGGGCGCACTGGGATCCCGCGTGGCAATGATGAGATATCACATATTTCTGATAACGCAAGAGGTCTACCATGTAGATGGGGCGCGGAAATTCCCACATGGTGATACGATTTTGCGATACAAAGATCGAGAGTCTCTCGGACTTCCTGTGCTTGCATTCTGCATGAAGCTGGGATGTTGAAATAGGGCCCGCTCCAAAAGTGCTATGGAGCCGCGCTAATCCAGGTGAAGAAGACGGGTATGTCGAGTTATCTCAAACCAACGAGACTATGGTTGGAGAACAAGCATAACAGACGTTAGTTCTGTCTGTCCGCTGACGAAGTCGGAATATGCTTACGGCTTCCATAGAGTCGCAGTACTCCGTAGACCCATTGCATATCGTAAACTCAGTTTACATCGATCGACCAGCCAAGTCCCATCATCACATTAACCCTATCCGCGGTCCGCGTCGTAGGGAACAGGGGATGACGGACCGCAGAACAAGTCGTCTCTGCATTCGGTAACCTGGTCCGAAAGAAACCCCACAACTCCGGATCCTTGAACATCCAACACCACTCAATCGACTGATGAGCCCACTCAGAGGCCTCTGTCAACTAGTCAGGAACCTGGTCAGAGGATAACGACAGAGCTTGGCCCGGAAAGGTTCCCCGTGGAGGAGGAATATTGGTGGATCGCCTTCAACGGGAGGTTAATGGGGGGAGAACCTTTTGATCTGTCGATGTCGCTCACCCGCCGTACCCGAGCCACCTTCTGGCCCTGGCCTTTTTTCTTGCGATATCGAAGTATCCAAAATTGCGCCGAGTTCCACATGGCAACAGTCTCCGCAACGGCCGCAGAACGGAGCCTCGGGGGACGATGCTGACGGGCGATGTGTGCGTGATATCTCCCGATGCGTCTGCTCTTAAAAAGAGAAGCGGCTGCGGCGTCTGTCCAACTTCGAGTGTGTGTGAGGTCTTCTCTCTTTGTCCCTCTACTACGCTCGATTCTCTCTGCATTGCATTCTGCAACGGCTCGTCACACACTCTGCAGTCCCAGCCTCCCGGGTTCCCGATCTGCAGCATCAATCACAACTTGCGCCGAGTTTTCCCTTTTTCAGAATCTTTGCGTCGAATCTTGTTTTACGTGCCGCTGCCCTGCATAACGACACACGAATCAGGAAATCATGCTACCAACCGACGTCTGGGACTACATCGTCGTCGGAGGCGGCCTCGCCGGCTCCGTCGTCTCGAGCCGGCTGTTGGCGCTTAACAACACGGCCAAGATTCTCGTCATCGAGGCCGGTTCCAGCGCTGCTGGCCGGACGGACATTCTATACGTCAACTCGACCAATCTGATTGCGGGCGACTTTGACTGGAACTACTATTCCACGCCGCAATCCCAGCTCAACGGCCGCACTATTCAGAGCGCTGCCGGGAAGGGTCTCGGCGGTGGCTCCCTCATCAACACATGTAAGTCATCCCCCTATAGTCTGTTCCGTGGTGAAAAGTGCATCCGAAAATACTGACCCCTTGTTGAGGTGGATGGATGCGTGGTGCCCGCGTCGACTATGACGAGTGGGCCGAACTGGCCAACGACTCCCGTTGGAGCTACGACAGCCAGCTGCCGTTCTTCAAGCGGTCCGAGGCGTACTGGACCGACGTCAACGCCGCCGAGCACGGGTACGACGGACCCCTCAAGGTCGAGGTGCCCTCGGTCACGGGCCGCGTCTACCCCCTGCGAGACGCCGTGTACGCCTCGTACGAGTCCGTCGGCGTCAAGGCTCTCCCGGGCCTGGACGCCAACGCCGGCCAGAACCTCGGCTTTGGTGAGATTTCAGAGAACCGCCGCAACGGCGTCCGCCAGATCGCGTCAGAGTACTACCCCCTCGACGGCGTCACGGTCATGACGGATACGCTCGTCGAGAAGATCCTCCTCCGCAGCGATAACAGCTCCAGCACCGGTAGCCTCGTCGCAACCGGCGTCCGCCTCGCCAACGGCACGGAGATCCTCGGCAAGGAGGTCATCGCCGCCGCCGGCGCCTACCGCACGCCGCAGCTCCTAATGCTATCCGGCATCGGCCCGACTGACGAACTCGCCAAGCACGGTATCGAAACCAAGCTCGACGCGCCCGAGGTCGGCAGGAACTTTGCCGACCACCCCTTCTTCACCTACAACTGGCGCCTCTCCCCGCAGTACCGCAACGCGACCGTCGACTCGGGCAACACCCTCTTCTTCCAGCCGCAGTACGGCCTCGGCCAGCCCAATAACTTTGTCGCCTCCTTTGGCGTGGAAGACCGGGACGGCCTCATAGCCGCCATCACCAAGGAAGAAGGCACAGCGCCCGATCCAGCGACGCACCCGCTCCTCAAGAATGAGCGCACACTCATGGAGGGGTTCGTGCTCTACGTCAACACGAACCCGGCGCTCCCGTCCAACAGCACCTACCTCACGACCGCCAACGTCGGCCTGCACCCCACGAGCCGCGGCTCCGTGACGCTCGCCTCCGCGGACCCAAGCGAGGCCCCGCTCATCGACCCCAACTTCTTCGCTTCCGAGGTTGACCGGTTCGTGTGGCGCGACTCGATCCGTCGGATGACGCGGATGATGATTGGCGGCGAGTCGCCTCTGAGCCAGGGCATCGTCGAGGCTGAGGCGCCGGCGGAAGGTCTGCAGGCGTTTACGCTTGAGTCGACGGACGAGGAGATTGAGGAGCGCATCCGTGCTTCCGTCATGTAAGTGAACTACCTGACCTCTGGATGTGCTATATGTCCCAGCCCTCGAAACTAACAGGTTGTCTTCTAGTGGCACGTATCACCCGATGGGCACATGCGCCATGGGCAAAGTCGTCGACAGCGATCTGCGCGTCAAGGGTGTTAACAACCTTCGCGTCGTGGATGCTTCCGTGTTCCCGACAATCATCACGGCTCACATCCAGGCCGCGGTGTACGCCCTCGCCGAGCAGGCTGCCGAGATCATCGCTTCGTCGTAGGGTAAAGGACTCTCATTTCTGACGTTGACGACATTATGCATGAAAATGAGAGAGGAGGCTCTATGAGTGATGTACGGATACATACTAGTAGATAATGCTTAATTAATGAAGATGTGAGGCGCTTATGCCGCTAACACCGTGCCGTGCCGTGCCTCCGGTCCCACTTTCGGCCCGGGACTGGGCTGATTTAGGTACTCCCCTAATACTCCGTAGAGGTATGTCAACTGTAGCAATTTCCGAACCCGAAACTCAGAATAGAAAAAAGTCTCTGAAATGAGGATCAAGGACTGCGATTACAGGCAGCAATGGAAATGAAAAGATGTCATCAAAAAACAAGACCAGTGCGATGGCTTACATGAAGGGAGGCAGGTCGAATTCTCCAGTGTCCTCTTTACCCCCACCCCACATCCGCATCTGAGACCATCGACCTGTGGCGTGCTAGCTGCCTAAGTCTCAACCATCTCTCCATAAATTGAGGACGCTCATCACCTCTCACTTGCAACATCCAAATCGATGCCAGTTTGCACTCTATTACCAATTATCCTTTTTGGCAGCACAGAAAATAAGAAGAGAAAATAATAGAAAAGAAAGACACGCTACGCGGCAGCCCAAACTACCAAGGAACCCTCAAGCCCAACTCACCAGTCTGAAAGACCGACGCTCGCCAACCTCACAAACATAACATCTCTGACATCCTTTCAGTCACAACCAACGAACAACATGGCCTCATCGGACCCCCCTCGCCTCTACTTCGCCTACGGCTCCAACCTCTCCCCAACCCAAATGTCCCTCCGCTGCCCCGCCTCCACGCCCCTCGGCCTAGCCCACCTCCCAGACCACACATTCATCATAAACGCCCGCCGCTACGCCAACGTCGTTCCCAACGGCCCCGTAAATCCTGCATACCTCGCCAATGTCGACGCCGACGCTGCCGCCGCACCGACCACGGACCCGGCCTCAGCTTCCGCGCCTCCACCTCCACCCTCGGCTCCGCCTCCAGCGGCTCCAGGCGTCTACGGCGCCCTCTACGCCCTCCCGCCACAAGACGAAGCAACCCTCGACAGATGCGAAGGCGTGCCCCACGCCTACCAGAAACAAGACCTCGCCGTCAGCATCGTGAACCTCACCTCCAAAGGGACCGGCGCCACTTCTGCTGCCGCCGGTCTCACGCCGGGCAGCAACGTCACGGCACTAGTCTACGTCGACACCGAGAGGACCGAACCCTCGACGCCGTGGCCCGAGTACATCGACCGGATGAACCGCGGCGTCGACGAGGCGACGGAGAGGTTTGGGTTGCCGCGGGGGTACGTTGATGAGGTCATCCGGGCTTATATCCCGGCTGCTGCTGCCGCCGCTGCTTCGGACGAGGATGTTGGTGGAGGTGGGAAGAGCAAGACCATCAAGGACCCGTTTCTCGAAATTTCTTGAGTACATTAAGCATTCATTCTGCCCTGGGATCAGACGGCGCCAATAAGCACGATCTCCCCTGCGGCCTACCCAAGAAAACCTGGACAGAGACCTGGGCTTCACGATCCGACTCTCGCGAACAGCATTTCGATCCCCTCAAAGCACTTGCATCCTACCCATCGTCATTCCCAAACTATACACCCCAAGCCGAGAACATTCTCCTGGACGTCTCTCCTTACCATTCTCATCATACCTCAGTACCTCAGAAAACGGGCAATCGTAAGAGCGAGAAAGAGAGAGACCAACCGCATAGTCCCGTCGCAAAATTCCCCCAGAAAACACTCCAAAACCTCTTGGCATAGTCAAGAAACGCCTTGGCAAAAGCCCCAACCGGGAAACGGGTGTTGCCTGCCTGCCCCCTTTTTCAAGCTTCTCTCCAAGAAGCGTGTGAACACTACACTACTGGATTGTCCCTTTCTTTTTGGTCAGGGGCCAGGCCAGGAGGTTGCGTACAGGGCCTACAGCAGCAATTGGAAACCGGACAGTCGGTATTCCGTGGTGAGGAAAGACTTCTTTTTTTAGAACCCAAATGAGACACGCAGGGAGAGAGAGTGAGAGAGTGACATCAGATGAAGAGGAATGGTCCGAATGGAGCACGTGGTTGGTGCACAGTCCGTGGAACGGACGCGATTGGTACGACTGGTTAGAGCAGCTGAACATCACGAGAGACGGGGTCGCGATATGAGAATGGTTTCGTTGAATGCGATGAAAAGGCGATGAAGAATCAGCCGATACTATCATTGATGAAGTTTCTGGCTCTAGGTATCTCTTTGTAGGGTTATCGCTCTACTCAAACAGCTTCAGGCTGTTCGGCCGTCTCTTTCGTATCCTACTCCTCTCTTCCTCTCTCATCATTCTCCAAAAGGAATGAGTGCTGTCTTGTTGAATGCAAACCAAATAACGCCTTGCTCGATGCAGATACATCAGCCATAATTCTTGAACATCTTGTGTAAAACATGAGAAACCCCCCCAAACGCCCTCGCAATGCAATGCTATGAAGAAGCCAAAAATCGACCGTTTGAAACATTAAGCTCCCCCGAACCCCATTCCGACAGAGTGCGGTGTTTGTTTTTTTGGTGGTTTAGAAAAGATAGAGCGAGAACCCAGTCGCAAAGGCAACGGATCCCGCAAAGATGGACGCCGCCAGTGGCGCCAACGACGGCGCGGCATTCTTTCCTCCGCGGACGATGCCGTCGGTGGCGGACACAGGGCTCGCGACGGCGACGGCAGACGGCACGGCGCTGCTGCCCTTGCCAATCTCGAGGACGTTCGTGCTCGTGGCGTTGAACTTGGTCTGCGCCAACGAGACCTCGTTGTTGTCAATGTCGTAGACCACGTACGCCGAGCGCAGGAACGTGTCGCCGAGGACGTTTGTGCCGTCGCCGGCGGGCGCGATGCCAAAGAGGCAGGCCTCGACGCCGTTGGAGAAGGACGTGCGCTTGCCGGTGATGGCGACGAGGTCGAGCACGAGCTCGTCGATGGGTACCGTAATGGGCTGGCCCGAAAAGGTGAAGGTCATGTTGGAGCCCGAGTTGGCGGTGGAGCAGGGGATGAAGGCGACGCCCTCTTCTTGCTGGTAGACGGCGCCCACCATGGAGTAGATTGTCGTGGTCATGTCGTCGGGGAGGTACGTGAGACTGGAACCCGAGTCAAGGAGGACGGCCAGGGCCATGTTTTCGTCCAACGTCTTTGAGCCGAGCGTCACCTTTGTCAAGGTGATGAGGAACTCGGCGTAGCTGCCAGACTCCTTCTGAATGGGTACGGTCTTGAGCTCGCCTTCGAACCGCTCCGTGTCGACTCCGCCGAAAAGAATGTTTCCCTGGCTCGCGTCCAGATCGTTCAACCACAAGCTGAAGGCGCTGGATTGGATGAGGCCCTGAGAGACCATCTTGGCGGGCAGGTTGTCGTAGGAAGCAAGACCGGCACGCCCAACCTGCACTTCGTTGACCTTGTATCCGACTCCTAGGATGCCTTGCGCCGACGAACTCGTGTAGCCGACACCGAACTGGAAGTCGGTCAAAGTAGATCCGCCAATGGTGAACTTATCCGTCACGTAATCTCCAGTCGCTCCCGAGCCGTCGACATAACTAATGTTGAACCAGCTTCCGACGTAGTTGTAGGTTGACGAATCGTTGGCTGAGTAGGTACCAGACACGGAGCATGGCGTGCCTTGACCCTTGCAGAGAGCCGAACTTGCTGTGTTAACCCAGAGATCACTACTTCCGGTGTCGAGGTGAAGTCGCATAGGCTGTGCTGGTGTTCCGAGAGAGCCGTTGACAAAATACAAAGTTTCCTTGGAAGTTTTAGAAATAGTACCGGAAAGACATCATTTGCAGACCTACCAAGTTGTCCAAAGTCGCTTGCACTGAACCTCTCTTCCTCAACATATCCCTCTTGTTGCGTGTGTACGGTATCGTCGCGCGGTGCAGATCCAATCCAACCACCCTTGGTGCGCTGCTCTCGCTCTTCCTGAGCACAAGTCCCTCCGTGGGTAGTAGTGAAGCCGCGAGGGCAATTAATGTTGTTGACTTCATCTTGAGTCTGTGTTTGTGTGTATGTATAGCGAGTTGTACGACTTTGAATTAGATCGATATCCAAGCTTCGAGTGTCGACCGGTCGCCAAGACGAGGATGCCGGAAGGATGTAGATATAAGAGAATGGCGTCGTGCTATGAAGTCATTGATGGCGCAACACGGACGGTAAAGAAGGAAACTAGAAGGATGAGAAAAATATAGTCGGTTGTGAAATTCCGGAGTTCGGTGAAGGCGACTACTCGCGGGGGGTGAGTGGGCTCGGTATACGGCACGGTGGGGAGAGGATTCGTCACCCGTGATGGTGGCGGAGCTTGCGTTGCTGATGAAGACGAGTTGGGGGCGGCGGGAGTGGTGAGCTGGCACCGGACCACCAAACCAGACTAAAGAGACGGGAAGGCGAAGGCAAATGCCTTTTTTGTTTCCTTTCCGAATTTGCTTTCGGCGCAACGCGTAAACGTAGTGAGTGGGAAAATCCGGCGATCCGGAGGATTTAAGAAAGTGAAAGTAGGACTCGGAGTGTCTAGTGGTTAATACCAACTCGTGTAGGTTGGTGGTCTTTGGATGAGTAAGTTGCAGTAGAGAGCAAAGCACGAGCAGAATAAGTCCAATGCAATGGAAGCACAGAGGAAGCCAAAAGAGCAGAAGCAGAGCCAAAAAAGTGCGGTTGGACGAGGAAAGCAGGCCAAAAGATGAGATGCAAGTCTTTCTTTGTACCAAAAGTCAAAATTCTGGTCTCCCTCTGTTCTTGGAATAGAAACAGCAACAGCGCGGACCATGGGCAAGGCGGGAACTGACACTGCCAAGCGCCACAGTCTCGTCCAAAAGGTCTCACCCAGTCGCAGACTTGACCTCGTCGTCATGCTCGGCGGGGCACTGGACGGGTTGACGGGGGGGTTGCGGACAGGGTCCGGGGTTGAGCGTGTTTGGACGAGGCCGGGAGTAGCGAGTTGCTCCTCAAGAGGGACTCAGAGACTCAGAGAGAGACAGTTACGGCGTACTCCGTAGAGAGAGACCACTTGATCACGCTTATAGCGGAAGGCTTAGAAGGGTGAGAAGGAAGGGATGTCGACGGACGGAGCAGCGAATTGGTGCAAGATGGTTGGACAAGAAAGGGGAAGGCCGAACGGTCTCCAGACTTGCCAGCCCGGGACGACCCCGGGTCAAACCTTCTCACCAACAGGGTTGGGGGTGTTGGAATCACGGGTATCACAAGTATCACAGACTCTCACGCACCAGTCATCACTGCCACTGGTAACGGGAAGGGAAGGGTAAGGGAAGGGAGGCTAGCGAGTGGTGAGAGCCATGTCAGGCGGAGTCGAAAAAGACGCGTGGCCGTGCTTGTAGCTTGCCCTTCTAAGCATCCCGTCCCCTTTATTTTGCGGTGCTCTGCCCTTTTTTCTGCAGTTTGCGTGGGCCGGTAGCCGTAGGTCCGTAGCCTGTAAGGAAAGACAACCCAGCCCCCCTTGCTCCCACATTCCCTCTCTCTCCCACAGTCTACGGTAGTACGGAGAGTGAGAGTCACACTTGCGCTCTGAGTACTCGGAGAAGGAAGAGCGCACAACAGTCGTGCGAGTGTCTCCTGCACCCGCGGCTGCGCAAAGGAAGAGGGCGGTGCGGGTTGCGGGTTGCGGTCGTGCAGTTGCGTTGCGTTGCAGCAGCTGGGCAGGGGGGAAAATGGCTGCATGTGAAACGCGAGCATCAATGTAACCCCCGACCAACAGCGAACCCTTTTCTGTCTCAGCTAGCGGAATATCAGACACGTTGGATTCTGGAACCAACATCGCTACGGACTCACGGAGTGCCTCTCGACCTTGTAGGCTTCTCGCGAACGCTCTGGTCAGCCAGGCGTCCTCGCTGCCACACCCGACCTACGGATATGACTTGCGACTCGAGGCCAGCCGAGGAGGTGTTCTTCGTCGCGGTTCCCAGATAAAACCAGACATCCTCTCGGTCCGAGCCAGCATGGGGTAAGACGACGAACGCAGCAAGACACACAAAAAAGATTTGTAACCTCTAAAATTGGTGATACTCGACATTCGACACCTACACCTCCTTCACACCTTTACCCTTCACCCAGGTCTCACGATACAGAACAAGTGCTAGCACCGGCAACACGGTGCCGCCAGAGCCGCATCACTGATCAGTCCTCTAGAAACGACTCCTGCTTGCGTCTCTTGACGTCGGAGATCGTAGCATCACCAGCGCATGTTCGCTCATGGATTGCGCAACGCGCAACGCGGTGAGGAATCATCTGCTTCACAAAGTTCACTTTAGCTGGCCGACAGACCCGATCGCGTTGATGCGTTCATCGCCACTCCGGGAATCCGGAAGTGCCCGTCCATCCAGCCTTGCCTTGCCTTAGGGTCAAATCGTCGTCAATCAGCCAGACTTCCATGACGGGGGAATGAGGCAACGGCGGGAACGGGAATTCCAAAGGGAAAGAAAATGAGCTAAAAAGGAAGTGCCTGTCATCCAACCACACGCGCTTCGCCGCTTCGTCCAAACGCTCCCTCTTCTCCCCCCCACTCCATACCGATGCCGAGATCCGATGGCCCGGGATGTGGCGCGCGAGCAGCGTCCGGGCCAAGAGCACCAAGTCCCGGCGCTACTGCAAAAGGTAGGCAAGAACGTCCAGGAACTCCAAGACTTCCAGGAGGCCGAAAGAAAATGAGGGATGACGAGGCCACCACGGGTCCGTCGGCCTCTCCAATTTGTCGTATTTTCTCATGATTTCGTACGAGAAGTGGATTTGTTAGGTGGACAAGTCCGCTTTTTTCTCTCTATCGTCCACGGGCCGAGTAAAAATAAGAACGGTATCCGTAAATAAGGTCAACCTTGAACCGTGACACAGAAAAAGAAGGATACTAATTACTCCGTACGTGAGTATGGAGTATTAGACTTCAAAGTGTCACTGTGTCAGGAACTCCCAAAACCCGCCTGACAGGACCGCTCATGGTGCAGATCATGTGTAAGGACCCAGATGGAGGCACCGATCGTTCTTCAGACTCAGAGTTCACCCATCTATCTGGCACATCTGGCGCGCAAGAATCCCCCCTGACTCGCCCGCACTCTTTTTTCGTTTCCTCCCGAACGGGGGTTGCCAGCCATTTCGTCTCGATGGCGAATCATGAACTGGAGATCCCCCGAAAAGAAGCATCTCTGCGACGGTGTTTCCCCCCCCCCCTTTCCCCTTGCACCGTGCACGGCATCCTTCCAAGTCACATGAATAATCACGTGGATGGTCTAAATCCGGATTCCTGACACCGGCCGGCTGGGTGGGTCCCCGGCTCCGACCGCGCCGCTCCCGTCCGGTTCACCTCATCTTGTCGCCACCACGAACCAATCACGAGCATCCGCGGCCACCGCATCCTTCCAGTCAGCTCGTTGACGGTAGGTCTCTCCATTGGTACATCACAACAGCTGAATGTACGTAGAGCCTGGAGGTTTCCGTAGGGCAGTCAGCATTCGTGCCACGCGTAGGGCTACCTCTCGCCCGACGCCGTACAGGTTATGTGCAAAAGATAAGATCGGATCGGAATTATCCCGTTCGTGACAAGCCACCGCGAATGGTGAGTGGTTCAACGAAGGTGAACCCAAGATATGGACCACGAAGTGGTACACATCAAGCCTGATTCTGCACTTTAGGCAACTAAGTCTAAGAGCTGTGCATGTGTGTGGTATGGCTAGGAATGAAGTAGGCCTCCTCGACGCAATTAACGTAGATGATATATAAGCCGTGATGCGTGACCATGCGCCCTCCCAGTAAAATTACCCGTCATCTCAACAGATCTTGGAAAGCCTCCTGAGCATCGAATAAGCTTAAATCACGCGAAAGTCTAATGCAATCCATCCTCACATCGCCCGCCACTACTACCAACAGAATGGACGAAATTGTCTTTGCGAACCTGGACCGCTGGTGCGTACTACAGTCTCACCTCCCACTTCCAACATCATCAATCCCGCAAGACTCGTAGCTAACGCACCTCATCCTCCAAGTCCATCGTACTCAGTAGGCCATACACTTCCACTCCCTCTTCTATCATCGACACCTCATACTCCAATTCAAACATCCCCTAATCCAACCCATTCTCTGTCTCTCTCTCTCTCTCTCTCGCTAATTACCCCCTTCCCTCCCCCGAACAAATAGTCCTTCTTCGGCGCAATGGGCTGCATATCCGCCATAGTCTTCACCGTCCTCGGCTCCTCCTACGGCACCGCCAAATCCTCCGCCGCAATCTTCGCCGCCGGCGTCCTCCGCCCGGACCGCCTCATGCAAAACACCCTCTGCGCCATCATGGCCCAGATCCTCAGCATCTACGGCCTCGTCGCCGCCGTCATCATCGCGAACCGCCTCGTCGAGAAGCAGGCCCTGCACACGAGTTTCCTGCAGTTTGCAGCGGGGATAAGCGTCGGCTTGTGCGGGCTTGCGGCCGGGTTCGCGATTGGGATCGTTGGTGATGCTGGAGGTAACTTGTTACATATCCCACCTTACTTCTCCTCTTAACCCCTTCCCTTACCCCTTGTGTTGTTTACTCTCGGCTGTCGATGCCACCTACGGCCTTCGGTCGAGGGACAAAGGGATGTAAGAGCAAGGTTGTAATGGTAACTAACATCCACCCACAGTCAGAGCAACGAACCAACAACCGCGTCTATACACAGGCATGGTCCTAATCCTCATCTTCGCAGAGGTCCTAGGCCTCTACGGCCTCATCGTCTCCATCCTCCTGCTCTCGACCTCGCAAACCCAAGTCACCGACTGCTCAGGCTCCTGAAAGGCCCCCGGTCCCGACGTTTTTCCCCGCCACAAATCAAATCAACCTTTCAACAGCAAGCAAGGTAGAGAACTATGTCAAAAAACGACGATGCCGGTTTCACTATATAGCATAGTCAAATATCTTTGAATATGATCGGAGATATACTCTGGATAAAGTCTGTGTAAACTCTTGAATTTGAAAAACGCCGGGTATTGCAGCCATTAAAACAACGCTTGCTCATGCAAGGTTCTTGTTTTTGCTATCATGTACAAAATTAAGAGACTTGGCGTCTAAACCACAGAGGCCACCACATACCCACCCCCTTTAAATCCTCCATTCGTTGAGGTTATCCTGTGGCGTCACAAATGGCTCATTAATCCTCTTAATGGCAAAGTCGCTGCAAAGAATACTGCGTCATGTTAGCAACACGTCACTCGTAAATAGGCGAGCCCGTTGTAAACTCACCATGCTGATGCCACCAAAGAGTCCAACTCCGTAATCATGGCCTCCCTCTTGGCACCATTCACCAGGCCCTTACTAATCTGCACCTGCAGCTCGCGGATCCTCTTGCTCGTCCCAACCCCAGCCTGCTCCAGCACCCTCTTGCCCAGACAATCCGAGTGGAACGAGTGCTGGCAGGGAAAGACGAAAAATTGCCTGCTCAGCAACGGCAGCCCGCAGACGTAGCACTTCTCCCCGGGCTCGACGATGGCGTACCGGTGATCCAAGGCGGCGATGTCCACCTTGATATTCGTCGCCGTCTGCGACGACTCGTCCATCTCCTTCTTCAACGAGTCGATATTGCGCCCGTAATCCTCGAGCGCCGTGCAAATCTCCTCCTTGAAGTCGTCAATGACGACGAAGTCCGGGAAAAAGGGGATGAGATCCTCAATCTTTAACAAGTCGCACCGCTTCAAAAAGTCAATGGCCGTCTTGATGCCGTTGGACTGCGAAATGACCTTGCGCGCGACGGCGAGCCAGAGCTTCTTCCGCAGGGGCGGGTTGGACATGGGCCGGTCGGCAATCACAGACGCCAGCTCAACCTCGTTATGCGAGAGCGCCAGGTCGACGGCTTGCAGGTACTGGCCCATGCTGGTGTAGATGTGGACGCAAGACAGCGTGCGGTGGTGCTGGATGCACAGGCGCAGGGCAAAATCGGGGTCGTAATTCGGTTCCTCTCCCTGCGATTCCAGATACGACAGTAGGCCAGCTTCGTCTTTAGAAGTCTGGGCATAGATCGAAACAAGAGTGTTGTGTACTGCCGAGTCCTTAGAGTTGAGCTGGTTGATGACATACTGCAGATACCTGACGGCCTGATTCTGCTGGGGGGTGCCCTCAAAGTTGCGGTTATACTCCAGCAGCGCGGGAATCAGCTTGCGAGGCTTCAAGTCGGAATGGCGCATGAGGATCTCAACCAGGTCCGAGGCGACGTGCGTCATAAGCACAGTGCTGTACCGGTAAAACACCTCGGGATCCGTCTGCTTCTTCAGCACCGTCAGCACCTCAGGCCATCTCTCACGCTGAACCCAGTACGACAGGACATAATTGTAGTCGTTAACGGCGTTGGCAAAGTGCAACAGCTCTTGTTCCCGGCCGTGGCTGCTGATCACGTCGTACACCGTCCGCCGGTCGAGGTCAGACTTGTACTTATTGACAAACTCCTGGAACTCGCCCTGGACAGCGTGGAGCTGCTCTCTCGACTGCGCCGGGTTGAGGCCGTCTGCCAACTCGGCTTGCGTGATGATGGTGTCGTCTAGCGAGTTGAGCCTCGCCATGAAGATCTCTACCAGCCAACTCGCAATCATAATTCTTTGCATGACGGCCACCTTCTTCGACGTGCTCAACTTCGCTAGCAAATATTTCCTCAGAGCGTCCGGTTCGTTGTTGTCGATAAACGTAAGAGCCACCTCTTCGAATGGCTTATTGCTGCGTCCGTACACCGACGCTGCCTCCATAAACTGCCGTTTGGCAACGAGGTGATCACCATACGAGGTCGCCACCGTCTCCCGTTGCGCAGGCGTCTTGGCATGCTGCAGCGCAGAGTCGAACTGTTGCAACTTCAGCATGATTTGCCAGATATTGCGGTCCTCGTCCCTGACGACGACCTCGAAGATTTCCTGCGCAGTGAACATCCAGAATGTGTTCTTCTGCAGATCCACAGACAAGCTCACAGCCTTCTGGCCCGGGTCCAACACGATCTGGTCATAGACCACCTCTCCGGTCAGCCGATTCGTGGCGACCACGCGGCCCCCAATCAGGCTGACAATGTGCCACTGCGTCAGCGCAATCGCCTCGACGTAATCCGCCGTAGCTTTTCGCTTGCTTCCCGGTCCGTCAGACGACGAACCAATCTTGTCCCGCGGAAGCATGCTCGACTCGTTGAATATCTTCTTGCCCTCGGCGCTCGAGGCAAGCTGCCCGTGAAAGATGCCCTGCGCAGACAGCCACGCGTAGGCCCGTTCGTGCGCCTCGTCCTCGTACGGGTTCTGGTCAGGAGGGTCCGGCGAGACGACCAGCGCAGACGTCGCGGCGGCCGAGGCGCGCGACAGTTCATGGATGACGGGCTGCTCCGACTCAAACAGCTTAGTATACACCGACCCTCCGCTGTCGTGGCCACTGCCGACCTTGCCAGCCAGATGAAACAGCCGGCTCTGCGTCGCAATCATCACCCGACGCATGTCCGGCCGTTTCGGCAAGGTGTCGGCCCAAAGTCCCGTAATCGGTCCATCCGGGAGCTTGTGCAGGTTCTTGAGCTTGATGTCCTTCTTGTAGAACTCCGAGGTGGTCTCGATGGAGGCCTCGTAGATGTTGCCGTCGGCGGCGCCGAGCAGGATCTCGCGGGTCGACGCCGTGGGCAGCGAGGGGTTCCAGGCAACGCTCTCGATGGAGACGCCTCGCAGGCGGGCCAGGGCGCGCGGGTGTTTGTGTTGGGAGTGGAGGTAGTAGTTCTCGCCGAGCGCCGTGCAGACTAGGAGGTGGGAGGCGGTCGGATCGAGAAACATGCGGCGGATGACGCCGATTTCTGCCGGTTTCTTGGGGAGGTCAATGTCTGCGAATAGTCTCATGGTTAGCAACCCATTATTCGTGAGTAGCAAAGTACCGTCATCTCGTCCGACTGTACAACGCACCATCAATATCCTCTGGTCTATTAAGATCGATGCGCAATATGCGTCCGTTGGACAAGGCCAAAACCAAAACATTGTTCGCGACCTGGGCGGCGACAAAGTCGGCCGCGATGGAGAACTGCAGCTGGACTCGCTCGACGATGAACATGGGCAGCGCGGCGTCGTCCAGGTCGAGCACCCCGTTGCCGGCGGCGACGAAGCCGTCGGTGGGGTTCAAAGCCATGATTCGAAGGGGCTACGTCGAGGTCATACGGGCATCGTCGCTGGGGATCGTCGCTTCGCTTCGAGCGTTGGTGAATGCGCCAGCTGCGGTTGCGCAAAGTGGACGACTCGTTGGAGGCTGGTGATTGTGTGTGGTCGCTGAGGCGTTGAATGGAGGATGGATGACATAGGCAGGGAGCTCGGCCGGCCCCCCACTGCAACCAGGGAACGGAGCTATGGCGGTACGTACTTCTGGAGCACCGAGCTCTCAGGTTCCTCAAGCTCAAGGTACCTGTCTGCTTATGATATTTCACCACTTATTCAGCACCTCTGCGGCAATCTTTACTGGGAATTCTTCATTTCACCACATAGCCAAGCATATTGCAGCAAATGGAGAGCTTCGTCTATTTTCATCTTAAATTCGATGACTATCCTTAATCTGCCTAGTAGCGAGGATATCTCTCGACTCCTTTGGTCTGCACAATGGTGCACCTCGAGTCCTCCTCGAACCTCCCATCCGCCAATTTTGATACAAGGAGTATCTTCAGTTGATCGCTTTAAAGGCAAGGTACTTTTTCTCGATCCCGTCCGGTTTCCATTGAAGGTAAGGTAGAATAAGTAGAAGCTATGCAAGTTTGTTGATCGCTTTTAAATATGACCGGCCAAGCTCTTCTGCCGGTGTGGAAAATTGCGATATATGCAAGTGAACATGAAGGTAATATCGGTTGCTCTAGTGTAGTTAGGCCCGGGCTGTTCGTCACCCGGATAGAGCATAAAATTATTGCACTCGCCTCTCCGAAAAGGTGAAGGCAAGGAGGTCATTCGACAACTCAAACCGCCGTCTCAACGGCGGACTCGTCATCGTCCTGGTGTCTGCTGCAAGCATCCTCACGCGCGGTATCATCCGTCTCATCCGCGTCGTCGTTAAAAATCGGGTACACCCTCGGCGGCGTGACCGCAGTCGTCGGCTTTCTTCCCACCAATACGCGCGCCTTGACGATGAGACCATGCGACTTGATCGGATCCCTCGCCAGGCGCGCCATCTCCCTCGCCACGTTGTGGCACGCCGTCTTGACGTGATCGGGCTCCCAGCCCATGTACTTTGTGAGTGGCCGCAGGCACTCGGCTTCAAGGCCGTCGATGCAGGCAATCAGCCACAGCTTGCCCTCGCTCGACTCGAGATTAATAGGTATCGTGTGCTCCGTCAGCTTGATATCGGTGAAGCCGGCGTCCGTCAACAGCTTTGGGTTCATGTGCGCGACGCCTCTCGCCCGCCCGGCCTTGACGCCCGCCTGCGTCAGGTCCCTCGACAGCTCGTGGATCTCGGACGTAGGAGGGAACTCTGAGAGGAACTTCTTGAAACCCTGCTGGTCGTCCCAGTCCAGCAGCTCGATCCAGCCGCCGGGGCGGATGACCTTGAAGGCCTCCTTATAGATAAAATTCCAGTCGAGGAAGGCGCCCATCATGTGGCGGAAGTGTACCAGGTCGAACGAGTTGAGCTCACGTTCCCACTCGAGCTCGGCGTCGTCGACTTCGAAGAAGCAGTTCATCGGTATTGACGTGGGCGCTATGGCGGAAATGTCTGTGCCAATGACCTCGCAGTTGGGGAACTCGTCCGCCATGCCTATCGCCCACTCGCCAATGCCCGTGCCGACATCTAGTATCCTCTGTGGGTTCTCCATCGGTACCGTGCTCAGCTTGCCGTCGAAAACGTGGAGGTAGACTCTGTGGATTAAGCTCATGCGGCACATTTCCCACTCGTCGTTTGGAAGGTGGTAGTGGGATCCGCAGTATCGACGGCCGTTTTCCCATTGGTAGTCCAACTCTCGCTCCATAAATGACCTCGTTGACGACCTGCAGTAACCTCCTAGTCAGCCTTCGTCCGAACCGTCATCGCTTGGCGGGCTCTGCATGAGTGTAGAAAAAAAGCAGCACACATCCCAGAAAACTACTCACATGTCTTGGTGGTTCGGCGACGTCATATAGGGCATCTCGGTGCGATGCGACTCGCTCGGTCGAGGGTAGTGACTCGGCGCGAAAACAGAGAAATTATCGTCGTCGTCAACCTCCATGCCCTCCTCCTCTTGCGAATTCCACTCCTCGTCGGCCTCGAGACCGGCCTGCGAACCATCTTCGGTGCTGCCCATGACGCTCGTCATCTCGGTGGCGGCGCTCCCGGTGTCGCGCATGCCGCTCGACAGGCCATCGCTCGAGTGGGAGGCGAGCTCGTCGGTGGTGGACATGCTGGACTCGGCGCCCTGCGCGGGGTCTGGTCGTGTGCTGGTTCCCTTGTTGCGCTTCTTGGTGCGCCGCTTCCTGGCCATGGGCGGCGGCGGCCGAGACCCGTCCCGTCCGTGTGTGCCACCCGGGGAGGGTCTGAGTTCGAAGGGGTCCCTATCGCGGTCTTTCTGCTCCTAGTCGGCGGCCCCGGAACGTCATGTCATGGCCCGCGACGGGATGCCGGTAGGGGTGAGGCTGGTTGATTTTGTTTGGCGGCTGCGAGTAGAAAAGGAGAATGGGTTTCGTCGTTCTCGTCGAGGTTGATTAGGTTACCAGTAAAGGGCCAGTAAAGGGCCAGTAAAGGGGGGGCGGCGGAGTGGGTTCTCGCGGAAATCCCAAAGGACGGAAATAGAGGGCTGGCGATTTTGGTGCCAAATCCGGATGCTATCGGTCGGCCGATCGGTGGTCGCGATTGCGATTGCTCGGGCAGATTGTGGAAAGTGTGTTTTTGCTGCTTGGTGCAGACTTGAGAGAGAGAGGAACAAAAGAGAAAAGATGGTACGAGACCGAGTGCGGTAAAGCGGGAGAAGATTGAAAGAAGGGGGCCTCTCCTGGAAGGGAAGACGCGGGAGGGCTGGACTAGTAGAGAGACGATGGCTTAAGAAACTCCGTAGAGGCTCTTTGGGGGGGTTACGAAGTAGTGGAAAGGACGTTCGTTTTGAGGATAATCAGGCGACGACGTGACTTGCCAGTCGGGTAGGATTAACACTGAAAGGGTATGGCTGCTCCGGGGAGGACGTCCTAGTGCGGGTGCCCTTGGCCAGTGCATTGCTCTAATCCTGTGCAGAAATCCTGACAGGTGCCGGGATCTCGCAACTTGCAAGGACGCTGGTGATGGGACCGGGACGACGAGGACGACGGACGAGGTGTGGGTAGGTGGGAACCGACGGGGCAAACGATCAAGGGTTCTTTTCACTGCTGAACTACCAACGGGCATTCATACATACAACACATTACTGTACTCCGTAGACTGTCTGTCTGTCTCGTCAATCTCTTGGACTGTGGACAGACACAGCAGCAGAAACTGTGGGGGGCTGCCGTGGAGATCGTTGCTTTACCTTACCAATGGAACCTACTACGGAGAGTCTTTTGTTCCTAGAGTCCGACTGGCTTGGAACTAACCCGGAGAGACACGAGCTTGGATACCTTACTGCACAGTAGCTGCGGGAGTGGACGAGGGCCATGTCGTTAAAACGGCATCTTAATGGACCCAGAGATGGTGGTGCGGGCTCGAGGTAAGGTATCATTTCTTTGCGTCTAGACCTCTTGCCCCAATTCTAGTACGCTTCTATGCCTAGGTATTCCTACGCAGTATGCAGGACGCGGAAGACACATGAGATTTCATTCGTACGTTCGAGCCACCAAGCTCTCTGCATTGGCACGCTGGCTATGCAAGGTCAGTGTGTTGCATCAGGGTACGCATTGTAGTCGTGAAGAAACACTAGGCACGTAAGGATTGTACTTGCAACCAACTTGAGATTCCCAGCGGCTCACAGATTGGATAAACAGGGCTGCCTGCTATGCTCGACGATTCGACAAAATCATGATGGACCATCTGTCTCCTTCATTTTCTTCTCTTCATCTCGAATGAAGTCTAGAAACGAAGACTGGTACGATTTCAGGGAACCGCCGGTACGGGCAGTCAGCACCTTACTGCACCTAAGCACTTGAGGTAGTAGATGGCGGCTGCAGGCAAGCTGCAATATACCCTCCACTGCCTACCTTGGCATCTCTTCATCTCTCGACCTCTGAGAGTACTAAGGTATACTTCTTCCTCCTCGCCATTGGTAAGCAAGGCGCACCAAACCCTTCTGCGCGTCCTTTACCCTAATTCCGGCTCCCACTCGCGATACTTTTCCCAACAGCATGGAACGGAAGTCTGGGCTTAAAGAAAAGGGAAAACCCACGCACAGGCAATCACTCAGAACTCTCCATGGCGGCGGTGCATATCCAAAGACTTCCAGGCCCAAGGATGAGGGACAGCCCCCCCTCTCCGTGGCCCCCGCCGTTGGAACCTTGAAGGCTTGGGTTTTCCCTTTCAGACCCCACCGAACCACAACTTCAGAGCCCACAACCGCGCCACGGGGGGGTCTGTCTCTCCCTCCCAGGTCTCTCGCTGCCCTTTCTGGTTGGCCCGGGTCTCGGGG
>JFBX01000554.1:359264-378973 GCA_001563135.1 Colletotrichum simmondsii | reverse complement strand
CGTTGTGGATCAAGGTAGGTCGTCTCCCTCCCCCGGGGCCCCCGCCCACACCTAATGTGCCCTTACCCAGTAGCTCAAGCACGTCCAAGGGGGAAGAGGATGGGAACCCAGAGGGAAGAAAAGAGAGAAGAGAGAGAGGGGGCCAAGCAGTTTATGCGAATCAAGCCTCAAGGACCGTTGTCTAGCAGCATTATCTATCTACAAGATTTATCCACCAAGAAAACGGGAAACGTACCGTCCAGCCCTCATCCAGGTTCCAATCTGTGCGATAGAGAGGGCTATGCCTCGGTCGTGGCTTTCCTGTACCTTGCTATGTACTTGACGTTCGCTCCCGCCTTCAGCCCACCAGCCCATCATGTTCCGATCGAATCCCCGATGGGACAGCAATTCCCCTCCTTCGATAAGATTGAAGAAGTCCGTACAAGGTGGGGTCCGGAGACGGACAAGAGCCCGATGGTTATCGCTCGTAGCTAGATAGGTATCTCAATATGCACTGGTGGCAGCACCAGCGAGCCAGAACAACACAAGAAGGAGAGGTGAGCTACTACCGCTGCACGGCATTACCAATCCTGCCAATCTAGGTAGGTTACACAAACCTCATAGAGCAGGTAGGTATCCATCCGTACCTCGAATTCAGAGAGAACAAGTTTGAATCCCTCCGCCTCCGAGAAGTCCGATCCCGAACCAACGAAAAGTTGAATGACCGGGGTGTAAACCCATCTCGAACCATTCGCGCGGTACCTTACCTTGTCTTGCCCTTCTTCCCTTGACCACCTCCCAAGAGGAGAAGAGAGGGGAGAGCGGAGTAATCGTACCGTTCGTATGGGCCGAGACCTTTTCCCTTGTGTCTATCGACCACTCTGTCCATACAGATGGTCCATTGACCATTCAACAGTGACACCAGGACCTGAGAAAGAAAGGTAAAAAAAAGAGTAAGAACAGCAGTGACGAGAAACATGTGGAAATGGGAGAAAGAGGGATAACTTCCCGGGCCATTCGGCTGGTTTGCTAGAGTCTTGAACGCCCCCAAAAGCAATCAAACGAACCCAGCAACGAATCCTCCTGCATCTGCATGTCAGAAACAGAGAATGAAAAACACGTGGTCCAGCCCCCTCCTCCCCTCCCCTCATGCGAAGGATCACGAGCAAAGAAGGAATACCAGAAAAAAGCAATATAACCATCCACAGCCGAATGTCGCCAAAAGTCTCCGAGAGGCGCGGCTCACGAGCTTCACAGTCATCATCGCACGTGGGAAAACCCCCCTTCCTCAGACCATACAATGTAGCCAGTCTGCCTGTCTATCCCATTGAGAGAATACGAGACGGTCATTATCTGAGCTTGTATAAACCGGAATAACGAAACCCCTAGACCAGGTCAATATGCCTGTTGTTCCAATTGCTTCCCCTTGCCTCGGTACAAAACCAAAGACCCAAAGAGATGGTTCACTCTCCAACAAGAACCAACACCGAACGTGTGAACCTGCATGCAACCACCGCCGCCCCCTCTCTCGCTTACACCTTGGCCCACATCTTGTCATGAGAGAGGGAGGGGGGGGGAGGGGGACCAACTTCATTCTATGAATGGATGATGATGACTGTAAGAGTTCATTACTTCATTGCATAACATGCAGATGACAAAGGATAGAACCAGAATAGACTGCACGTAGGCATCACGATACGAACAGCTTGACCATTCCTCTTTGAGCTATAACGCAATGCCGTTCCTCACTTTCATGGGTTGTCTGGGCCCTCTACTTGACCCAAGCAACAATCACTCCTCGTCGAGCACGATACACAGATTCTCATACAGGCTACTACAAAGGGAACACATCACACATGAATCTTATATGAGAAGTTGACTTTGGGAAAAAAGCTTTAATTTGCCGACCATCGACCATATGTTCTCTCTATGATTGAACCGCCATACTGTGTGCCTTTTACGCCCCCGCCATAAACCGGAGCCAGAAAAATGTGTTGTGTTGTGTGTTCTGCAAACTTGCCAAGCTTTATCTTTGGCCATACGCCAGACCATGTTGCACGTCTCTAAAAGGATTTACATCGTAACAATGGAAGGAACGCACACCCTTCCTCATGTCAATTTTCATGTCTCTCATTCATCCTCCCCTCCTGCTCCCGGTCACTCATCCACTGTTCAGCATATGATCTATGCTCTAACAGAGTGGCCGTTGGTGCCGTTGACACCATCAATCACCTTTCTCTTCTTCGACTCGGGAGTAGGCGGTGAGTCGCCCACGGGCTCCTGGTCCGCAGAGACATCCAGTCCCTGGACAACAGGGAAGGGCGTGAGAACGGAGGTGATGTCACCCCACCACTCCTCGCCGAACTGGCGGTACCAGTTGACAGTGATATGCAGGCCGTCGGCGAAGCTCGTCTTCTGGTCCCAGCCGAGCTGGCGCAGCTTGGTGCCGTCGACGGCGTAGCGGTGGTCGTTGAAGGGACGGTCGTGTGTGTACTTAACCCACTTCTTGAACTCGTCCGTCGTGGAGAAGGGGATCTTCATCTCCTTGAGGAGGTGGCTGCAGAGGTCAATGTTGGAGATCTCATCGTAGGATCCGACGTTGTAGATTTGACCCATCTGGCCCTTGTGGAGGATGGTGTCGAATGCGTCGGCCGCGTCGCCGGCGAACAGGTAGCGACGGGTGGGGCTTCCGTCACCGTGGAGGACGACGGGCTGGCCTCTGTTCAGCAAACAGCTGAACTTGGGGATAATTTCTGAGCGAGGTGGTCAGCTATCATTTGATAGGTATTGAAGTGATTTGATGACATACTCTCAGGGAACTGGTGCGGTCCGTAAACGTTGTTACTGCGCACGATGATAACGGGGAGCTTGAAGCTCTTCTGGTAGGACTGGACAAGCATCTCGGCGGCAGCCTTGGAAGCAGCGTAAGGGTTTGTGGGTGCGAGGATGCTGGTCTCGAGGAGGTCGTCATCGTCATCGTTCACCTCGCCATAGACCTCATCGGTGGAGATGTGAATGAAGCGCTTGATGTTGACGCTCTTGGCGCTCTCAAGCAGAACGTGGGTGCCGTAAACGTTGGTGTGAGTGAATCCATATGAGTTACCGAAACTCAAATCGACGTGTGATTGGGCGGCAAAGTGAAACACGGTATCAATGTTGTACCGCTTCAGGCAGTGGAGGACTTCTGTGGGGTTGGTGATGTCGCCGTGGACAAAGGTGAAGTTTGACTTCTCATTCAGAACGCGAGTGTTGTTCAGTGACGAGCAGTAATCCAGCTTGTCGAATGAGATGATGTTGTATGCGTCGGGGTAAGTGAGAGTGAGATGACGGACGAGCCAACATGCGCTTGAGGTATTTTGTTAGCTTGCGGGCCAACCGCAGTGCCAAGACCGCGACTTACATGAAGCCTGCGCCGCCGGTGATCATGATGTTCTTGACATCGGGAAGAGGCTCAAACTTGGTGGTACCCTTGAGCAAGGGCGCCTCCTTCCAAATACCTCCATCCTGGAAGAACTTGCCGTGACCATTGCTGTAGGCTTGGGTGGAGGGTTAGCATCCACGGATGGTGATAAGGGTTGATAAGGACGATTTTCAACGTACTGCTCGGCGCCCGGTTCTGGCCGTTGAGTTGAGTCATTTTGACGGTCGGAACGGTATCTCTATTGTAAATTGGCGTGTCGTCTGGTGGTGTGCGTGTGAGAGAGGTTGAGGAAAGTTGAGCGGACTGGTCGGTGTCGGGAGCTCGAAGAGAGTTTAAGGTTCGGGTTCGATTGCGAGTCAGGCTTGCGCGAGGTTGAAGTACAAGTAGGGAAAGCCAGCTGGGCTTTCAAGGGAGAGAGTATGTGGCCCTAAAAGTGAGTTTAGCTGGATGCCCACACGCAAGACACGCTCATGTCGGGCAATTAATCTTACCTCAGATATGGGATATCCCTATCACGTCTAAATCGAGGCCATTGGCGATCTGTGCCCTGTTCTGTCTCACTCACACCACCCCGAGTCGCGCGCAACTGAGGCAAGGGAGGCCGAAAGTGGCCCGCGGTGGTTGAAGGATGGATGGTTCGTTAGTGAGAGCCAAGCGGAGAGCCTATGGCGAATCAGTCGTATTGACAGCGCGACAAAAAAGAAGTGGTAGTAACTAGCAGTGAGAAATATTGGCAGGAGCAAGTGAGTGGGCAGGACCGGCGGCGACAGGTATGAGGGAGAGAGAGAATTCAAGGAGTTCTGTCAGCCCAATTTTTTTGTGGTTAGTCGCTTGTCGTTCCGTCTCACGAGATGATGGATGCAGTAGGCTGAGATGAGCAGTGGCACGGAGGTCTGGAGGGCGAGAACTGGATACCTGCCACCTTTAAAAAGTCTGTGGCAGAGTGACAGCTAGAGTTCAGATAGCTTCGGCAAGGTGCATATGGAACCGTCGTAGGCGTTCAAATGAGATGGTGTGCGTAGGCTGTAAGAGGCATCCCAAGTTGAGGCGGTCGGTGGACAGCAGATCAGCAAGGGCCGAGATGATTGGCGTAAGCTCGACTGGGGAACGAGCATAGACGACCAGGTACAGGGCGGGTATCCGTAGCTCCAGGATAGAATCAAGTACCGGCCCGAGCTGCGGCGAGTACTTGGCAACGTGTCTCTTGACGTCTCTCCGTCTCTGATTAAGAGACTTGAGAGAGGGATTCAGGTTATTCGTACGCAGCGGGATCAGAGTAGCTTGGATCATGTATAGAGTACAGCGGGACGTGTAGGTAGGTCAGCTAATTAGCTGGGCTCTCTCTCTCTCTCTCTCTCTCTCACTCAGATTTTCGTTAGCAGCCATGGATGTGGCTTCCTCGCGATTACGACTGCAGCCACGGTCGTCGCTCCGATTGAGTGTGGGTGCTTGGCTGATGTTTTGGGGACAATCTCATGGATGCCGATCTAGCCCGGTGTGGGAGAAAGTGGATGGTGCGATGGCTACTTGCTGCTGCTGGCCTGCTGCCCTCGGAGCAGCTGCTGCGGCAACTGGTGGGAAAGGAACAATTTGGCCGTACTTGGGTACTAGACAGGTGCAGTATAGTGAGTGCGATGAGAATGGGATCGCAAATAATAGTGGTGACATCCATAGTATGGTACGGAGGAGCGAGACTGAGAGAGGTGGATGGTGGGGGTGGACACCAAGAGGGTCTTGGCTGGGAAGCAACATCTTGAAACATGACGCTTGCCTGTGTTTCCAAAGTATCTGTACTTTGCACCCGTATTCTCAATTTCTCCCATCGCTCTCGATTCCTCAGTACCTAATTCCCGTCAGCCACTGCCACTGACTATTGCAGCAGCTTACCTACTATGCGAACCGCGAGGTATATGTGCTTGCTTTTTTCTCGAGCATCTGCGTAATTAGTGCGAACCGGGGACTTTCCAAGGGAACCCTGGCATGGCATCCAGGCACAGGCTGCGTCCACGACAACTTTCTCAGGCTCTCCCGCCGCGGCCCCTCGCGATGTCCCAAAAATAAAATACAGCTCCAGTTTCCCGGCAGCACGCACACGGCGCGATTTTGTCTGGAGTTTGCAAACACCCGGCCGGCAAAAGCTTGTATCTTGAACGGCGTATCTAGACGTGTCAGAACGGACGCTTTCGAGTATCGAGTACAGGGGGATGTGCCTTACATAATGCACTCGCTATAGTTGACGGATCATGTGATGATGAGATACGTACGGAAAGGCATCAAGACTCGAGAGCCGATTGGCAGCAAGTTGAACCGGACAAGTAACAGTACGTATTTGCTTTCTGACGTCCGAGGCGACAGGTACTTTCTCGGTACCCAGACCCTTACCCTCTGCTTCCCTGCCCAACACCTTTGCCTCCCAATTCCCCAATCCAAACCTACCCGTCCGGAGCCGCTCTTTTCATGAGATGCCGTGCAGCAACTTGACAGATGCAACCCCAATCTAAACGAGACTTCCCAATGGAATGGGACCCCTTCTTTCCGCGCAAGCTAATGGAAACTAGGGAGAGCGACTACGTACGTCCAAGACACCGCTTTCCACGGGTATCATGGCGGCACGGCCGACCACGAGGCGTCGACGCTGAATAGTTTGCCAACTAGCCACAGATAGACCAGTGCCCTGAGATTCCCAACCCGTCCCAGTCTCAGCTGGCTTCTCAGCTGTGGGCGCGGTGGGCGGGGGACCATTCCACAAACGCCTCCAGACCGGCCGCTAGTTCCTTTTCAGCCCATTGTCTGACAATACGCTGTTCTTGCTTCTGCGCCTAGAGGGATGGGGCTCGCAACCAATCTCTTCATCACTTTCTTGGCCTCCTTGCCTCCGTGATACTTTGGGCTCTTTTCGTTCATCAGGGAGAAAGCAGGGGTAGTAGGGGCGAAAAAAATAAAAAGAATGTCAGGGGCCAAGAAGCGCTGGAATGTCCAACATGCCCACGTTCAGCGAGGCCTACACAGTAGAACGATTTCGCACCTTTTGCAACCCTGGCTCCAAGTACTTACACTTTGACTCCATCACATCGCCAAGACCTAGATGCAGCTGTCTGCGCATCGAGCTCCGTCCCCGGCCATACCTTCCAGCGAGGGACGAGGAGCTTTGAGTTAGCCTGCGGGTAAACACGACAGCAAGAAACATGCTCGTGAACCGGCCCGTGACGGACGCCACAGATGCAGTCATCAATGTTGTAAACATCCGATACGAGCCACTCTAGGGCCGACGTTCACGGATAGACTGACGAATGTGTCTCCGGCTCACGATGCTCCATTGGCTGACGGACGATGGCGACAGCGGAGCGTGCTAGGCCGGCTTCTCCCACTCGCCCGGCTCCTCGAACGTGGAGCCGTGATGGGCAAAGGCAACACCAGCTCCGGCGCCAGCGGGCGCCGTCGATGCTGGGGGGGCCGGGCGCGCGTCCCTGGTGGCTTGCAATGGGCCATGTGGGGTGGCAGACGCGCAAGAATGTGGTGCTCATCTTTCCCATCCTCCCCCTCATGCCACGAATCGACCAAAGCACCATGGCAGACCACACTGCCTCAGGGTCTCTCTGGGGAATGCTGAAACGCTCGAGGATGACTTATCGGAGGGAGGAGACAATAGTGCTCAATACCAGACTGGCACGGAGCGGACGGTAGCCAGATTCCACGCAATCGCTGACATGTTCATCGCGAGGGATGTTGAGCAAGATGAGCCGACGACAGATGGCCCCCAAGTCAAGCGAGCGGCCTACGCCGTACAAGGCCAACTAATTTTGGCGTCCAAGGGAGCCGGCAAGACCATGGAACCCCCGTTCCTCCCGGCTGTGCGGACTCGACTTGCATGCTTGCGTCTTCAGATGAGATTGGCGCAGGGGCAGTGACGATCATGGATCAGGACCATGGACGGCACTTCCAGCGACAGATGCCAGGCACTGCAGTAACTGCACGCTGCTGCCCAGCCAAAACACATGACTTGCTGTCGGCTCGTTTCAAACCCCCCATGTCCTAGACATTTCAGAGTCTCGTCAACGGTTGGTCGCGCCAGAATTTGCGGGAAACGGTGGAGTAATCCGACAGACGGACGGCAGAAGATGCCGTTGCGATGCGGCACATTGTATGCTGTTCATGCTGAAGGACCGCTGGAATGAGCTGCGACTGCGGCCAAGACATGGTGCATTCCTTCAGACGTCGAGAGATATTGGCGACAAGGAGCGAGGCTGCAAGTAGGCCACTTGGCAGCATTGGCGGAGGTTCGTACTGGGACTCCAATGTCTCAGGGAGGAAACTTTCCAATCTAGGCGTTAATTGTTCTGCTAAACTCTATCCGCGAGAATTTTTGACAGCTGGACAATTGGTTCAAGTTGATGGAGCAGGACGACCCAGGAGGAACCGAGCGAACCGGCGCAACCAGAGAAACAGCGCCGTGTGTCCCTCAAGAGCAGCCGCCATCCCAGGGGGAAGCTCCGTCGAAACCCTCTCTGTGTCAAGGCCATTGCCCACGGTCCACACGGTGACGCGTGTGCGAATTGGATCAGATCACAGAAAGTTCACGCTGGGATGCCGGCGAGAGCGAGAGTGCAGACAATTAGACAAAGTTGGGGCGGCTGTCGGAGAGAGTTGGGCGCATATCGGGTTGTCCGTTACTTCTTGAGCTGCTCGCGGAGGATGGCTTGTCGACCTGCTTGATCAAACGACTTGATGCAGAATATGAGGCTGCGTTCGTCCTTGCTCAACGAATCGGCACCAGGTGCAACGAGCGATTGCCGGGCGAAGAACAGCAAGATCTCGTGTTCCTATCTGCCCTAGGTGTCAAGAACACTGACGACGGGACCCGACTGGAGCGAAGCTAACGTCGAGATCGAGTGCGAGTGTGCTGCATACGGCAGGCTTGGTGCCATGCTGTGGTGTTGCAGATGTGACGGGTACGACGGGTGAAGAGAGACTTGCAGATTGTCGAGTCGGGTCTAATTGGATCTTGAGCGGGGCTGAAGCTTACGAAGTATTAGTGGCTTGGCGCCAACTTACGTGGTGTGGACCACAGCATGTACTCGTACGGATACACAATGTGCGCTACAAGACTCTGTTTTGGGGAAGAGAAGTAAAGCCACCGTGGCAGATGAGGGCGAGGCAGGCAGACAGGCAGGCAGAGAAAGTTAGAGAGAGACAGACCAGAAAAGAAAGGCGGACTCCAGTAAACAGCTCCTGTCCAGCTCAAGGAACCCGTGGGCTTGCGTCCGGTTGGATTGGTGGCTTTTGATGCAGCAGCCATCTCGATCTGCAGGTGTTTTTCTGTGTCTTGGTGCAAGGACGTTCAAGACCTTTGGTGCTTGTATCCGTATGGTACAGGACTCGATGCCCCCCTAAACCCGAGTCCAGGGAAACGGACCATGGTCCAAATGGCTTGCAGCCTTGTACTGGGCGTTCTCCCAGGGAAGGAAGGGCGGCGGCAACGACGGAGTGGTGGCAGAGCAGGGTTTGGCCTCGTCTTGTTTGTTCAGATGGGATGGCTGGCTACTTTATGGTCCATGCCGCCGGATCGAGAGAAAAGATAGGAAGGCAGCCATAGCTTAACTAACTGGTTCTCGTCACGATGCTTAAGCGTGTGCCAAGCTTTCGGAATGCAGACATTGTTTCTATGCAGTCTTGTCAGCGGTGCGCAAGTCTGTGTGGGTAAAGTCGAGAGTGTGCGCTCCGCGACACAGCAACGGGAGTGCCAGAATCATCATCAATGTGTGTGTGATGGACGTGAAAGTCGCAAATCGCACGTCGCAAGTCCCGGTATGGGGTCGTGGGGCCCGCACCTTCCCCTGCCCTTTCCTTACGTCTCCCTCCTTCCTTCTCATCCCTCATCCCTCATCCCTGCTTTTGCTCTTGCTCTCTCTGCTTTCAGCCCGGGGTAGGTGCTGGTCACTGCCTAGTAACTATTAGTAGCTACGACTAGAGAAGGAACCTCCCAGGTAGTCTCGTACTTTGCTCGTACTACCACCACCGAGACCCCCGCCAGCCTTTTTTGCCCTGAGTCTGACGCAAAAGAGAAAGAACGAGACCCCCAAAACTGGCAGACCAGGCGGGCAAGAACGACGTACTTACTTTGGGACGCCGCCGCCGCCTCGGACCTTCCCATACGATTTTCGTTATATTTGCACCCATCTGTCTACTTTACTCCCTTTCCCTTCAATTCCGCGGTTGCCCTTCGGAATTCTACCAGACGAGGCGTCTCCCTTTAGAGCATTCCAACCAACCGACGACTTTGCACTCTCGATACTCCCTTGTGCAACCCGACTTCCCATGGTACACTGAAATAGGACCCCAAAGTCCTCACCTGGCGACGATCTCAATTCATCAGCACCGGCCCTCGCCTGAATTCACGCACCGCCTCGCCGACTGCTCGCCCTTTTTTCCTTTTGCTCCCGCTCATTACCGTGGACTCGAATCCCACTCACTCACTTACTCAGCTTGTCTGCTTTTCTATTCCTTCCACACCAACTACTTCGTCTCGCCATCTCTCGTCGTTGCCCACCATGACTGACGACTACCGCACCGAGCGAGCGGGCTCTTTCGCCTCATCTTCCACCGATGCCGCGACTCTCCACGAGCTAACCAAGTTGGACCCGATGGAGGACAGCGTTCAGAACCTCAAGTCGCACGATGATGAAGAGCTGGGCACCGAGGAGGACGAGAAGCTCTTGCCCAAGACCAATGAGAAGGAGGAGCCTCAGAAGTCTGGCATGACTTCTGCCATTATCTGGATGACCGTCAACACCTTGGCGACGATTGGAATCGTGAGTATACCACCAAAACCTACGATTTCGCAGGGAGGGGAAAAAACATGCTGACCGTACCTTCCCCAGGTCTTCACCAACAAGGCCATCTTCTCCGACCCTCAGTGGAAGCTCTGCCAGCTCACCTTTGCGAGTTTCCATTTCTTGGTCACTTTCGGCACGCTGTTCGTCCTCTCTCGGCCTACCTTCGCTTACTTTACTCCGCGCCGTGCCGCCATCCGGGACCTGCTGCCGCTTTCCGTGGCCATGTGCCTCAACGTCATCCTGCCGAACCTCTCCCTGGCCTTCTCTTCCGTGACTTTTTACCAGATTGCCCGGATCCTGTTGACGCCGACCGTCGCGCTCATGAACTATGTGCTCTATAAGGCGACACTGCCCAGGAATGCGATAATGGCGCTCATCCCGGCTTGCCTCGGAGTCGGCATGGTCTCTTACTACGACTCTCTGCCTACCAAGGACGACAAGGTCAAGACCACCTCTACCCTGGGTGTCGTCTTTGCCTTTTCTGGCATCTTTGCCTCGTCTCTCTACACCGTCTGGATCGCCAGCTACCACCGCAAGCTCCAGATGTCCAGCATGCAGCTGCTTTACAACCAGGCCCCCATTGCCTCCTTCATGCTTCTCTACGTCATCCCCTTTGTTGACACCTTCCCCGACTGGGTCAATGTTCCTGGCAACCGCTGGATCATGATTGGCATGGTATGTTTCCTCTGTCTTGAGTACCTTGATTCACTGTTACTAACCGGCAACGCACAGTCTGGCGCCTTTGCCTCGCTCATCAACATTTCCCAATTCTTCATCATCGCCCAGACCGGTCCCGTGTCCAGCACCGTTGTTGGCCACCTCAAGACCTGCACCATTGTTGCTCTTGGCTGGATGGTGTCAGGCAGAGCCATTGGCGACAAGTCGGTTCTTGGTGTCTTTGTTGCCATTGGCGGCATTGTTGCGTAAGTTGTGAACAGAGCTTTTCTGCATATGAACACTAAACTAACGATTCACGCAGCTACTCCGTCGTTATGCTTCAGCACCAGCGCAACCAGCGCAAGTAGGCCATGGTCACATTGGCTGAGGCTCTCCGTTGGCTTTATAACATTTCGGAAACGGTTTTTCCTTTCTTTTTTTGGCAGCATGGGGATCATGGGAATCAAGATGGCGTTGAGTAGATTGAGCCCGTCGGGATTAGACAGGGTCTATTTGGGATGATACCTCTTTTACATGAACCCAAACCTATCATGGCTCGGCGTATGGGGAACACAGGCACTCGAATTCGTAGCAAGGGAAAAATAAAACACTTCCATTATTTTCCAACCAAAAACCTGACGCATCTTTATGCCTCTTTCTTTTGTTGTGATACGCGACATGACATGTCTAAAACCCCAATCTACCCTTTTTTGTAGCCATGTAAATAACGCCGTACGGGGTACTCCCTGGCCAACAACACAATGCGTCACTGTACTTGACACCCCGACATCCGCAGCAACCAAGGGGACCGAAGACCACACGAGGGAAAGAAACACTCCCTACAACTGGAACCGCTTGCGGTCCTTCTCCATCCTGGCCTTCCACTCCCACGGCTGCGACTCCTCGCCCTCGCTGCCCGCCCTGCCGATACCCTTGTCCACCCTCCTCAGCTTAGCCGTGAACCGCGGGCCGACCTCCTGCAGTCCGACGCGGATGCCCTCGACGCCCTTCATCTCGGAGCCCTCGGCCGTCGTGATATTCTTCTCCGTCTCGCGCTTCTCGCGGAAGACGTAGCGGTGGCGGCGGAAGAAGAGGTAGTCGCGCTGGTTGTGCACCGTGAGCACCTGGCGGCCCTCGAGCTCGGGCTGCGGGGGGAAGAGGCGCTGGAAGAGGGCGGCGGTGAGCAGGCCGAGCGGGGTCTTGAAGTTGTTGAGGAGGAGCTCCGGGTAGTGGTTCGTCGGGTTGCCGTGGCCGGGGAGCTTCTTGCCCTCCATGAAGTTTGTAATCGTAAAAGTGAAGGTGGGGCCGACGGGGAGGTGGACGATGGACATGCCCGTCAGCTTCTTCTGGTCTTCTTTGAGGAGGACGACGGCGGTGTAGTCGCGGTTGGCGGCGAATTTGGAGATCTCGCGGAGGGAATACTTGTGGCCGTAGCGGTGGGCGGAGCGGGGCACGTAGGTGGAGTTCGGGAAGACGGTGCGGAAGATGTTGGCCTCGTGGTGGAGGGTCGAGTTGAGGGAGGTGGTGATGAGGATCTTGGGGGGCGGGGGCGCGTCCTCGGAGAAGAGGCTGGGGAACTTGAGGGCGAGGGAGGACGGGGTGAGGTCGAGGTTCGTCGAGGTCGTCGAGGGCGCGGCGGAGGAGTCCCTCTTTGCGCGGCGCTTCTCCTCGCGCCGCGCCTCCCTCTCGGCCTTCTTCTCCGCGGCGGCGGCCTCGTCTTCCTCGTCGTCGAGCATGCTGTCGTTATCGCTGTCGTCGGCCTCGTCATCGTCCTCGCCATCCTCGTCGTCGAGCTCCTGTTCCAGCGCGGCGTTTTCCTCCTCTTCTATCCTCCTCTTCTTGAGCCTCTCGACGTCCACCACTTTACCCAGGCTGTCGTCGTCCACGTCGTCCCAGACGCGCTTGCTGTCGATGGTCTGGGGCTTGTTCTTTGCGAGGCGGGCGGCGCGGAGCTCGGGGTTCTTGTCCTCCTCCTTCTTGCGGCGGAAGCGCATCTCGCGCTGGGCTTTGTCCTTGTCCTTCTTTTGCAGGACGTACATCTCCTTGCGCTTGAGCTTGTTGGACGTCTTGTTTGTGAGCGAAGCCCCCATGGACTTGCCCGGCTTGGAGAAGCCCATCTTGAAGATTGGCTTCTGTTTTTTTCTTTTTTTTTTTTCGATTCGATTGATAGAATGTGAGTTTCCTCTGTCCGATTTCGTAGAGAATTGGCCCGTGAATTAAGCTCGTTCGATCGTTTGGAGGTTGGGTTTGAGGGTATCTGTCGCAAAGAAAAATGATGCTGTACAACGTTCGTCGGTCCAGAAAAAAAAAAAAGGCCGTACAATCAGTGAAAATCAGCTTTGGAGAAATTTTGGCGGGGCACCGACCAATCCCTGCAGCAGATGCATTTCAGATGGGTCCCGGCGTTCGGTTTGCGGGGGCGCCAGGGATTGTCTTCCTCGATCGCCGTTGGTGGACGAAGTAACGGCGAATTGAATGATCCGTGGTTCCAGTGTAAAATACCTAGGTACCTACCGAGTGGGGTGGGGGTCCAAAAGGGAAGATTTTGGTCGAGTCCAATCGCCTGGTGCCGGTCTGCGGCTGCGGGACAGAGGAAGGGGGTCCGTCCGGTGCCGTGTGCGTTCCTGGCCTGGCGCGGATCGCAACGACAGGGCCACCTCAACTGACAGACAGGCCACTTTTGGTGCACCCAATGCCAACCTGGAATTGGAGGATAGAACTTTTTTTTTCCCACCTCAGGCTGCCCACCAACGAGGGGTGTGAAAACTGGAAAGGGCAGACGAACATTGACATCGACCACGACCACACTCGCTCATACACACTACCTTACCTGCCTTACCCCTCTATACCTAGCTCACACTCTGCAGTCTGCAGTCTGCACTGCACGTACTCTGTCTCTCTCACTCCGGGGCATCTTTCCAATTGAGAGCCAGCCATCCATCCAGGTTAGGTAGCCTTCTATAGGCATTACTTACTTGGCAGCAGCCCAGACTACAGTAAGCTGCCAGTGACTCCAGCCCCCTCCAGATGACTCACGCTCCTCTAAACAACCCCACCAAACGATCGAGCAGATGAAGCCCTTTCGCTTTGTTGCACACCAATCACCTTCAATTCGTTCCACAGCTAGCTTCTGTGCAGTTCGGCCGGCCGCTTTTTTCCACTCCCACCAACGTTACCCCTCCCCCTCCTCCCACTGCTCAAACCCATACTACTACTCCTCCTCCCACCAACGCACCCTCACCACTTCCCGTCACCTCTCCCGGGCTCAAGTCCTCGTCCCCTCGAAAAAGAACAAGCCCTCGTCCGCTGCCGCCGGCTCTTCCTCCAAGATGACGACCACCGCGACGACCCTCAAGGGTCAGCCTCTCGACAGGCAGACCCTCGACGCCATGCTGCGTCGCCGTCTCTTCTTCACCCCGGCCTTCGAGATCTACGGCGGCGTCGCTGGCCTCTTCGACTACGGCCCTCCCGGTTGCGCTCTGCAGGCCAACATCGTCGAGACATGGCGCAAGCACTTCATCCTCGAGGAGGACATGCTCGAGATCGACACCACCGTCCTGACCCCGCACGAGGTCCTCAAGACCTCTGGCCACGTCGACAAGTTCGCCGACTGGATGTGCAAGGACCCCAAGAACGGCGATATCCTGCGCGCCGACCACTTCGTCGAGGACGTGCTCGAGGCCCGCCTCAAGGGTGACAAGGAGGCCCGCGGCCAAAAGGTCGAGGAGGAGGACGACCCGAAGAAGAAGAAGAAGAGAAAGACAAAGGCCGAGGCCGTCAAGCTTGAGGACGCTGTCGTCCAGGAGTACGAGGAGATCCTGGCCAAGATTGACAACTACAACGGCGAGGAGCTCGGCGAGCTCATCAAGAAGTACGACCTCAGAAACCCCAACACCGGCCTCCAGCCCTCGCCCCCCGTCGCCTTCAACCTCATGTTCCAGACCGCCATTGGCCCCAGCAGCAACCTGCCCGGTTACCTGCGCCCCGAGACCGCTCAGGGCCAGTTCCTCAACTTTGCCAAGCTCCTCGACTTCAACATGCAGCAGATGCCCTTCGCCTCCGCCTCCATCGGCAAGTCCTACAGAAACGAAATCTCCCCCCGCGCCGGTCTCCTGAGAGTCCGCGAGTTCCTCATGGCCGAGATTGAGCACTTTGTCGACCCCGAGGGCGGCAAGAAGCACGTCCGCTTCCCTGAGGTCAACACCGTCGAGCTCACCCTCCTCGATCGCCACACCCAGCTCGCCGGCAAGACCGAGGTCAAGAAGATGACCATTGGCGACGCCGTGAGCAACAAGGTCGTCGACAACGAGACCCTCGGCTACTTCCTCGCCCGCATCCACCTCTTCCTCCAAAAGATTGGTGTCGACATGACCAAGGTCCGCTTCCGCCAGCACATGGAGAACGAGATGGCCCACTACGCCGCCGACTGCTGGGACGCCGAGCTCCTCACCTCCTCCGGCTGGATCGAGTGTGTCGGCTGCGCCGACCGCAGCGCCTACGATCTGTCCGTCCACGCTAAGAAGACTGGCGCGCCCCTCGTCGTGCGCGAGCGCCTCGACGAGCCCCTCATCTTTGAGGAGTGGCAGGTCGAGATCGACAAGAAGAAGTTTGGTCCCCAGTTCAAGAAGGACGGCAAGACAGTCGAGGCCGCCCTTGAGGGTACCACCCAGGAGCAGCGCGAGAAGCTCGCCAAGCAGCTCACCGACAACGGCGAGCTGGAGCTCGAGGTTGCCGGCGTCGGCAGCGGCACGGTCAAGGTCAGCAAGGACCTCGTCAAGATTGAGTTCAGAAAGCGCGTCGAGAACACCAGGGAGTTCACCCCCAACGTTATTGAGCCTTCCTTTGGTATCGGCCGTATCCTGTACTCGCTGATTGAGCACGTCTACTGGAACCGCGCCACCGAGGATGGTGCCGGCGATGAGGCCCGCGGTGTAAGTTAACCCCTGGGCATCCCTTGATGAACAATTTACTAATCAAACGACTCTAGGTCCTCTCCTTCCCCCCGACAGTCGCCCCCACAAAGGTCCTGATCGTGCCCCTGTCCGCCAACAAGCAGTTCCAGCCCTTCGTCAGCAAGATCTCGCAGAAGCTGCGCAAGTACGGCATCTCGGCCCGCGTCGACTCGTCCTCGGCCACCATTGGCAAGCGCTACAGCCGCAACGACGAGCTCGGCACCCCGCTCGGCATCACCATCGACTTCCAGACCGTCCAGGACAGCACAATCACCCTCCGCGACCGCGACTCGACCAAGCAGGTCCGCGCCGACGAGGACACCATCATCGCGGCCATCCAGAGCCTCGTCACCGGTGCCAAGGAGTGGAAGGACGTCGCGGCTGAGCTCCCTACGTTTGAGAGCCAGGAGGTTGACGTCACTGTCCGGTAAAACTAAAAAAAAATGGCAGCAGCAAAGAAGAATTTTCATATGGATACCATGTTCCCCCCTTTTTTTTTGTGCGACACAATAGGCTCCTCTATAGAGATAGATAGAGTGAGAGAGGTGGATGTTGAAAAATGTCTGTGGAAAGGGGAGGGTTTGAAAAGTCGCCCAGAAGTGACACCTGTAGACAATCTCAATTGAGCCTTTGTGGATTTGAATCATTTCCTGACACCTTATCGGTGCGTCCTCGTGTCCTCGTGTACCTCCAGGCACAGTGACATGCTGGATGACCTCTCTAATCTTCATCATACAATGATTCGAGGGAGCTGCCTCACGCTGTGTTACTAGTTCAGGCATAGGGAGGCCTTCCTGTTCGTGCCTGGCGAGAGTTATATACCTACTCAAGGAAACAGCATCCTGTGTAGCATGACTTCTTTTAGGGACGCTACAAGTGGAATTGCGTACTTCACTCTCGCAGAGCATTCAATGAAGAGACTGATAGACTTTCTCTTGCTACCCTGAGATGTTGAGATATATCTGTTGTATTAGATCTATGGCTGGCGGGGTTTCAATTCATCTTACAGGGGTGAACCATATCACGTTCTGAAATAATTTCCCTCTTCTTCTTATCAAAGGGGGTGGATCGTGATCAAGCTCACACTCGGGTAAGTTGTGGAAAAAGATTGAAAAGGGGAGGCGATACTTTGGACACAAGCAGCTTTTGTCCTTGGAGCATACTTAGTAATGTGCCCCCGTTGCGCCGTCCGAAAAGGAGGTGTGCGTTTCCGGACTGTCTTCTACGAATACCGGATTGCTTTCGGGGTTGAGGGAACTGCTCCTTTGAATTTATATGTTTGTAGATGCTCTGCTGTCAAAAGAAATGGTGAAAATGTGTAAGTTGGTCAAACGCAAAATGACCAATCTGTACGATTCACTCCGGAGTGACTACAAATTTTGAGAAAAAAGGCGACAGCTTCTCCATTTTACGGTTTACACTGTACCCTCTCTTGCTTTATGCTGAAGAACCTAAGCTGAACCAGATATCAGCCCTCGGTGCAAATTGGCTAGTAACGTGGCACGTGACCGAACCGAGACGAGCCAGCGGGAGTGTATCCCGTAAAGTGGATTCCCGGGCCCGAGAGGGGCCGGGTGTACGGGGGCATCGTGGTGACTGACGCCCTTTGCCCAGGTGATGCAAGGAGACGACTTGAGCAGCCCACGCTAAGCGCAGTGAACTTTCTTAGGCGACATTCTGTTCGCGCCATGTCAGAGGTTAAAAGGACTTCTTGACTTCCAAAGCTGTGCAACTTGGAGCAGGCAGAAATGAACCAATACCTATACCCTACTACGACAATGTTCATGTTGAGATGGTGGTGACTGTAGGCCAGCTGGTGACGGTCCGGCCAAGTGATTAGGTTTCACCACAGTCGTTGCTAGTACAGACGTGGATGCCCTCTACGGGAATGGCATGACACCTCGGGGGGTCTGGACCAGGGGCTTGGAGTAGCATACAACCGAGCCCATGAAGCGGAAGACCGGCTGCTTGAAGTGACATTTTCAAAGCACACTTTGATGTGACGTCGGATGCCAAGCGTGTTGAGCGCCGGGCACTTCACCGCGTTGATGCGGCCACGGCGGCAGCGAGCCCGACTTATACCACCTTGGTAGCCGCAGAAACAAGAAATCCGAGTGCTGCTCAGGGGCAAGTTGTGCATCACGCCTTTTCATCGCATCTCATGTCTCTCGTCTTGGCATCGAAGAAGAAGAAGGGGAGAAGAGGTCGAGGGCGGCTATTCCGACTCGGGAGGCAACATCAAGGGGGCAAACCGGAGGCTTGAACCTGCGACAGATCCGCGGTATTGGAAACAAAACTGAGCAGTTTGTCCACGGGCCGTTTCGCTCGATCTTTGGCTGGAGACTGAGAGGCGACGGTAGACGCACGATACGACCGAATACATAGAACATCTAATTGTTCTGATCCCCGGAAAAGTCGTTAAAAGAAGAATGATTACGGTGACAACGCCCAAAGTCACCGTCTTCTCGCCGACGAGCTTAGAACATATTCGAAGGCCAGCATTGTTCTTGGGTGCACGGGACGGTGGATGGTTGATCTGCCAATGGCGTCGCACCCAAGCAGTAGATCTGGAAACATCAGTGCAGACGATGCGAAATGCAGCCCTGGTCTATGTCTTGTACGGGTATGATGTGCAGGTCTGTGTTGTATGCAGAACATCGCAGGCTGCCTCCCTCTTGTGCCGTGCTGGGATGGAAACTGCAATGGAAGATTCCACGGTATGTGAGACACTCCACGGCCGTCGCCATGGGATGGGCGAGTCGTTGACAGGAGGCGTCGCTGCAAAAGCGAGGCACGTTCCTCCATCTTTGGTGGATCATAGATAGCCAGCCGCTTTCGAGCACACCCCAAATTGAAGGTCTGTGGATGTTTTGGGCCTCGGGCGGCTGTGGGGGACCAAACCATGGGAAACTTCAAAACAGGGTTCTAGGCTGCTTCGATTCGGGCGATGCCGATTTGAGACTTGAGAGTGTTCGTATGGGATGCCAGGTTTGCCATTCCGCACTGTGACTGAGAGCCCGTTCTTCAACCTGTGCTAAGCTGCGTGGTCAATTGTTCCGCGGCTCAGCTGCAGCTATCTTTGTTTTCCGAGCACCCGAATTGAATCGTTGGCGCGGAACGCATGCTTCGCATGCCACTGCTCGTGAGAACCAAATGGCAACATTGATCCCATCAGACTTGTGTCTAGACAGGAAGGAGGTGAGGGCAAAACGTCTCTTGGGCCGTGAGACACCAAAGACTCCTGTTGCTATGGAATACCCTAAACGTGAAGGCGCTGCATATCTTCGATGCAGCGACGGCGGAAATCCGAAACATCAACAGATTGTTGTCCGCTGTGTTTGTGTGAGCACCGGTATGGCGCTGGTGGGTAGCATGAGGATGATGAATAATCGGAGTGCAGCCGGCGTGCTTGAGCAGTGAGCACTGGTAGGCAACTTGCTGTTGGTCTTGAATTACAAGATTCGAAAAGGGTTTGGATGTTTCCAGCATTGCCTTTAGGGTATGCAATGTGCCGTCGGGTATACCAGCCACAAATGTTCTACCTAGTCTTGTCAAGTTTCGAGGCGTCGACCAGTGGCTGCGTGTTGATGGCTGCAGTCGGTTGCGACTCGCCGGGTCTTTGTATGAGAGGAAGTGAGAATTGGTAGCACTTTCCCTGTCGAGACTGGACGACGAACGGCGGCTTTCTTAGCCTGTGAAATGCCAGCCTAAGCTGTGATAGATGACAAGATGACAAGGCCGTGCCTCTAATCGCTGGCAGTCCTCGCATCGCACGTGCGATGCAAGCTGCGGTAGGCTTGTCGCTCGTCGTTTCCGATTACGGCAATTTCTTGTTTCTGCGTCCGTCTACTGAGGTGGTGGATGCTT
>JFBX01000554.1:261357-359254 GCA_001563135.1 Colletotrichum simmondsii | reverse complement strand
GGGGGGGGGGCAATGGATCTTGACGTCGTGTGCGCATAATATTGCGTCGTAGAGTTGCCGTTGATAGAGTGTTCGTCAAGTTACCGATGAACCGAGACGAGGCGAAGAGAGTCAGGCTTGGTGTCATGAGGTCTGCCAGAAGAGACGGGACGACGACGTGTTGCTCGGTTGGGAAGTCTAGTATCCATGTAAATTGCGTCTGAGACGGAGACTCTCAGGCGCAAGGTCAGATCGAGGGGTACACAGAGATGGGCAACAGTAAACGCGTCGGTCTTCGATAGCAGCGTAGTGTCGTGCGGGCTCGTTGCAGGCTGTTGGAAACGAGAAGAGACGAAGTTGCAGAAGGAGGACTGTTCCTCCGAAGGGTGGATCCTGTTCTGCGTGGAAGCAATTGGGAGCGAAGAAGTGTGTCAATACACTTTTACTTCATAGCTGTGAGTGTGGAAGCCAACGACGCCATTCCCAATTCTTCCACGGCCCATCATCCTGTTCGGTTCCTGTTTCCAGCGCCCATGCCCACGCGACGCCAGCATCAGCCATCTTACTTGGTCAGTAGGTACTAACGTGCGGAGTGCGGTCACGTACCAAACCACACAATAAACGTGGAGTATCCGTGGGTTTCTGGTTCTTCCTCTGGGTCACTGGGTGTGCTGGTCGACAGTGGGCAGGACCTTCATGTCCCTTGCACAGTGCTTCTTTATCGGAAACGAGCCAGCGGGCAACTTGAAGGACCTCAGCTGGGGCATTTTGGGAGATTCTTCGCTCCCACCCCGCTGTGACGTCTCACCATGTAGCGCGAGGTTGTAACTTCCATTCTCAGTGTCGGCTGCTATGAAGGCGTGTTTTGGGCCTTTGGTACGAACATGCCGTTATATGCCATTCGGAAAATATCTGCGGCTTCTCGTCTTCGACGACATTGCGAGAATTAAGGTAATGGTAGATGGAAAGGATATGATGACACAGGAGCTGCACACAGAGGATTCAGCGCCAGTTGCGGTCAGGGTGAGATCGTCGAGACGGCGTGCCAATCTAATGAGCAGTGTGGTACGGGTAGAGAGACAAGTCGCAATAGCTCAGGGGGTAACCAACAGTCACCGTATGTTTGCCCAACCAGCGACAGAGATCATTGGCCATACTTTTGTGCTCTTGATCTGAACCAGGGCGAGCCTTGGAAGGGGAAAAAGGTTGACGGACTTGTGTAGGTCGCAGGGCCTTTGGAAGGTCGAGAATCGAGTGTCAACTTCAGAAGCTCAGTCAAGTGTCGGCCCCCTTCCCCACCGGCGAGACTACCTTACCTACGACCCGACGTGCTGCATCGTCTCCTGATTCGTCGACCCAGGCGGGAAGTCTACTGTGTAGTGTAAGGTACTGCCTTCCCTCCACTACCTTCTAAGGTAGGTACCTAAGGTAAGGTGGTTACCATGCAACCTAAATGGAGGAAGGCACCTTGGGTCGCGGTACGGAGTATCGGGGCGGCAAATAGGAAGTCGGTCGTTCCTTCTTTTCGACACTTTGACTACATCGACCCCTGGCACCTTCCCCTCTCCCAAAAAGATGTCTGGCGCTAGTTGAGGTTTGGTGTGTGAGATGGGAAGGAGAGGTCGGACAGGCGCCTGCCAGAAGCCCTGCTGCAGAATACCTAATGTGCAGCCTGAGAGAATTGGAGGAAGGCAGCAATTTAGGTACATGGCCTTCCTGCCTTGACCTAACGTATTACCTTAGAGATGGAAGGAAGAAGGAAAACTTTTAACATGGAAGGAACGGAGACTTGGTAATTCTCCTAGTGTTCCTGCCTGTTGACCCTCTTGTCATTTCCGCATCTGCAAACTCTACCGTGAACTGCGGAGACACGGCAGACAGCCGAAATCCTCGACTGACTCTTTCCAATCCATACATCATCTTCGCGCCTGTAAGTCCGTCAGATCATCGTACCGTCTGACAGACCAGAACTTGACCGTCAGTGCCTCGGCGCCTGATGAAAATAGACCGAGACAGACACGGAGACGATTCGATTCATAAAAAGGACCCCTTGACGCCCTACGTCGTTTCCCCGAATAGCATCGACACATCACGCCTTGGCCTTTCCAGCCTGCCCAAACCCCGGTCTACCATAGTAATATACCCTGCTTGTTCGAATACTCTAGACGGATACACAGGTCTATTCCCCTGCAGTCGTCAATATCCGTTCGTCTTTGCCGAGGTCAAAGACATCGAGGTTGAAAACGAAGCAGAGAGAGATTGTCTCTTGAACGTGAGACAAACCATCTCGAGAGTATCTACTATCTGTCTTTGGTTTGCTGACACTCCGCGCACTCGCAAGAGCCTTTCACGACTGCACTCGACGGGACACACACAACTCCTCTCCCCCTCCCCCTCCCTCCTTTCGGCTGATCGACCGCGACAAAGAAGGGTGCGTCCAGGGCGTGGTGCCCCATATCCGCCAGAGCCAGAGCCGGTGCCAGAAGCAAGGCCAGAGCCAATCCCAGCTTCTCCCCTCTTCGACCAACAGATTCCGCCCACCCCCTCCTAAAACCACCCGGCCTCGAAACGGAAATCTCACCCCCATCCGGCTCGACTCTCAAGTCCTTGAATCTCTCTTGTTTGCTCGCTTGCTTGCTGCCTCCTTTCTTTCAACCCGTCTCCTCTGCCCTTTGCAATCTCGCTGGCAGAACAATATCCCACTCATCACGGCATACGAGACTGCAGGCCCCATTGTTGGATATCCGTACGATTCTCTCGAAACTCTTTTGCAAAACTTCTGGAAGCCCGACGGCTGTCTTCTTCCAGGGGGCACGGGCGGATAGAGGATACCACCACCACCACCACCACCACCTACCTGCGGATTCTCCACAGAGTACCTTCCCGACGAGTGAGAGTCTACTCAGTTACATGCCCTGTTGCTTCCTTCATTCCAAGAGATACCCGGCAACAACCCAGGTTGCTTGCTGGACGTCCGAACCAGCAGCCAAACCCAAACGCAAAGCCAGCCCAACCAGGAGCAGCCTTGGCCTGCAACCTTGAACCCGTTATCCACAATCGACAGTCGACAGCCCACTGCGGCGGCAGCAGAGACAAGCAACCTCAAGCAGAGAAGCGGAGCACCTCACAGGCTCACACAGTCAGGACTCCCAGGAGGCACGCCGCACGAGTACTCCGTACAGAGTGCCGCCCAAATCTACGAAACATCGCGTGTTCCATACCTTAAGCCATTACCCGGGGGCTCGCATCCGAGGACAGCCACAGAAACACTCGCCTCTTATTAAAACTGTAATCCCTCGACCCTTTTCCCTGCCCCGTCCCGGACGGAAGAAAAGAAGAGAGAGACCGAGGAAGTGTTTGTTTGCGTGTGTGTGTGAGAGAGAAATGGCGACGCAGAATCGGTAAGCATCTTCCTCTCTCTCACGCTTTCTCGCTCTCCCACTCTGCTTCTGCTTTTGTTTCTGCAACTGCTTCTCCTTGCCTTGCTTGGTCTTGCTTGGTTCCTCCGGCTTCCTTCTTCGTCATTGTCGTCCGTCATCGCCATCCCATCGATACGTCCGTCTCCCTCGTCTCTCTTGATCCTCGTGGTCCAGCCCTGCATTGTATGTACTACCTGTTACTTGCTTCCTTGATCCAGCCAGCCTTTTCCTGCCTAATGCGTCTTGTCTGCACCGCACACGCATATTCCCCATCCGTCCCATCCCAACTCACTCATCCCCCTCCTCCACCCTCCACTACTGCAGTCTGCACCCGCAGTTTAGGCCCTCTGCAAGGCAATTCGCAGCAAGCGGCGGCTGCGGCAAGCGGTAGAAGGAAGCAGAAGCTGCACGAGCAGTACCAGCAAGTTGCCCTGCAGTAACAATACCTTCTTCCTCACCTTAGCAGTTTAAGCATACAAGCACGAGCACAAGCAATTCAAGTGTGTTGTTCCCTTGCGTGTACGGATAAACGTACGGTGTGTGTGTGTCCAAGGTACTCTGTACGTGCATGTGCATCAATCAGCCAACACACACACACACTCTCTCTTTCTCTCTCTCTCTCACTGCGCAACGCTCTCCTCTGTCCCCAGCGCTGCGACTCGACTCCTTCAGCGAGGCTAGAAGTGGGGTTCATTTCGTCTCGATCTGTCATGGCGCACCTCACCGATTGTCAACCACCAACAGCCTCCTAATTGCGCTGTCCTTCCCATTCCACATCTTATTCTCCTCTTCTGTCCCGTCCACTACCTTGTTTCCCGGCAAAAAAAAAAACCCCTTTTCCCTGATCAGCATCATCTTCGTTCAGTCGGCGACGCACCTTCTGCTGCTTTTCGTCGCTGTTTGATTGTCGCCACCACCACCTCGACTCTCTCTCATTTCATTCCCACTTCTTCGTCGCATGCAGACCTCGCCGCCCGCCGCCGTCGCCCACGCTGCGCAGCAATCATGGCTAACGAACGCAGTGTGTACTCGTCCGGCCAGTTCATGAACCCAGGCCCGGCGCCACGACCACCTACCGATCGACCCCGTCTCGCCCTCACCCCAAGCAATACCCTACCCGGCAGCATGGCCAACATGGCTATTTCTCCTATCCGGAGCACGGCGACTTCGACCTACACCGGCTCCACAATCTCCCTCCCAATCGCCCGCCAACAGAGCAACCAGAACGATGGCATGGGAGGCGTCGCTGTCAAGAAGGAGGGCTGGGCTTCCGTGAAGGAGTCCAAGAACTTTATCAACCCGTGGAAGCAGAAATACCTCATCCTGCGAAAAGAGTCGCTCGACTTCCACAAGACTGAGGGTGGCAAGGTCGCGTATACCCTCTTCCTGAAAGACGTCGTCAACGTCGGCCGAGTTGAGGCCGCTGGCACCATTTTCGAGATTAAGAGAAACCCTAGCGGCTCGTCAAACAGCCCCGGCGAGGACGATGGCCAGACCAAGACGTTGCAAATTCGTGTCAAGAGCGACGACGACTTGTACGAATGGATTGATCTTATTTACGGCGCCTGCCCTGGAATGGGCGGTGTCAGCAACCCCACCAACTTCTCTCATGCAGTCCACGTTGGTTTCGACCCCCAGACTGGCGAGTTTGTCGGCTTGCCACCCGAATGGTCGAAGCTCCTCAACTCATCCGCCATCACAAAGGAGGATTACGAGCGCAACCCCCAGGCTGTCTTTGAGGTCCTCGACTTCTACTCAGACCTGACCAAACGCGCCGAGAACCCCCAGCAATACTCCAGCCTCACACCTACGCCTCCCGCCAGCAGCCAGCAGAACAAACAGCTTGGTTATGGCGGCGGCGGTGCAGGAGTTGCGCCGCCTAGGCCTATGCCGCCTTCTCAGGCCCAGCGTCAACCCAGCTACAACACCCAGCCGTCATCGCAAGGCCAACAGCGCCGGCCTTCGCCCACGGAACAGCAGCAGCAGCGCCAGCAAATGCAGGGTATGGCTCCCAACTACCAGCAGGATCCTCGCGAGGAGCAGCGCATGAAGCAGCTTGAGGCGCAGCGTGCTCGAGAAAGGGAGATTGAGGAGCAAAACCGGCGGGACCTGGAAGTCTTCAACGCTTCCATCCCCAAAACCAAGACGCCCATGGCCCAACAAGAGATTGGTGGCTACGGCGGCAGCTCTTCCATCCCACAAACAGACAGATACAATCCTTCGAGGGCAGCCCCCCCAGCACCCAAGCCGTCACAGCAGCAGCAAGTCAATGGCCTGCGTGCGCAGCGCCCGGCACCATCGCCGCCCACCACCGCGGGCACGCCCAACCGTCCCCCGATGACTTCGCAACAAAGCTCCAGTTCCATGCGAGATCCCAACCAGGGCCAGCGCATGCCTCGGCAAGACCAGCCCTCGAGCCAGCAGCAACGGTATCCCAACGGCAGCCCCCAGCAGCAGAGGCAACCCCCTCAGGCTCAGGCTCCGCCACCGTCTCGCCTGCCCGCTCCTGTCAAGCCTTTGAACGTGTCCAAGGCTCAGCCCGCCGCCCCTCAAAGCGATGGCGTCAAGGCCGCCGAGGCAGCTCTCACTGCCAAGCCACCTGCGCAAGAACGCAAGCAAGATGTGCGCATGTCCACCATGTCCGAAACCGAGGTCATGGCCAAGCTCAAGGAGGCCGTATCCAAGGACGACCCCAACCTTTCCTACTCCAAGCAAAAGAAGATTGGACAGGGTGCTTCGGGTTCAGTCTACGTTGCCAAGGTCAAGGAAACCGCTGTTTCGCCCATTGCCCGTGATGTCCTGCGTGCTCAGGGCATCAAGGCTCAAGTTGCCATTAAGCAGATGGATCTTGCTCACCAGCCCAGGAAAGAGCTGATTGTGAACGAGATTATGGTCATGAAGGACAGCAGGCATCGCAACATTGTCAACTTCTTGGACGCCTTCTTGCGAAACAACAACGCTGAGCTCTGGGTCGTCATGGAGTACATGGAGGGTGGCGCTCTGACGGATGTGATTGATAACAACCCCAGCATCACTGAGGAGCAGATTTCCACAATTTGCTTGGAGGTAAGAGACTCACTCATCTGTGACACCAGCGGGTCAATACTAACTGGATCTAGACATGCCGTGGTCTGCAACATCTCCACTCCCAAAACATTATTCACCGCGATATCAAGAGTGACAACGTTCTTCTGGACGCTCGTGGCAATGTCAAGATTAGTAAGTGAATCGCAATACCCGTCGTTGCGCACCTACTAACCAAGTGCAAAGCCGATTTCGGTTTCTGCGCCAAGCTCACCGAGACCAAGTCGAAGCGTGCGACCATGGTCGGAACGCCCTACTGGATGGCCCCGGAAGTTGTCAAGCAGAAGGAGTACGGCCCCAAGGTTGATATCTGGTCTCTGGGTATCATGGCTATTGAGATGATCGAATCTGAGCCGCCTTACCTGAACGAGGAGCCCCTCAAGGCTCTTTACCTGATCGCTACCAACGGAACCCCGCGCCTCAAGAAGCCCGAGAAGTTGAGCAAGGAGCTCAAGGCTTTCCTGTCGGTCTGCTTGTGCGTAGACGTCAAGAGCAGAGCCTCTGCCGACGAGCTTCTTCAGCACGACTTCCTCAAGCACGGATGCCCGCTGGGCAGCCTGTCTGAGCTTCTTGCCTTCAAGAAGCACGCCAAATAAGTTGGCAAGCACAGCACGGGCGGTGTAGCCCACAGCGGTCAGCGCTGAGGAGCGGATGCCATTGACGATTGGTGGCGTTTATTTTGGAACTGGCGGTATCGTGCAACACTTCCCGACGTGCGCGAAAGCAAGCAAAAGAGACATCACGTTCGACTTCTCGAACGAATTCCCTACTCCTCATCAACCATTCACACGACGTACTCATGAAAACTTCCAATTTCAATCGACGCGGATATCCTTGACACCCCCTTCTGACTTACGCGGGACGAGAAAATGCTTCGTTCATCCCATCATGGCGGCGGCATGGGAATCTTTTTGCTAATGGTTTCGGTCACATTGCATAGTTGTTTAGTCACCGTAGGGGAAGAATGGTAATTTAGAGGAAAGGTACAGCCCGCGACATCTCGGTGGCTCAATCGTGGAGAGGCAACGGAAGAGATGAGGGGCCAAGGGAGACAAGCGTGTTGCCTGGGTCTCAACAGAAAGCATGAGTAGAAGGCGAGCAGACAGCGCTGATAGATCGTCTCAATGGAATGGATCAATGAACGTTGCAGATTTTGACGTGAAATTCGACAAACTCGAGCGCCGCTATCGAGCCTAAGGCCTCTCTCTGTGATCTGAGGAAGGTATGCCAGTCCGTGCCGGTACGAGAGCCTCGGTGACCTAGGACTATTTAGTAGTTTTATCATCTTTGCTAATCTAGAACACAGACGGAAGCGACCACCTCTTTATAGCAGCAGAGAAGACCTGACTTTTCGGCCCGCACGGGGCTTAGCCAATCCCCGCTCTTCTTACTTGCGAAACCGCTGGCACACCTCACTCAACAACCTTCTCGTATTCGGAACCCCGTAGCCCTTGCATCCGAGAAAAACGAGGTCGCCGCCAACCACGTCCCTCGAAACTGGTCTTCTACCTCTTCCTTTCATGCCACCATTCTCTTGCCAACATCCGCGTCCCCGTTGTTTTTCTGCCCCGAGCCAGTCTTTGCCGAATTTGCGCAGGCTTCGGTCATACTCTTGCATTTCGAACCGTGGTTCCGCCATCGCCGCGCGTACCTGCCGATCGCCACACGGGTTGTGACCGGCCCCTCTTCATTCCTTTTGCTTACCTACTCCGGGGCGGCGGCGGCCTAAGCGTCCCAAGGGGGGGGCTGCTGGCTGGCTGGCTGCTGTTTGTGTGAGTTGTATGCCCGCTGACTGAACTGGTTGGGCTGCCGCATAACCCGGCACGGTACGGTAAATGATGGACAGCCCGATGGATGGGTCCGGCGGCTCGTCCTCGGCGCCGGGTTCGACGCCGACGGCTACGACGACGACGCCTCGCAGTGTTGTCGGGATGACTGCTGCTGGTGGTACACATACCGCCACCACCAAGTCGCCTACCGTTGCGATGCCGTTGGGGAGTATTTCTGCGGCGAGCAGCAGCGTTGGTGGTTCGTCTACGACGAGTACGACGGTCTCGGCTTCGGGTGCTGGGAGGGGGAGCACGCCTGGTGGTACTACTACAACTACTCCTGGTGCTGCAACGGCGAATACTGGCGCGACTGTTGTCTCGAGGCGGTCGCATCCCAAGTCGAGGACGGGGTGTAGGACGTGTAAGAACCGAAAGATTAAAGTGAGTTTTTTTTGTATTTCATTCTTTGTGTTGCAAGTCGTTTGCTACGAGTGTTTCCTACCTGGCTGGGTCTTGGTGTTCCATGAGGTGTGACACACACCCCAACCCATTCCTTTCTCACACACTCTCATTGATGCCACCATCACATCTCATTTCGTTTCCCTCAGTCTCACGTCTTATCGATTTCTTTTCTATACCCTCTTATTCGATTTTATTATTGTTACACAATCAAAGATCCCAAGCACTGAGACAAACTAACAAACACCCCTCCCCCACAGTGCGACGAACACAAACCCTCATGTAGGAACTGCATCAAACACGCCGTCCCCTGCGACTTCCTCCAGTCCCAACGGCACTCCTCCTCATCCGTCCCGCGCTCGCCGGGCAGCCTCTCGACCCCGGGAGGGCCTATCAACGGCGACGGCATCGGGGCCGGGGCCGGTGGTGGTGGTGGTCTCAGCCTCGGCAATGGCGGAGGCATCGACGACCTCTCCCTCAACCTTATCGACCTGGAACTCATGCACAACTTCACCACGTTCGCCTTCAACACGCTCTCGACGGACCCCGTGGTGCGGCAGATGTGGAAGGTGCCCGTCGTCCGGCTGGCGCTCGAGTGCGACTACGTCATGCGCGCGATGCTGAGCGTGTCGGCGCTGCACCTCGCGCACCACAGGCCCGAGAGGCGGGATTTCTTTATTAGTCGGGCCCTGACGTATCATCAGATGGCGAGCCGGACGGCCATGGGACTGATGGGAGCGCTAGACGGGGAGAACTGTGAAAAGTTGTATCTGTTTTCGGTGTTGACCATCTTTTTTGGTATGTTTTGTTTCCCCCCTTTTACCCCTATTTCACCAGAAATACAGAAATCAGGACTAACACCTCCCCAAAAGCCCTCGCCTGCCCACGCAAATCCTCAGACTCCCTCATCATGGGCGAATCCTCCTTCCCAGACTGGCTCTTCCTCCTCCGCGGCACCCGCTCCCTCCTCAAAGAACTCGACCCGCACACTTACGCGGGGCCCCTAACGCCAATGTTCAACCACGGCCGCGAGCGCTACATGCACACCCGCGACGAGTCCAAGATCCAGTCCGACCTCCTCGCGGACCTCCAGCGCCTCGTCAACAAAACCTGCGCCGACGCCGCCCTGCTGCCGATCTACAACCGCGCCATCGACGAGCTGCGGCGGACGCTGAGCGTGTTTCTCTGGGACGGCGGGAGGGGCATGGATATCACGGACGCGTTCGTGTGGAAGTATCTCATGGCGGAGGACTTTTTGCCGCTGTTGAAGAGTCCCGGGCACACGCAGGAGGCTGTGGCGATTTTTTCGCATTTTTGTATTTTGCTAAAGAGGTTGGAGAATGAGTGGTGGCTTCAGGGGTGGGCTACGCATTTGATTTCGAGGGCGTGGGCTGTGCTGGATCAGGATCATCGGCTTTGGATTCAGTGGCCTATTGAGGAGCTTGGGTGGGTGCCACCTTGATTGTTGTGGGAGGATGGGGTGTTGGTGAAGGTTTTGTGTATAGGAGAAGTGAGTCCTTTTGTGTTTGATATGATTGTGTACGATATCACGTTTGGCTGAGCGTCGCGAGGTCATTTTGGTACATAAAATATCGGATGTCGTTACATGTATCTGATGTTCAGAAGGCCATAGGTTCTTACTGATAGGATGCTCTCACAAGATGGATGTACTGAAACGGTTGAAAACAAAAACCCAGGAGTTTTCCTTTCTCCTATCAATGCTGTGTTGCTGCCATCCGTTTAGACCGGCCTAGAAGAGCAAAGCAGACCGCCACAACCTTCATGTATTCTTCGTCTACGAACAACACCGCGTACTTATGAAACCATCATACTGATGCCAGACGAGTGACGCTTGATACATTCAGTCGCGTAGAAGCCTATCATGGCGGTGAACAGGCTTGAGCCACATCATGAAGCCTGACATTGCAGACAGTGGGAGAATACGCTTGCACTCCTGATGAATCACGGATGAGACATATCAAACCTCCTAAGCTTCCAAAGTCTCCTCTCAAGCTTTGTAGCATATTTAGCCCGGAATATGAGTAGAAGGCTGAATGACTGAATGGTACGAGTGCCTCTCTAGTTTAGCAGCCATTCGGACATGATCCAGAGCCTCGCCGCTCATGACGTGCCCGACAAAAAGACTCGTTGTGCATCTCAGGAATCTCTTTCTCGCCACGCGATGGCTTGGCAGGCTCGTCAAGATAGCGTGCAGCAAGCTTTTATACCACTAAGGGTGAACCATCAATCCTGTGCTGCAAGCGACGAGATTTCTTGTGAGAAAGGGAGGTCCAAGCCCGGTTTGTCAAATCTTGTGCCCGACATTAAAGTGCCTGGAAAGTAGCGGAATGGGGGAAATGACAGCATCGAATTTCTTCAGCAGGATTTAGCCTGAGGGATTTGAGATAGCATGCGCATTTACTAGAAACTTAGAACAACACGAGGTTTGGCTTCCAATTGCAACCACGGCCGCCTCACAGGATTACACCATCCATTTTGGGAGCAGGCTCTGCCGCGCCTAGGAAAACGAAATTTCTGGGCCGCAAAATGCAAGGCAATAGCTACTGTCTGTGTTACCGTCAGCTTCTCTTTCGGTAGAACTGGGCACACCTTGTTCAATAGCTTCGGGAGTGTCAGCATCAGATGTGATTTCAGGCTGTACTTGAAGCCATCCATTAGACCTTCCGGACTCGAGAGCGTGATAATTCTTTTCCTCGGGGGCTTTCTGGGCACGATCTAGGAACTTGTACTGTGTCTCCAAATGGCGTTCGAGACCTCTTATCAGAAGGACAGTGACGATGCAGTCCAGTTACCAAAGGACAATGATTGGAAGGCAACATTGAAGCTTGGAAGTCAAGATGTTCGGGCCTTGGGAAGTCCAGCCTGCCTAATCCTCTCAGAGATGCCAGACTTTCCCAGAGCCTTGCCGTCACCCACGCCTCCCCAACCCCTGGTGATGTGGCGTAAGCGACATGCAGTCAGCAGCTCGGAGCGGAAATCGCCTCGTGATTGATATTCGCGCGCGCAACCCAAAAGACACGACCACCTCCATTGGGAAATGCCTTCCACATCCTTGTTCAAGGTGCCTTGCGATACTCGTCACTGCCCCAGGCTTGGCAACATGCGTATAAATGCGTCTTGGCCCCGCCCAGGCGCTCAAAGTAAAGTCGCCCAACCAAGTGAGCAGGCTACGAGTCGCGATTACTTTGCAGTATGCAGGCATGTCTGACTTTGAGAGCGAGCTTCCATTACCGGCACCGGAAAGGACTGGCGTGGAACAGCAGCCCTTCTGGAAGACGTTCAATGTTCCTGAAGAGAACAGCGATGTATTTCAGAGCTACATGAAGCGTGAGCAGACACAGACTACCGTGCCGGAATCTGCCTTGTCCCAACTAATAGGCTAATGTCAATCAGGTGACCCCGAAGAGACGGGTGTGAAGCCTGAAATATTCCACCCCAGAGAAGACGAAATCAGCAACGGGTTAGAGGCACCGAACTCGAAATGCTATGCTTCCTTTGGGGATGGCGGAGTTACGGCTACCGTCAATGCGTACGGCGATCTGATGCAATTAAGCTGCTCTTTGGGCGTTGGCAGTTCTGGTGTATTCTCCGCAGATCATGTCTACGTAGACGAGCCATATTGGGTGGACGACCGGGCCAGACAACTTCTCGACATGAAACAAGACCTACATCGACTGATGATCTCGTACGGCTTGCGAATTCCCAGCATCAACCTTGAACAATCCCGTCTTCTAGGTTATGTCCACGACAGATGGCCGCGATATGAGGTTCAAGATAAAATATCAACACTCAACCTTACTACGCAGTGGATGGTTAATGAGAAAACAGTATTGCAGCAATGCATCGTCACCAATATAGGGACAGGCGATATGGATGTCCCAGTTCAATTTGCGAAGCGCATGCGCCTTCAAGACTTGAATTATCTGGAAAGGTCTGGAGCAACAGTGGGATCCTCGAATATGATACTGGGCCCAAATGATTATGGGTGGGTTTTGGTTCAACCCCTGCAAGAACCAGATCAGGATGATGCAGAACCTGTGAATCCAAACTCAACTTCATCACTGGCCGAGCAGACCCAAAACGACCCCGAGAATCAAGTCGAAACGACTGAGGATCTACAAAGTCCATCGGTCGAGATCTCAGATGCTATCGCAGTCGTGGTATCTGTGTTCAGAGACGGACAAGCAGTCAAGTGGAGGCCCGACAGCCTTGATGACCTGCACGATACCGAAATACTGAATCTAGCTTTGCAGGAGAAGACCACAACAGAGATCGTCGTTGCCTACAAAATGGTTCATCTAACTAATACTGGTGCTACATGGGAAAATCTTCTCATTCCACCAGCCTGGGCGGATGTTAGCAAGCATCTTGGATCAGCGTCGTTCACGGCCTTCCATCCTTCAGAATACGGCAAGCCCGTCGCAAAACCTCAAGGCGAGAAGTCAGAAGGACTCTTTTCTCGGTGGATGAGATTTATTCCATCGGCCAACGATACGCAGCCAGATGCACTGCCGATATACTACCCAGTGACTCCACAAGGACTGCCGACCAAAAGTCCAATGAATCATATTGGCTTTGTTACCCGTCGGAACCTGGAGCACATTTTGTCGACTTGTGCTCTCCCCATTAAGAGGCATTCAGTTGAGGGAGGACAAGAGGCAGTTGCTTTGACATGTGGCGATATTTCGGGGCATCGTGTGAGTTCTTCAGCAAGCTTGTAAGTTTGCAACCAACCTGTCTGGCCTTCTTTTATGTTTGCTCAACATAACACAACTTCTTTAGCTTTGCATTCTTATTTCTTCTTGAAATAGTAAAGCATTTGAATGCGATCGAGCAATCCCATCCTAATCATCCATACAAGCCATTGCGGCGAAGAATCGACTCAGTCTGCCGTGGCCATGTGAAGTGGCTGTTGCAAGTTGATCTCACGGAAGAAAGTACCTTCGCAGCGAACTACTGGGTAACAGGCGAAATTATGCCCTTCAACATGGGCTTCGGTTCATTCATGCCAAGTAAATCTTTCACCGACACACCTTTCCAGCTCATGAAGGTGGCCACGTTCTCTAGCCTCTACAACAGCAAAGTCGACAGGGACCTGGCACGACAGGTCATCCAGAGGGTTGACAAATATTGGATCGATACATTACAAAAGTCTGACAAACGAACTTCCCATGTTTGGCCTCGCGCACAAGATGAGGGGTGCAATAAGTACAGACTTAATGAACACGTCTGGATCTGGAGAGCGCTGACAGCAATCGAAGAGAACCGGCAGAGCTCTCTCGATACGAAGGACCCCCTAGGTGATGATATAGAGGTGCATGGGGGGGCTTCTAAGAATGTCAAGGATGACCAGGAAGGTAATGACAAGGGTCGGCGAGACCAAGCTGCCAGCGATGAAGAGAAGCTTTTCAGACAATTTGGCTCCGACACTATTCACCGAGACATCCTGAGACGTTTCACGGTCGAGAACGACGTGTCGAAGAAACGCATGCTGGCTACAACGCGGTCTTCCAGAGAGACACGCTTCTTGCTTCATGCCAGTGACACTGCACTATTCTACGGCATTGAGTGGGACTTCTTCTTGCCCGCACTAATCGACGAGGTGTGGGACAATACGATAGAGGCCCAGTTGCATCATAACGAAAATTCGGAGACAGGATGGGATAACTCGATCCGTTACGCACTGGCCATAATGATGGGAACCAAGAACATGCGCCTCAATAAGAGGTCATCAAAAGACCTGGTCAAAAGTGCTTTCGATGTTCTGTTTCGGACCACAAGTCCAAATGGACTCTTTTATGGGCAGCTTGACGCAACGACCAAAGAGCCAGTGCTGTTTGTCGGCGAAGCGGATCGGGACTTTTATTTCCATGCTAGTTTCGAAATCCCCTACATTCTTCTGACGCATTGCTGGAGAATCAATTCTATACTGGAAGACATTCCTCAGGACAACCTCGAGTCACCGCCACCTTTCATAACAACGCAAACATCACCACAGCACCCATTCAACGAGGTCGCAGAGATTATAACACAGCAGCCAAAACGACAAGAGCATAAATCACCTGCAATTCAAGTACCTGCTGCCGAGTCAGCTGAAGCCCAAAGCCCTTCCCCTGACGTCTACTTGGGAGTCAAGCCCAAAAAGCCAAAGGCAACAGCCATGAAAAAGAGCATTCCTTTCAACAGCCTCATTGACCAGAGCAGTATTGTTGATCTGGAGGATGAGTGGCTCTACAACTACCCAAATTTCCTGGGCGGTAGTGAACAAACTCTCGTTGACTTCCATAAGGAGGTGGAGGCATTGTCAAGACCAACAGGGAGCTCTCATTCAGGCACTGTGATTACCAAAGCGGCCAAGCACTACATCGAAGGTCTTCCAGTTGACTTCGATCCAGGCGAAAGCCGGAGCTATTTCACTTCCTCGGGGCTGCGGACATGGGTCGTGAATGTTCGGAAGCGCAAGAATCTCAGCAAGCAGGAAAGGGCAAAGAGCAACGAAGAAGAGAGAATTCTGAACAGCTTTATGCTTTGGGACGGCCTGTCGCAAACCAGAACAGCTGATACAGCGAAGAAGAGGTTCATTTGGCTGCCACAAGCAGACGCAGAGACTGCTCTCATTTGCTACATTAGTAGTCCACAAGATGAGCGACCAGCCATATCGGATTTCTTTGACAGTCATTTTCACTACGAGAATAAATTTCTCGAAGAAACAACAATGGTACTAAATACCTGGAAGAGCGAACTTCACCTGAGCTTCTATCTCCTGGAGAAAAAGAGTGAGAGGCCACTTCCCGGAATCCCCTCGTTGAGCTATGAAGAACTGCCAGGAAACTCAGACTGGAGGCTGGCACGAGCCTCCATGGGATTCCGCTTCTCTGGTGACTTTTTCGACCGGTATTGGACCTGTCACCTGATCGAGTACACCCATGGCCGAAGTGGTCTGACATGGAAAGGGCATCAACCGTGGGGCAGGCAAGGTTGGCAACAAAGAAAAGTGTTTGAGCTATATCTTTTCGACGGCATTCTGAAGGAGATAATCAAGAGCAGTGCAGAAATCTTCGACACAGTGAAACAAGAGCTTGGCGACAAGCGCGGCGTTATTTCGTTCTCGGCTCTGAACAGTGTCGATTATCTCTCATCGAGTACAAAGTGGCAATTTTACCAGCAGATCCTTCAGGTCGTGGAACAAGAGCTCTCGGATGTGCTGTCAACTGTCGCTAAATGGGAGACGCGCGAGAAGGACAGAGGTCACGAGCGACCTCGCTGGACACGCAACGACGAGCGCAAGTACCGCGGCTCCATTGGAAAGATGCAAGGGTCGACAGCCCGCCGCATCAGGGATTTGCAAAAACACCGGAACGACGTACGGTCATTAAAAGAACAGCTGAAAAGCGAACAGCAGCAGAGCCGCGACAACATCTCAGTAATTGACGCAGAAAATGTCCGGCTCTTCACGTACGTGACCGTGGTGTTCTTGCCACTTGGGTTTGCGGCCAGTATATTCAGCATGAGCGAGGAACCGCCAAGCAGCGTTCTCAAGCCTATGATTGTTTGTTCTGCTGTTGCGCTCGCCCTCACATTCGTGGCACTGGGGAACGCGAAAAGAGTGTCGACGGCGATAAGTAAGTACTCTCACGACAAGATCTACAGCAACAAGTTAAGCTCTGGACGTGAGGTCCGGGGCGACGACGGGCGCGTGTTCCCTACACGTCAAAAAGAAGATGCCGAGATCGGTAGCGCGTCTGAAGAGGACGATACAACTCAAGAGTCTGAAACGATCCATCAAGAGAACCATAAAACCAGCTTCTCAAGCCACTTCTGGTTTTGGATTGAATATGTTTTCATCAATCTTCCCGCTCGAAGAGTCTCGGTGGCATATCAAGACTTGATTGCCGAGAACCCCAGCCATTGCAGGTATTTTCATGTACCCGTGGGAATCATCGTGTTGCCTATGCTTCTTTTCGCACGTCTAATTCAATTCCTTCTTCTTACTGCCATGGATATGAGTCAGCTTGCTTGGGGTAAGTGTCTTCGAACTGATCTCGAGCCCCTACTTTTCAAAAGATTGTTCTCAATACTGACTGGACCTATCGAAGGATGCATCTCACTTTTCTTCACATCAGACAGGCGGGATGAGTACAGTGACTTGGGGGACCGGATGAACTGGCTGACAAACCCCACTTACATATATCGTCCACTTGAGAGCAGAATCAAGGGTGTGAACAAACTTCTAGCTAACCGACGGATTGAGAAAGAGCGACCCCCCATAGAAGAGGAATTCAGTGACGAGGAAACATGATAATGTCGCATTTTATGCCAACCATGAATAAAGTCCTTTGCTTTGATTTTCATCTGGTATTTACACACTGAATAGTCTTAGGAGCACCCGAATTTGCGTTCAGTGGCTGGATTTGTGAGTCCTCTTATGCTTTTGCGAGTAGCTTGGGTCTTGAATTTCCATCTCTCACTTCAATTTGATGCGAGAGCATTTCTCCAGAAGCAACAAAGATACCAGGTCATACTCGGCGCCCTTAATCTATGAGCAAAATGCTCAATTTCCAACCTCAATAGTCTTCGTCTCCCACTCCCCTATCAAAGATCCGGCACCAGCACCGACAGACGTCAACTTCTCGGGGCTCTGCAACACTTCCTCCGTTGTCAGACCAGGCCAGACAGCCATCCACCTTCCCTTCATAGCCACCTTAGCCTTGCCTGCCTCCCACACCTCACCCGGCACTCTTGGCTCGCGAAGCTCAACAACTTGATCCACGCTCTCGCCAGGCCGCAATGTAATGAGCGACTCGGCGCCGGGCGGCATCTTGCGGTTAATCATGATGGCATGGGTCTCGATCGGCTCGGAGGCCCCGGCCGGCTGGATGGACACCTGGCCCAGGCCGAGAACGGCGGGGTCAAGCGGGGAGTTCCATTTCAGGAGCGTCACGGGCGTGTCCGGGTGTGTGTTCTTGACGGATACTGAGACTTTCGGGGGCGAGGTGCCGGACTGAGACAGGCTCACCTCGAGGTTGTCGAGGAAAGATGAGGAGGAGTCAGAAGTCATTGTGAAGGATTGCAGTGGTGAGTAAAAGTAGAATGTGAGTACGATGACGGCGCCGATTGCTAGGGCGGCCGGGAATGAAAGAGGCCCTCGGCTACGGTGATGAGGGTTCATGTATGATGACTCGTTTTAGGCTAGGGGTGATTGAAGAGCGCGAAGAGGCAATGTAGAATTGAGTGAGGTTTCTTCAGATACGATAGCTTCAAAGTTCAACGAGTTGATGGTGATGGAGGCAAAGTCTGTAGGTTGGGTTGCTGAAAAGGTGATGATGAGTTCAGGGGGCCAAGAGAATCGAGACTTGAGAAAGAATGAGAACGATGACGATGTTGTGCCACGACAGTCTCCTGACAAAGGCTCCAGACGAGTCCACTACGCAAGGAAGAGGAGGCAAATGGGGAATGCCTGATTGGATCGTCAACGGCTTTGATGCTCCTTTAGGCAGGTCGCAGAACCGATGAGAATCATGAAGGGAACGGACGTTTGTAGGATATTGGGGCTAGACCGAGCATGAATGCGGGGCAAACGTTTCTTACGTACACGCGCGTATGAGGTTGTCGCTGCCGAGATTAAAAGTTGCCCCGAGCGAGTCTGAATCAAAGCAGCGCCACTGTTGTTTAAATCAAAACGGCACGCAGCCAAGACCTTGCCAAGTCCACGTTTTGGTGTACGGCTGTCGGTAGTGAAAATAAACAGCTAATCAGAGTCGACCTGGCCCACTACTCTATTTACTTTAAACTCCGAACCCGGCACCTCCTGCTCCATAACGACCTCTTAAGGCTCGTATTAAGCTCACTAAAGGAGTGGGAGCCGCTTCTAAACCATCATAACCATGGCTCCCCATTCGTACAACGAAGCAGCTGGGGATGGCTTCAGTTATAGTAGTCTGTGTAGATCCGTTACGAGATGTCCCCGCTTGACACACCCACCTCTATCCGCGGCTGCGCGCTTCGGTTGGTGGAAGCCTCGTGTATCAGCTTTCCTGTTCGTCTCTATTTTGGACATGATCGGATAATTTCCATCCTTTCAACTTCGCACCCGCATCCCGAACCATTGGGACAATTCTCCGTGGTGGAACGTTCCCCCGGCCTTACACCCGTATCCTTGAAGTTTCTTCTCCGTGATGCAATCTACTGTTCGTTTGAGGTCCCAAGAAGGGTTACCTTCAGATCAGGGGGCTTCCCTCTCAGGAGTTATGGAGGAGCCATAAAGCCTTCCTCTCTCGCTGCTAACTATCCTTCCTCTTGAGAAGAATCCAGCATCTTCCAACGGCTTCGTCCTACACTCTCTTTAAAATCCCACCACCTTACCTAGCCACCATGAAGGCCGCCACTGTCGTTTCTTGCCTTGCCGCCCTTGCCAACGGCGCTGCCGTCAACCTGGGCAGACGTGCGGAGCCCCTCGATGTGAAAATCGAGCAGGTCGGCAACAGCGAGCTGAAGGCTAGCATCACCAACACCGGAAGCACGCCCCTTCGTGTTCTCAAGGCGGGCTCGATCCTCGATGGATCGCCCGTTGAGAAGGCCCAGTTCTCCACGAGCTCGGTCGATGGCACTGGTGGTAAGTCTAGATTACTACTCATTACACTCCAAAAGCAAACAGTATCTAACACTATCAATAGTCAGCAAGGTTGCCTTCACTGGCGTACGAGTCTACGTTCACGATGCCGATCTCCCCGACTCTGCCTTCCAGACCATCGAGGCCGGCGAGGTCGTCAAGGTCCAGTGGGACGCCGCCCAGGTCCACGACCTGAGCAGCGGTGGCGACTTCAACATCTCCAGCACGGGATCCCTCCGCTACGCTGAGGAGGGCAGCAACAAGATTGCCGGCCAGGTCGTCTTCGACTCGGGCGTCCTCCAGGCCACCGTCGATGGCACCCAGGCCGCCTCGGTCCACGCCGCCTTCCACGAGTCCCTGAACGCCAAGCGCGTCACCATCCAGTCCGACTGCACCGGCACCAAGAAGACGGCCGTCACCGCCGCCCTCTCCAAGGCTAAGACCTACGCGACCAACGCCCAGACGGCCGCCAACGCCGGCACCCGCATGCAGCAGTACTTCAAGTCGACCACGTCGAGCACAAAGTCTACCGTCGCCGGCATCTTTGGCAAGGCCGCCACCCTCCTCGGCAGCACGTCCAGCGGCGCCGGCCTCTACTGCACCGACGTCGGCAACTTCTGCAGTGACGGCGTCGTCGCCTACGCTCAGCCTGGCAGCGGCGGTTACATTGTCGTCTGCGACTACTTCTTCCAGTTCCCCGCCTCCACCACTTCGTGCCGCGCCACCGACCAGCCGTACGTCCTGGTCCACGAGTCCACCCACTTGACTGAGGTTGGCGGCACCGACGACGTCTGCTACGGTTACGAGGGCTGCGTCGACTCCCTCAGCACTTCCCAGGCATTGAACAATGCCGACTCCTTTGCCATGTACTCTCAGGGCATCCAGACCAACTGCTAAATGCGGTGGTATACGATGGCTCGGGTTGAGACGTTTCTTTGTACAATATTAGCCAGCATATAACATGTATCTATACCTTTCATGAACAAATATCACATCATTGATCAATCATGCACCTGCCTTTCAATTACATAAGAACGTGATATATAGATGATGAGAAGACCTAGATGTTCGGTTTGGTTTGTAGTTATTCAAAATAGGGGTACAAACGAGAAGTGTTGGTTGAGTGGGGATAATGCACGGGTTTAAGCACCTTGTGTTGCCCGCTAAACCATCAGTCCACGATCTAGTGCACCTCAACCGACAGCGAATGGTTGGGCCACTACTCAAACGCCAGAATACTGTAGCTCCTGCTGCCAAACCACACCTCAATGCCAACTTCGCCTTCGTGAGAAACATGGAAAATCACATCAGGTCATTCATGCGGGTCATTCGCAAGATTGACGACGCAGACGAGCTCATCCAATCGTTCTTAGCATCCGAGGTATTCATACTCTCTCAGAATGATGCCTCGCCGTCACTCGCTCTCCATGATCAGAAGCGTTTGCTCGACTTTCCAGATGCCGGAATTCAAGCAGCGAACATTGCTGAATCGACTAAGCTCTCCAAAGAAGATCTCCTTGAGCGTGCTGTCGGGTCACCCTCGCAGCTGACCGCCGCAGAGATCTCTCTGCTCAAGAACCGCTACTGGATGAAGATTTCGCCAGGCGAGGAACGTGAAGTGTCACGGGCAGCCGGGCTGATCATGGGACCCAACAGAGTCTCAGAAGATGAGTATGAACAAGCGCAGAAGCGTCTCGGGGCGGTACGCCACATGCTCTACGCAGAAAATGAAGAGAAAGCCATCGATAATGCTGTCAGAGAGCACTGGCGGCGTGAGAATGAAGCACGGAAAGCGAGACAGAGGCAGGAGACTGAAAATGCCTTGTCCAAGGCGCACCCATGGGTGAGACGTCTGTGGGAGGAGGACCAAGGGGAGAAGGTCTGGGGGTATGGCATGTTCATCGACCCAAAGGCATTCGCCAATGACGAAGAAGCCGAGAGTTATATGGCTCGGAGGGATGGTGTTCTGTTTCATGGCCGTGGCGCGATTGGGGCGGGAAGCAGTGAAATCAACAACAAGTGGAAGTTGCAGAAGCTTGAGTGGCCCAACAGTGACACTGCAGATGGCGGCAAGGAGATTGGCGCCAGACAAATTGTTGGTCAAGGCGACGGGAAAGAGGACACCACTGGACTGGCTATCGAAGAGGACCAGAGAGATGGAAGAGAGGACGAAGAGGGACTCGCCAAGTTCCGCATCTTACGTACAAGGTTCAAGTCTATCCGAGATAGAGGCTTGGAGAGTCAAAAAACGGAAGGCGTCCTCTCTAGCGCACCTGTGCATACAGAAACCAGTGGTCTAGAAGATGGCATTCTGCAAAATGTCTTTCTGATGGTAGACAGACCAAGCGTCAAATCGGTAGTTGGTGCTCATGGGCTCGTCGACGACATGTGGGTTTGGGCCATTGACCCCGACTACGACGATGATGCGGACGAGTTGCCTACCACGATCGATGGATCACGGCCATCAGAGACGCCCGGAAGATACAGAGGGTTCATGCGTGTACGGCTGCAACAGCTGGTCAACAACTTCTTCGATATGCGGCGCTTTAACGCGAGAAAGTACTCGATGAAGGAACTCTGGGAAGCTGCACAGAAGAGCAAGCACAAAGCCTTTGTGTCAGTCCGCGATACTGAAGCTCGGAGTTGGAGTATTGATCGTTTCGTGGGGAGTGCCATGAGAGCGCAACCTCCGCGTATTGTGTATGGCCCTATGCCAACGGGTTCTGCCGAAACATTGGCTCGCAAACAAATAGATGCAGAGTCGTCACCAAGATTTTGAGATTTTCTATTGTAGACTAGGGCAGACATCAGTCCAGGCAATTGACTCGATTTTCTCTATAATGGTTCGAACTCTTTACGTGCTGAAGACAGTCACAGTCTGGTAGTTTAAAGAGGGGGTTAAATTTCGAACGAATTTTTTGTTGACTTTTGTCAACGACTAGCTTTGACAAGTTCCTCCCGTGCAGAGTTTCTATTGTACCTTATTTCCCAGTTGCAACAACATTCAAACGTCTGAGGGTCATTTGTCGAGTAACAACACGGAACTTTCGCGGCCAATCCAGCCTGCCCCGAGCTATGCGTCTTATTTCGCTCTCCATGGCTTCCGCGGAAAACCGGATTCTTGGAGAGGGTTGGCATGGAGCTGCGAGTTTCAGATATTGCAACTGGGTGAATGGCGTACAGTAGGACGCAAGCAACTTATTACCCTTACCCGGTACCCAGCTGCCGAAACTCTGATCCTTCTGTACAAAACTTTGAATCTCAACGGCGAGGACGCAACTCAACGTCACTCTGATGAAGAAAGTTCAGAGTAGACCCGGGAGCACTGCTTCCTGCCAGACTCAGCTCGTCATTCAAGCATTGTCGACCGGTACTGGAAACTTTTGAACATGCATCGCCTTCTCTTTCTGGTCACATCTCTTTCATGAACTATTCCCATATCGTCCTTGGCTTACTTGCACAACTAACAGTAACTCCATCTGATTAAAAACCGTAGAGAAATTCATCTCAAGAATGTGCGGGATAACAGCCATCATCCAATCCGGCAGTCCGCAGAGTAATTCATCGGAACGACGCGCCGATGTGCAAAGTAAACTAACACGAAGCCTATCTCTCCTTCAACATCGAGGCCCAGACGCCGAAGGAACATGGATAAATAGTGACGCCACCGTCGGTATACTTCATCTCAGCTCCACCAAACTCGAGTTGGGTTGTGTGTCGAACGCTGACACAGTTACGAAGGTCTCGGCCACGCACGCCTCTCAATCATAGATCTTTCGCCAACGGGCCTTCAACCCTTACACAGCGAAGATGAGCAAATCCACGTCATCGTGAACGGCGAGATCTACGACCACGTCGCCATCCGCGGCCGCTGCACCGCCGAGTTCGACTACAACTTCTCCGGGAGGAGCGATAGTGAAGTCATCCTGGCTCTGTACCAACACCACGGAGTCCCCGGGCTCTTTAAGCACCTGCGCGGCGAATTCGCCTTGGTCTTGTACGATGAGCAATCCGGTGATGTCATTGCCGCGAGGGACCGGTTCGGCATCAAGCCTCTTTTCTGGACGTACAGTAGCGAGACGCCGGCCAAGCTCTTGATCGCCTCGGAGATCAAGGGATTTCTGCCCATGGGGTGGGAGCCCGAGTGGGACGTCGATGCCATCTGCACCGGTGCGGCGGTTCTAGGCGAAGGTACGCTGTTCAAGGGAGTGAAGAAGGTGTTGCCGGGGCATTGGGTGCGGTTCGGTCGAGATGGGAGCGTGACGCAGCATCGGTATTGGGATGCCGAGTATGCGGATAAGGTAAGTGGATTCACACGAATATGTAAGCAGAGCGATGATTGATAGGCTTACAAGCGGTTTAGACCGTCAAAGAGACACGCAGTATGGATGAGATGGTCGACGGAGTTCGCGAGCGCTTAGTAGATGCCGTCCGTCTCCGCCTACAAGCCGATGTCCCCGTCGGCATCTATCTGTCAGGTGGTCTCGACTCGTCCATTGTGGCGGGTATAACAACGCAGCTTGTACGAGAAAGAGGAGTGAAGCTGGGAAACCAGGACGTTAAAGATAGGATCACTTGTTTTAGCATCTCCTTTACCTCTGATTCCCAGTACAACGAATACGGTAGGTTATTGGGTGCAACCACGCCCTAGACTCATGCTAACAACTTGACAAGACATTGCAGAACGCACAGCAGAATGGCTAGACTTGAATATTGTAAAAAAAGTCATGGACGAGGAAGAACTAGCAAAGCACTTCGCCGACTCCGTCTACCACACCGAGCACCACCACTTCGATATGAATAGCGTAGGAAAGTACGCCCTCTCAGAGCTACCTCGCCAGCAAGGGATCCCCGTCGTGCTGACGGGCGAGGGGGCAGATGAGCACTTTGCTGGGTACCCTTTCCTAGTCTCCGACTTCCTACGTGAGCCCGACGATGCCTTGCCTTTGACGGAGCTGACGAAGGATACCGAGCTTCGGGAAGCGCTATGCGAGTCCGCCTCAACGCAGTTGCGGAACATGTACAAAGGGATGGGCATGTTTGATCACTCCCGAACGGAAGAAAGCACCGGCTTCGATCCTCTCGCAGGCTTGGATGTCTTCATGGTCCAATGGCGAGGCTTTCCCTCATCGGACGTGTTTACCCCCTGGGTGAGAGAAAAACAGAGCGAGTTCGGCGTCTACGAAGCGATACTCAACTCCATCCCCCCGGACGCCCAGGAGAAAATTCGAACGCGCTGGCACAGCCTCCACTCAGCACTGTACATCTTCCTGAAGACCTCCATGGCGAACATGGTCTTGACCTGTCTGGGCGACAGGTCGGAGATGGCGCACAGCATCGAGGCGCGTCTCCCCTTCCTGGACCACGAGCTGGCGGAGTACGTCAACGGGCTTCCGCCGAGCGTCAAGATGAGCTATAGCAAGCCCGAGGATTCCATAGGAACCAATGACGACGAGAAAGAGAAGAGAAAGAAATTAGCGCCTCAGAGCTTCTTCTGGGAGAACATGGCTGCCGTCCGAGATCGCATCATTGACAAAAAGGTCCTGCGGGAGGCGGGGCGGCCGTTCATCACGGACGAGATCTACAACCGCAAGAAGCACCCATACTCGTCTCCATGGAAGTGGCCCGTGGGAGGGCCGGTACAGCGAATGTTTAGGGGGTTGCTGACGAAAGAGGCGGTCGAATGCCTCGGTTTTGTCGATTTTGGGAGCATATCACGGTGTCTTGAGACTGCATTTGGTGAAAACGGTGACCCCGCAGCGTTCAGGAAGATACTTGTCGTCGGTGCCTGGGTGGTTTTGAGTCAAAAATTTGGCGTGAAACCGGCTGAATCTCAGAGATAGATCAATAGGGACGTCGAAGGGGGTGGTTTGCTGCAGCAGCAATTGGTGCGTTTTGTCAGGGTGAGGAGACGACACCGCGCTCTTGGACCGGCTGTAGTCATTGACTTTCAGAGTCGCACAACCATGTCAGCTGCTCAGACCACACGAGATGGTATCAAGTAAAATTCCGCAAGAGAAAAAGGAGCTGGATCGAGAACATGCCGTGATCTCTCAAGGGCTTCACTTTTAGCTTGTCTTCTTTCAGTCGTGTGCACGATAAGGGTAGCTACCTTCTCATTATGCCATGCCTCTGGCCTCTCAACAGCAAGACGCACCGGTGTTAATGCGCATTCGAGCAACTGAATGCGAGTGTTCCAATTCTCTCTACCCAGCTGTCAATGGCTTAGCCATTTCCCGGCTCTCAGCTCCGGTCACCAGAAGAGTGAGTAAGTAGTGATCGGCCGTCCTGGCCCTCACCTCCATCACGAACCATTGGCTTCAATTATCAGCTTCGTACCGCCAAGAAAGCAGATGAACTGATCGAGCATATCTCCATCCCCTTGTGGTCATATCTTTCGACGGTGCGGTCAAGCAATTGAGGGGAGCCGTGGTAAAGTTTATGTGCAAGTGAAACCTGCATCTAGATGCCTCGCCGTTTACGGGTGTCAAACGAGATTCAGAGGAATTGCAGGCAAGCAGGACCAAGCAGTCCAACAACACCACGATGCAAAGTCACGACACGTCCGAACAGATCACAATACTTGCTATGCCGGCAGTGCACTCCGCCCTGGCTTTACACAGCAGTCTAACAGATTCGGTTGACGCCTGCAACGATCCGGTAAGTTACCGCACACATCGCTCAAGTGAAAGTAAGGAATAAGTCTGTAAGGAGAAGCAAGAAAGGAGCCTCTCGCAGATCACAAAAGATCAACACCATGTCATACTCAAAACACCTTGACAACCCCGAGCTAACAAGACGCTAGAATCTTGTATCCCGATCTGGCATCATCCGAGTACGCCTCAAGGAGCGGGAGTAACGAGACACCTGCGCGGGGTGCCGTTGATCAACAGAGGGGAAGTGAGACAGCAAAGCCGGTCTCAGTTCTCCGGCAGCGGTACGGCAACGGGCCGTGACTAGTGCCCGCTCCCTGCTTCCCCTCCCCGTTGACGTCGACAGCTCTTGGCCTTCAACTTATACGTCGTTAAGATCAAGGAGAGAAAGAGGGAGAGGGCGGTCTGGCTCGTCTATAAATGAGCCAGGGATCCTCAGATGGAGGTGAGTAGAATCAGGCTCTTCTTGACCATCAAGCACTCAGATTCCAATTCGAAACCCAAGCAAAGACTTCTTTACTCTTCCTAAACTTTCCAGCAAACCATCACCCATCATGCCGGGTCTCCCTACTGCCACTGACGAGGAAGTCGGCTTCCAGCCGATCCCGTCGAACCCTTACCTCAAGCAGCCGGGATCCGTTCCAGGCTCGATCTCCAGAGGCGGCAAGTCCTCGTGGGGTTCCTTTATGCCCCCCAACACCTACGAGCCCATCGTAGACGAAGGAATCATCCACTTCAACCCCATCATCATCCTCTTCATGTCCCTCATTCCAAAGGACGACCTTACCAAGGCCGTTGAATCGGCGCTGGGGAAAATCCCAGAATTCATGGCGAAAATGGGCATCGAGGATGCAGACACATTCTACAAGTTTGCCAATGACATGCTCAAGTGGACTCCCACCGAGAACGTCCAGGCCAAGGATGTGTACGACATCCTCTGCCTCTTCTACTTCATCCTCGACCAGGAGCCGCTGCTGGGCAAGCAGACGCTCGTCCACCCGAGCTCGGTTGGGTTGCCGCTGACCCCGCTATCGAGCTGGATCGTGGTGTTTGCGCAGCTCATCGGGCTCTTCATGGACACGCCGGCGTCCATCAACGAAAAGACCTTCCAGACATTCGTCGACTCGCCAAAGTACATGATCAAAGAAGAGGCGCTCATCCCCGAAGGCGGCTTCCGCACCTTCAACGACTTCTTCTCCCGCCACCTCAAGCCGGGCGTGAGACCCATTGCGGATCAGGACGATGACAGGGTCATCACTTACCCTGCGGACTGCACCTACGACAATTCGCTCTACAACCAGAGCATCGTCAACGTCCAGGACACGGGTATCATTGAGATCAAGGGCCTCCCCTGGACCATCGGAGCCCTGCTCCAGGGCAGCGAGTATGCTGACTATTTCCACGGGGGCGTCTGGATGCATGCCTTCTTGAACACGTTCAACTATCATCGGCAGCACGCGCCCGTCTCCGGAACAGTCATCGAGGCCAAGAACATCCAGGGGGCGGCGTACCTCGAAGTGGACCAACAGTGTCGTCCGATCCGCAAGCTCTTCGTGACGGCCGAGGACATTGAGAAGGATCCCAACTGCCGGCCCGAGGCGCCCGACTCCCCGGGATACCAGTTCCTCCAGACGAGAGGCCTGGTAGTCATTGACAATCCGGTGCTCGGCAAGGTGGCCGTGCTGCCGATTGGCATGGCCATGGTCTCGTCGGTCAAGCTATCGGTCCGTGTGGGACAGAAGCTGAAGAAGGGCCAGGAGATTTCGACGTTCTTGTTTGGCGGGTCGGACATCATCTGCGTGTTTGAGCCGCGTGCCAAGTTGACGCCTGAGCACTTTGTGCCGTCGCCCAAGGACGACTACTCGAGATACGGGAGCGTGTTGGCGAAGGCGCCTGGGCAGGGCTCGAATGGGACTTCGAACGGGTACCATTGATTGGGTTAGTTGGTTCAGGCTCATGTCTGTACTCGTACGTAGTAGCCCCTGAATGGTGATATCTGAAGTCTGAATTCTGAATCTTGTTGAGAGAATGAATGACTCTTCCTTTCCCTTCTGCATTCGCCGTGTTTCCGAAGTGGCCTGTGGAAGAGGACGGGGTTCTCAAAGTGTCCATGACTCCGAGAGTGACACAAACGTTGTTCGTGCCCAATGGTGGATTTCTTTTTTTCGTGGCCTGGCAAACCGGCCCAGAGGCCTCCACAGCTCGAGGTGGCGGCCACGGCGAGCCTCATGATTTCAGAGTCGCGGTCTGTTCTTGAAACAAACTCAGCTCGGCGGAGACCAGACGGGAGGACGAGGACCTCGGAAAGTAGAGATGCAAGGCGAAGATGCGGACTGGCCCGTATAAGATGGAGAAAACTGCATTTCAAGGCAGATGGGTCAAAAGGCGGTGACTATGTTTTCCAAGATATGCATGGAAAAGGAGAAAGGTGATGCAGGTTTGCGGCTCTCTCGTATTCAGGGGTAAATGCGGGATGTCAGCCTCAATAGGAAAACGGAAGGCAGGAGAGGGAAAAAAATAGATGGATGCTTGTTGAATGGCTGGGAAAACGGAGTCGGGCGAAGGTGTGTGTGAGGTTGGGTGACGTTGCAAAGCCACTTGCGCTTGTGCAGCTTGACGTGTCCGACGGTGGGACAAACCGACAACGCTTTGATGTTGAAGCATCCAGGCACAGGCTACTGCATCTGTTTGCTGGTCGGTGGTTCCGTTAAGATGCAGCTTCTTCTCGGGTACGGATGACTCATTGCTACATCCGAGACATTTCTTGCATTTTTCCCTTTCTGTTGCCTTCTTTTCTCGCCGTTTCATCTTGCCCTGTGTTGAGGAAATCGCCATCATCGAGAAAAGGCAGGAACGTATATTCGTACCTACCTATGGTATGGTAGACTTGGGTAGGAAGTACGGATAGTCGCGCCTGCCAGGTTCATCCAAAAATTAATTAACCCCAGCCACCTGTTTGCGCGATTCTATGGAGAACTCTCCTAAATAAGTGGGATCTATCACGTGCGATAAGAGCTTCAACCTATCGATAAGCTGCTGACCGTCGCTGAGCCAGGGGTGTGGCGCCAAGCAGGACCGCGTTACCCCGCGCAACCACGTCTGCGAGTCTGCAAGGACCGTCTTTCGCTGACACTTGGAACTGGAACCCGGTTGCTGCTGCTGCCGCTGGGTGGTGAGCTCACAGACTGGCCAACCCACTCCCTCCCGCCCATCTCTCTCTTTTTTCTTGGGACCGCCTGCCTTGCCTTACCTTACCTTAGTCTCTCTTGACTAAAGATAGTACCTTGAGGTCTATCTTGAGAGATTTCTTTGTTCTACTTCTTTTTTTTTCTTGAGTTGAAGCAGAAGAACAACCGTCTTCTTTTGCTTCACACTTTCACCAACAACGAGAAACCACCCCCACTCACCTCCGGACGTCTCACCGACCGGCTCATAGGGACCCTCCCAACCCCCCCTCCAAGACAAACACATTCCTCGGGGGTCCCTTTCTTTCGAGTCCAGTCGCCCACGATAGAACCACCAAACGCAATCAGACCATCCCGCATTCCTCAAATCTATCGACCCCGAACTGAAGGTCCGCTTCGCCCGTCGTCGCCATCATGGCGCCGGCAGATGGGTTCTCGGCGCCCGGCGTCGCTTCCTACGACTCCAACACCATGACCGTTGGTGATGGCACCTGGGACTTTAGCAAGAACACATTCTTGTTGCCTAACCTCGTCGGCCTCAATTTTGAGACGATGCAGTACAATGGTGAGAATACCTTACTCTCAAACACGGCGCATTCGCTGTGGCAGCCTGTCCGACTAACACGCGACCACCCACAGGCATGGGCAATCGCTTCTCGACCGTCGCTCAGTACCATACTCTCGTACTCGCCCACGGTGTCATGGCCGCCATCATCTTCCTCCTCATCGTGCCATTATCCGTCTTTACCGCCCGCTTCTATACGGCGAAACCAGGCTACGCGATACCTTACCATGCCCAACTCAATATCTTCGCTGCGCTTATGCTCGTCGCCGTCTTCGTCCTAGGCTGGTTCGCTGTTGGCCCCGAAAGAAGTTGGACCAACCCCCACCACGCAATCGGCCTCGCCATCTTCATCATGTTTCTCCTCCAAATCATCGGCGGCCGGCTTGTGAGACATATTAGGGGACGTTCGCTCCGCAAAATGTTTCACCGCTGGAGTGGTCGACTCATTGCGCTTCTCGGCATCATCCAGGTTCCTCTCGGTCTGACCCTGTACGGCTCGCCCAAGTGGACCTTCATAATCTTCTCCCTCTGGCTGGCTTTTCTGCTCCTCGTATACTTCATCCTGAGCTACCGCGCCGAGGGTGCAGACCACCACCGTGGCCGTGAGACCTACATCAGTGGAGGTCGCTCTGAAGGCCCGAGTGGCATCACCGAGTCAGAGTACTACAGCGACGTCTACACCGAGAAGACCAAAAAGGACCGGAAATGGCTGGCGCCTCTCGCCGCGGGTGCGACCATTGCCGCTCTCTTCAGTCGCAAGAAGCATAAGGAGAAGGAGAAGGAGCTCAGCCGGGAAAGATCGCGATCAAGGAGCCGCAGTCGTGGGCCGGAGGTTATCGGTTCCCGGCGTGGATCCGCGAGCTATCTCACATCCAGACGGGGCTCAGGCACATACCTCGAAGACGAAAAGTTCACCGAAGTCGATTCTCGACGGGATGACAAGAAGTCGGGAGGCTTCCTGTCTAAGCTGGCCGGCATTGGTGCTGTCCTAGGCGCTGGCAAACTCGTGTCGAACCTGATGAAGCGCAAGGAAAAGCGTACTTATGACGAAGAGTACTCTGCCGTATCTGTTGAAACCCCGAGACGCCGCCCGAGTCGAAGTTACCCTGCTACGAGTGAATACACTGATTACACGGATTGGACCGAGGACACTCCGCCACCGAGGCGTCCCCGAGACGGCCCCATCCTGCCAGCACCTGGAGGACCGACAGCGGCAGCCGCGGCTCTGAGCGCCGCTGAACCGCGAACCAACCGCCCACCACACGCCAGGACCCGATCGCAGTACAGTTTCGAGGACTCGGAATATTCATCATACGTCAGCCCGTCCAGACGGAGAGAAGACCAGCCCGCCGCCGCCGGTGGGGCCGGAAAGGGCATCCTCGCCGGCCTTGGCCTGGGATGGTTCGCCAAGAAAATGGCCGACCGGAAGGCGAAGCGCGCCGAGGAGCAGAGAATCCGAGAAGAGGAGGACATGAGATCTGGTATCACAGGCTCGAGGTACACGGGAGACGGCTTCCACTCGCCCTCCCGCGATCGGAGAGGCTCCCGCCGCATGAGCGGACGTCGGCCACGACCTCCCATGTCTGCCTTGAGCACCGAGATCACACAAATGACCGAATCCTCCGAACTGGAACCTCGACCTCCCGGTACCGGGTACGGCGGCCCACCAATGCCACCCCTCTCCGCCGGTCCCCCACCCCCACCTGGCGCTCCAGGAATCTACCCAGTCGGCGACCACTCCCGCACAACTTACTCCAGACACGAAGTCGTTGAGTCCGGTATCAGCATGCCCTCGATGCCTCCCGACCCAGCAGGCGTTCTTCACCGTGAATCCGAAACCGATGTCTACGGCTCGCCTAGCGGCCGGCCCCGACGCCGCGACTCATCCAAACGCAGGCGAGCCGGCGAAGAAGCTGCCGCCGCCGCCGTCGCATCAGCGAGTGTCCTTGCCGCCGAAGAGAACGCCCGCCGCCACCGCGCCCAGTCCGAGCGCTCGCAACCCGTGAGCGTTAAGGTCCGAGTCCATGACGACAAGGATAGGAACGTCACGCTGCGGAGGCTGACGGAGGAAGAAGCCGCCGCGAGCAGGCGCGGGGACAGGAGGAGGCGGGCCGGATCCGTGAGCAGTCTCTACGGTAGCGAAGTCGGCAGCGGACGGCGGTACCGTCGGGACTCGAGCCAGAGGAGAGCAGAATCAGCAGCAGAACGATTAGCAGAGACCGGAGGACGAGACGGCAGTCTACCACCGCCGAACCCTGCTTTCGCCGCGGGACGACAACCAAAAGACTCGGCATATTACTCCGGCGGCCCACCGCCGCCGCCACCGGGCGTGATGATGGGTGAAGGAAACGTCTCGAGCATAGGCAGCGAGAATACCCACGGTACATGGAGCCAAATGAGCCCTTCGCCCAACGCGGCAGACAATCTGAAGACTAACCCCGTCGAAACCGCAGCAGCCGATAATCGTCGTAGACGCAGGCAGGAGCGTAGACGGAGCAGCGCGAGTCGCCCCACGGGCGCCGACATGTTTGATTAAAGTTGCCTCTAGAGTAAGGGGTAGAAAAAGAGCTTTTTTAGGAAAAAAAACCTGCCGCAGCCGCAAGTGCAAACGACGAACGAATTTTCAAACGAGGTCAACCACACTTCATCCGCCTATATTACCTCTTTCACGACCGAGACGACGTCAATATTGAACCCTTTTCTCTTCTACCGAACATAATAGGGTTCGGTAAGTATGATCTGATTGCGGAACAGCAAGCTATGAGGCGAAAGAGAGCAGAAGAAACACGGAATGAGAAAGAATGCATTGGGTCGGGGGGTTCAGATTCGAACCCCCCGAAAGGAGTTTGGTCATAATTGATTTTTGCGGCATGAAACTGGTTTAGGGGGGCATTTTCTCACACACACACACATCATGGGAGTCAGAGAATAAGACTCTGTTCATCTCTCATGTGTCGTTGCCGTTTTTACAAATGTATGGGAGGGTGGACAAGGAGGCCACCCTTCCCAATGAGATGATTGTACGAGAAGAATAACGCAAAGAATGGTAGATGAGGTGTGGGTATAATTGGAAAAGAAAAATGAAATAAAAATCACTTCATCAACGTTTTATGTCCACATGTGACCTCGCCTAGCATCGCCAAACAACGCAAGTGAACATGGTCATCGCTGCATCTGGAATGGTATTGTGTCGGCTGCGTGCCGTTATCATTCTAAGCAGCTAAAGCTGCTTCTTATGTATCGTGTGGTCTACAGCCTCATGACCCCTTCCTCCTCTCGCATTCTAGAAGTGGTGATGAAGGACAAAAGGAAAATCGCCCCTATGCGTTCCCCATCATCCCATCGCTGTTGCTCCCTTGATGCGCTCCGTGTTAACCGATCAAAAAACAATCCCAACTCGAGAATCCATAAGTGAAAAGAAGAAGAAAAAGTGGCGTGGCAAACCCTTTTCCGCCTCGGTGGTCATTTCATATGCCCAAACTCCTCGCATGTTTCCTAAATCCAACCCAATTACAAAGTAGAAACCTCGTTTCCCTTCGTTCGAGCGCCGCAAAACCCAACGCCAAATGAGTGTATTTCCAAGCACTTTTAATACTCGGCACCACCAAAGCTCTTGTTCCTCGTGAGGGTCGCACGCTTGATACTGGCTCGCGGGAGATGCTCGTAGCTCTTATTGCGGCTGCGACCCGTGCCGGGACGGATTCCGGGAGTGGCGGGATCACCCTCCTCGGCCGCGACCATGGCGTCTGCTGGCAAGGAGGCGCTTTCCTTGATGCTAGCAACGAAGAAGGAAGAGATAAGCACGGCGATGCCACCGAGAGCCAACACGATAGCGATGGAGTGATCGCCTGGGGTTCCGCGAGGCTTCTGCCAAATCCTGAAGATGATGCTGGATCCAACGGTGGCAATGATTTGGGGCGCAGCGATGGCCATGTTGTGAATGCCCAAAATGACGCCGGCCTGGTCTGCCTCCTCACTGTCGCTCAAGTCGGTCTGGTCAGAGTCGGCGGTAGAGTCGATGGTGGAGGGCGACGCCGGGCCATCGCCTCTGCTGGGGCTGAATTGCCGTTGCTTTCTCTGGCGAATCTTTGCATCTCTCCGGCTGATCTCAGCGCTGATGATGGCCCATGGTGCCCAAAGTGTCATTGCCCAGGTAATTCCGACCAAACCGATCAAGGCCGTGGCTGCTTCTACCGTACGAACAATGACGGTGCAGAACATGGCGCCCGAGAAGAGAATCAAAGATGCAAACCAAGCCCGCTTTAGGGTGAACCCGGGGATCTGCAGGCGATCCAACCAGGACGCCTTTTCATCACCGAACTCTCCACTGTCACTGTCTCCTGGGAGATCACCAAGTGGTTGACTGTCGTAGGTGGGTGCGACGAAAAAGGGGAGAAAGACGTTCGTGAGTAAGCTGACGACGGAATTGATGAGCAGGGCAAAGGTTCCGATACGAGTTGCTCTCTCGTACAGCTGATCGAGTTCCTCCGGCGTCATGTGGGGGTTAGCCTCCAGGTACGGCTCGACATAAATCTCACCAATATACGAGGAGGTGTAGAAAAGAAGCGGGAAAAAGCCGACCCATGCGCATAGTTGGACTTGGCAAACCTTCCTGATCTGAGGCGGCAGACGCTTGATTGATGTAAAGATTTTGCCGAAGAAGGAAAACACACCAGGCTTGCCCGAAGCTGGCGGGCCTTCCAGTCGAGGGTCGCGCTCCTTGATCAACGTGGTGCTCACTGCAATAGTCGCCGCAAGGGCAATGCTGGCGATGGCGCATAGCACCTTGAACTGGCTGTCACCCAGAAACCAAAGGTACGTAGGGAGGTTGATGTAGCCAGCAATGTAGCCGACAATATTTCCGAAACCGGTGATGCGACTCGCCATGGCGTTGGCAGCTTCTTGCTGGTGAGCCGGAGCACAGTCCACAATGAAAGCTCGAATAGAGGCCTGCACGGTGTTGATGGCGAAATCGAGGACGTAAATGCCCACCACGGCCACGCAAATAATGGTGTTTTTGACGGCGACAGATTCGACATCAGCGCCAAAGAGGCTCATGATACCACCCACAATTTCTCTAGTCCATGCCAGGAACATGAGAGAGATGATAGTCGCAATAGCCCCGCCGACCATGAAGGGTTTCCGCTTGCCCCACGAGAGTCGGCAATTGTCACTGAGCATACCGACATAGGGCTGAACCAAGGTGCCGGTAAGCGGGCCAGCAATCCACACCAGGGCCATCAGCGACTTGCTCAATCCAAGGGATAGCAAATAGGGAGACCCATTGGACAGCTCGACAGACCAGGCGATTTGCAAACCACCGATACTAATGGTCAGGAGAATCAGGTACCATACGCTCTTGGTTTGCTGTGTATCTTCCTGCTGCGCTGCCAGCACCGCATGATGATCAAAGTAGCCTTCATCATCGTTGCTGGAGGAGAGCAGCGGCGATCGCTCACTGCGTACGCCTCTCTCCTTGGGATTCGACGGTGCAGATTCGGTGCTCTGGGCGATTGATGGCATCGGACGGCCCCTCCTGGGGGACTGAGACTGAGATGAAGGCATCTCTTCGGTCGTTGAGCGTCAAGCCGCGACGACTCGGAAGTGAAGCGATTCGGAAAGTCGGTTTCGAACAGGCCCACTAGCGGGGCAAGCTGGGGAAGCGTTCGTTCAATGCGGGGAGGTCAGCTCGATCGATTGACTGACGAATGTTTAGACTGGGTCGGCTAATTGACAGGCGACGAAAGAGTATATAAATGGCGGATCGAATTTGCAATGGCAATGACAAGTGTTTGTTCGTTGCCGGGTTGGGCAGAAAAAGAAGTTGTGTTGTCACGCGGTCAAGTGGGAGGATGCCACGAGACCCCCGAACACGGGCTGCTGGTACAAGGTGATTCGATTTCTGACGATGACAGAGCGGCGGCGGGAGTGTGCGTCATTCGCTGGGCTGGAAACTGCGCCCTGGCTGAATGACCAACTGTCTGGTAGAGGGCGGTTCCTGATTCGAGCCCAGGCTATGCGGTTCGATGCAGGCGAGGGCAAATGAGGAGCTGTACCGTCTGTTGAGGTGGTGTGCTAGGGTTGCGCCTGGATGTCCGAGTACCTAATACTACGGTAAGAATAGGCCTGGTTCCGAGTCTCGACTCGACAAGCAATGTAGCGGACAGCGGGAGAGCGGCAGCCAAATGCACCGTCTTGGGACTGCTGGCAGTGGCAGATAGAACCAGGGGCGAATTTGCAGATGAACTGGCGGAGAGAGGCGAATGAGATACGAATACAACGGGTGTTGCTGGTGAACGGACTGAAGCGTTGTCTCGATCCGTCTCTTTGCTTGATGGTCTAGGGAGTCTGAGACTGGACGAGGAAAGCAGCTAAATGCGACCTCGGGCGGGTTAGGTAGGTTGGCGTGGTCGGATGGATAAAGACTGCACGTGGCGAAAAGGAAGAGCAACTGATGGTCAAGACACATGCAACGTTGAAAAGAGATGGTGAGGGGGAGGGAAGGGAAAGGAGATGTTATTATTTATTCGCTTGGTTCCGAGCAAGTTGAGTGGTGGAATTGATGGAATCTTCCACGGCTAGTAGGGCGCGGGTTCCGGATGAGGAAGAGAGGGAAAGAGATGGCTTGGAACGGACGAGAGGGAAGGGCGAAAGAAGAAGACGGAAGAAAGAAAGACAGGAAAATGGCGGGGCCGAGAGTCTAACACACACACTGGCCATGGGCATGAGGTGACAGCCCAAGTCGCGATGGCATCGCACAGAGACGGTGAAAGAGAGCGACACCCGTCGACCTTGCTTCCTGGCCTGTTCCCGGGGTGGCCCCCGCATTCAGTACGTCATGCCCGTAGCTCCATTACCTCCACCGAGTATTGAGATGCTGGGCCGCTACGTTTGCTCCTATCTGTTTTAGGGGTATCGCCCAGTCCCGACTTCCCAACCTTGAGGTAAGATAGTTGTCCCAGACGAAACGCCCGCCTTTATTAGGTAGGTAGGTAGGTACCTGGGCTGGAACTGCATGGATTGCTGCTGCTGCTACTGCTTCTGCTGCGCAACCCGGGATAGACAATCTGCACACCGACGTTGCTATTTCATCACCTCACGGTTGGGAATAATCAGAATGGGAATAGACCAGGACAGAGAACACTAAAAACAACGCAACAGACTTGATGGGCGTGCATAGGATCCTCCACCGGTACTTGCTCTCTGACAATACCTACAACAACATGGACAGACACATGTAGGCCTCGTGTGGTCGCTGCATACGCCATCTTCAGGCCAAAGTAAGGTACGATAGGGCACCACCTCACCATCTCACCATCTACCTATCTCACTCATCTGGCCCCCCCTCGGATCGCAACCCCGTGTCTCTGCGTGTGGTAGAACAGCCGTCTCCGGCTGACGGTGCCATCCATCCGGCTGATGAGCCCTCACGAGGGATCTTGATCAAGTGCTACCCCGGTTTTCCCAACAAGTCCTGCCACAGCACCCTCAAGTGTCAGATGTCTTACCGGCAGTCCACATCCACAACACCCTCAGCTTGGATGGTCCCTACAACTGTTTTCCACTGGATCTCTTTTACGGCCCCCGCGGACATGGAAGCTGGGGAAAATAATGGGCCTCTCTCACTTTGTGGAGAACCCGTACACAATAGGGCAGATTCCACGATGCTTACCTTACCTTACTGCGTCTGTAGGCAATGCAATGCCACAATGGGTGGCATCGAACCCTACTGCCTGCCCATGGAGGTGCTCAGCTGTGTTGGGCCCAGTAATTGCCCGAGTTCTAGAATCCCGACCCATGATGGGGTACCTCATCCTCGACCTCAACTGGTCCTCACGAGCACGTGCCGTGTCAAATGAAGTCATGCTTCCTGCAGGCAGCGGCCAAGCTCGGCCCAATCTTCCTGCCACTTCCACTGCATGAGGTGGACTGGACTCCTTCCTGCCGACGTTCATTATGCATCAAGGTATGATATGCAACACAGCAACTATTCATGCAATACCAGAGAAGAAGTAGGATAACAGTCACATTTTGACACAAACGGGACATTCAGTCTTATCGGAATTCAAGTGGCCTACCTAAGGTAAGGTGCTCAACCCTCGACGTGTCCACCACTCCGTCTCACCGGGTTCGGCCCCGAGCTACCATACCTTACCTTATTCCCTGCCTTACACTATCCGTACGGATACAGGCTAACATCGTCTGGGCCCGCAGTACCCGGTACTGTAGGATCTGCGCTTGGCGCTGCGTTTTCCGCCATCAGCTAGTGACACGCGCCCGCTTTCGATTGTAACTCTACCACCCCGCCGAGGCTACGCAAGCAAAACCGCCCGTCAAACAGCACCCATCCAATCACCGCATCGCTCCAGAGCCACTTCCTGCCATTGCGCATTGTTGCAGCCTCCGACCAGTGGCTGGCTCCCGTCCCGTCCTGCTTGTCGACCTGCGCTGCATCTGTCTGTACCTCTAGTGGACACCTCTACGAACCTTACATCAGAACTGGCCTTTTTGCTAAAGTCTGTCTGTCCTTCGACCCCATTGGCATTCAAACTTGGCGACATCTCGAAAAGAGCTACCGACCCAGAGACTCTCGTCGTCAGCTCACAACCCTGCGGCGTACGACGACGAGCTGCCCTGTTGATGATCGCCATCCGCCCATCTCGGAGCTCACCCGCGAGCCGCCGCTCGCCCAGCTTTCTTCTCGACTCTGGATCCTACTCCGTCACCAACCCATAAATAACCACATCGTCGCGAAACCGTCATTACGATATGATATCCGCGACGGATATTGCGGGAACGGCATTGCGCCTTGTCCGTATGTTGCATGTTAACACTCTGCCTCTCGCAGGCCTCGAGGCTGCGTAAGCTGACTTTGTTTTGCCAGAACGTGCTGCCGAAGAGGGCGACCCTGAAGGTAAGCTATCAACCAGATTTCCTTCAGCTTTTGCGTTCCCGACCATTGCGACTGACCGCAAAATCATCCAGGCTCCGATGGCTCTCAGAAGGAGATCTTCGCCGCATGGGCGCTATTCATTTCCATCATGCTACTCATTACAGCCTTCTTGACGAGCTACTTCCTCCAAGAGAGGAAGATCGAGGCCGTCCACGAGACGGTCATCTCCATCTTTGCAGGTTCGTCTCCGTCGCCCGTGAACTAAGTACGCGATGGCTTCTAACGCATGCCGTAGGAATGACCGTGGGGCTGCTCTTGCTCGTGACCTCTGGCGATTCGATCCGAAACCTCATTAGCTTCGACTACCAAATCTTCTTCAACCTACTACTACCACCGATCATCCTCGCCTCCGGTTACGAATTACATCAGGCCAATTTCTTTAGGAATATGGGCACCATCCTGACGTTCGCTTTCGCCGGAACCTTTCTTTCAGCTGTCGTCATCGGCCTCATTCTATGGCTCTATGCGTTGACCGGAGTCGAGTCCATAAGCATGTCCTTCGTCGACGCCATCTCTGTGGGCGCGACCCTGTCGGCCACCGATCCCGTCACTATCTTGGCCATCTTCAACTCATACAAGGTGGACCCCAAGTTGTATACCATCATCTTTGGCGAATCGATCCTCAACGACGCCATTGCTATTGTTATTTTCGAGACGGCGCAAAAGTACAAGAAAGGCGATGCCTCCAAGCTCGGCGTTTTGAGCTTCTTCGAGGGTATCGGCATCTTCTTGATCGTCTTCTTTGGAAGCTTGTTGATTGGTGTGCTCGTTGGGGTTATGACGGCATTGCTTTTGAAACTCACCTACATTCGACGATACCCCAAGAACGAGAGTTGTCTGGTTGTATTGATCGCGTATGCTACCTACTTCTTCTCGCATGGCATCCACATGTCTGGTAAGGTTTTCAATAGTTCCCAGCCTTGCATCAACATATCGCTAACAATATTCAAGGCATTGTCTCATTGCTATTCTGCGGTATAACGCTAAAACATTACGCTTATTTCAACATGTCCCGTCGGACCCAGCTTACGACCAAGTTCATCTTCCAGATCCTTGCGCAGCTGTCAGAGAACTTCATCTTCATTTATCTCGGTCTAGCGCTGTTCACAGATAATGCGCTGCAGTTCCGACCGCTGCTGATCATTATTACTGTTTGCGCTGTTTGCGCTGCTCGCTGGGTAGCGGTATTCCCCCTATCTCGCCTCATCAACTGGGTCATTCGCTACAGGGCTCGCCGAAGGGGCGGAGGAGAGGTGAGCGATGAGTTGCCCTACAACTATCAGGCGATGCTTTTCTGGGCTGGTTTGCGTGGAGCTGTCGGTGTCGCTCTTGCTGCACTTCTTACTGGCGAAAACTCTTACGCGCTCAAAGCCACCGTCCTGGTGGTTGTGGTGCTAACGGTCATCATCTTTGGCGGCACAACGGCGCGTATGCTGGAGATTCAAGGAATCCGCACCGGGGTCGTCGATGAGATTGACAGTGACGACGAATTCGACATTGAGTCGTTTAACGGCGGACAATATGTCAAGCGCAATAGCACCGGCATCGGATATAATCCTAGGCGGAACGGCAGCCTGTCGCTGGACAACATTTCCTCGCGCAACGGCGCTCGGCCAACGGTGGGATCAGAACGCAGCAGCTATGTCTCGGGCTCGCACTCGCCGAACCCGGTCAAGAGACAATCGAGTCTCAGTCGCAAGAACTCTGAGATCGAGAGGTCTGATCTGCTGGGACGGAGCGGCAACACGACGGACTCAGACCTGGGAAGCGATATCGACACGTCGGACCTCCCGCCCCCAGCCCGTCGGGACCCGCGCCGCATAAGCCCGATGGTCACTCCTGGAGCCTCACAGGCGACCGGGTCTTCTGCCGGTGGTCTCCTCGCGCAGACCGAGCCTGCCGCCGGAGCTTCGGTGGCGCCTCACCATGTTTCAGCGACGACTGCCATCAGACAGCTCTTTAGCCACGGGGCCGAAGACGCGGCGGGTCTATTCAGGCAGCTGGACGAGGATTACATCAAGCCGACGTTACTGCTCGACGGCAACACCCGCGGCAATGGCTCTGGCTCCGGGCCGGGTGCGGTCTAGGCCTAGTGGTTCGTCGATTAATGGCGTGTGGTTTTCGTTTCCATGGTCATTTCTTTCTCTGTATATGTCATCAAGGGAATGGAAGGGCGGGCTTGCTGGGTTTTGTTTCTTTCTGTTGCTTTTAGACACGTGGCCATGTATCGCACGCACGCACGCACTCCGAGGCGATGCCAGGAAGTGTAAAGTCGCATTCAAACGGGCGTTTTGGGCGCATAATTTTATAGAGAGCTTGGCCGCAGGTAGCTTGCGGCCATGAGAAATTTCAACTGGCAAAACTTTGATGAAAAAGTGAAAACTTACTTGTATACGTATTATCGATGTGAAATGGGTAATGGCTGCAAGTGAGTCACAATCCACAGTATTCAACACGAACGGGATATGAAGTGGAGGAGGTATCTTTGTTAAAACTTTCTTAATTCTTTCATTTGCATCTTGTGCCTTTTTCGTCGGCAACCGAATGCTCGCTCCCCTTTTTCCCCATCTCTAGAAAAAGCAAAGGTAAGAGGAGTCCTCGTCCCATCGTCCCCTTGGCTGCTGCCGCCGCCGCCGCCACCTCTCTTTTCTCTCGTCTTCGGCATTACAAAGTGGTTATATACAACCTAGTTTTCCGTACCAAGTTGCTTTCGTTCTCGTCTTTGGGTTAAAGGGGGGAAAAAGGAAGAAGAACCAAGCCGAGAATCTCTCACAATTGTGGGATGGTGTGTTCTCTTTCTATGTACAAGGTGTTGTTGTTTTTTCTCGTCTGCTCGCAAAAAAAAAACCGCTCGCTTTGGCCCCCCTCGTGTTCCCCCGCCCAACCCTCGTCTAATCAGTAACGCCGTCGTCTACTCATAGCGAGAAACAGGTAAGAAAGAGATAAAAAACGATCCCACAGTTCCCAAAGAAACTAAGGGGGCCAGCGAGCGGTGCGACGACTACGCAGGATGTGTGTGCCCTTCTTCTCCCACGGGGCTAGTCCATCCGCGACCTCCGCGACGCCTCCTTCGGCATGGTGATTCAATGCCTGTCCTCCCGCCACGTCCTTGGCGGTTGGTACTCCTACTCGCGATAGACCTTCATGTCGTTGTTCGCATAGTAATTTTAATGTCGTTCAGGTGACCGTGAACGCGCCCCTTGTTCCCCATCATGGCGCGGGCGTAGCAGATGGTGTAGCGCTTCCACTGGCTTGGCGCTGTTGCTGGGCTTGCTGGGCTTGCTGAGCTTGCGGCTGTTGGGTCTGGGTCTGCTGAGCCTGCTGTTGAGCCTGCTGCTGTGCCTGCTGCTGGGCTTGTTGCTGAACTTGCTGATGAGCCTTCTGCTGTGCCTGCTGTTGAGCCTGTTGGGCCTGTTGGGCCTGTTGAGCCTGTTGAGCCTGCTGGGAGGGCTGAGGCGGCTGAGCCTGCTGGGTAACCTGCGGTGATTTCTGTGCTTGATGAAGCTGTTGGGCTTGCTGAACCTGAGGGGATGGCTGTGGCTTTGGTGCCTGCTGGACCTGGGGTGATTGTTGCACCCTTTGAGCCTGCTGGACCTGCGGCGACTGCTGCGCTCTTTGAGCCTGCTGAACTTGCGGCGATTGCTGCGCCTTCTGGGCCTGTTGGACCTGTGGCGACTGTCGGGCCTGTTGCTGCGGCTGCTGTTGCTTCTGAGCTTGCTGCGCAAGTTGAGCCTGCTGGGCCTTTTGAGCTTGCTGGAGCTTCTGGGCCTGGAGCAACTGTGCGGCGTGGAGAGCCTGGGCCGATTGAGCTGACTGGGGTCGTTGAATCTGCTGGGCCTGCTGTGCCTGCTGAGGTGTGTGAGCCTGCTTTGGAACCTGCTGAGACTGTTGAGGCTGCGGCGTGTGCTGAGGCTGTGCGGACTGAGGCCGTGCTTGATGCTGCTGGTGTTGTGTGTGTTGAGGCTGCACGTGTTGCTGTTGACCGTTCTGCTGCTGATGATGTTGCTGTGCCTGTTGCTGGCCATGGTGCTGTTGGTGAGCTTGCTGGTGTTGCCCATTCTGAGCCTGACCATTCTGTGCCGCTGCTGCCGCTTGTTGCTGTTGCTGTTGCTGTCTAAGAAGAGCAGCATACTGATGCGGGCTGGTCGTGGCAGCGATGCCGTTGGCAATACCCGGAGACGAGGCGCCTCCACCGCCAGCAGCCGCATTCATGGCATTTTGCGACATGGTCGTCCTTTGATGAATCATCAAGCGAGTAAGATGTTCTGTAGCATGTTGGCGCACGAGCTCAGGTGTCCAGGTCGGGTTCTTGAGCCGATATTGGTTTTCCAGGTTGCTAAGCTGTTGCTGAATGCCCGGTGGCACTTGTGTGAGGGGGCGAGGTGAGCCCGAAGTGCCGTTGGGCATATGGAGACCACCAGCAGGAGACGTAGCCACCCCGCCACCATTAGCAGCGTTAAATGCCATCATGGCTTGGGCATTGGCCTGAGCATTGGCAATGAAGCTCTGCTGGTTCACACCATTGACGCCATTGACACCGTTGACGCCGTTAGCGCCGTGGACACCATTAACTGACGCGGGTCGCATGTTTGGCGGAGAGTGAGACTGAGACGCATGAGACGTCGGTGTTCCCTGGTGCATTTGCTGTTGTTGCTGCTGCTGCTGAGACGGTTGCTGTTGCTGTTGCTGCTGTTGGGCCTGCTGGTGTTGCGGCTGCGGCTGCTGTTGATGGACCTGTTGCTGGACTTGCTGTTGAGCTTGTTGTAGCTGAACAGCCTGTCGCTGCTGCTCTGAGATACGCCGCGCTTGCATCATGAGATTAACATCAGGCTGAGGGTTGGGCATCGGCATCCTATGCTGAGCTTGCAGGGCCGCCTGCATCTGAGCAGTCTGCGCCCCGTTCATTGGCATGGGAGGCACGAGGCCACTCATCTGAGCAGGAACCCCGCCCATATTGGCGGTCGGAGCCTGCATGGGCATGCGACCTCGGCCTGCTTGGCCCGGAACAGCGAGCTGATTAGGCATATTGGGACGAGCCATGTTGCCGTTGACTTGACCCGCGACGCCTGCCGGTACTTGGCCCGCGGCGGGTGTCGTAGCAATCTGGGCGGCGACCTGGCCTCGCTGTTGCATGGTGATCCGTCTCTGAGCCTCCTGGCGCTGATGGAACTGGGCTACCTTCTCGGCAAGTTGCTGGTCACGCTCCCACCTCATCAAGCTGTAATCCCTAGGTGTCTTGGTGGGTCCTCTGGGCTGCGCGGCCTCATTAGCCTTTCGCATGGCTGCCATCTGGGTGGCATGTTGCTGCTTCTGGGCCGCAGTCTCGCGCTTCTTGGCCAGCTTCCTCATAGCGTCAATCAGCGTAAGATGCTTCTGATTGCGTCGTCGCTCAACCCTGAGCGGCGTTGACGGTCTGCGTCTTGCAACCGGCGTTGTCGGGGCCGCCGCCTGGCCGGCAGCTTGTTGCTGCGCGATCTGGTTCTGCTGTAAGATGACACGGTTGGCAGCATCAATCCTATTCTGATACGCCTTGAAGTACTGCGTTTTCTGCATGTCCGTCGGAAGGCCTTCCAGGTTGATCCAGCGCTCGAAGCACTCCCAAGGCGTTCTCCGTTCAGCTCCGGATGTGAACACGGATCTAGGCGTGAGAAGGCTGGAGATGAGCGACCAGTTGTATGAGTACTCGCGAACCAGGCTTCGCAGCTCGTCATCCTCTGCCAAAGTCCATTGCGAGGGGCTGCGGCATTCGTAAAAGCTTTGCATGGGCATCTGGTATTCCGCTGGCGGGCGGAACTGATGGCCGGCGTGGAGACGGTCTCTGATCGGCTTCATTTCGGGGTTGAACAGGGCCACATCAGCATTCTGCGGTGGCAACTTCATCCTCTTTGCGGGCTGGGATCCGAACACGACCTTTTCGTCATCATCCTCCTCTTCCTCTTCATACTGGTATCGACTCCTCTTTCTCGGGGGTCCGTCCGAGGAAAGCTTCATCTCGCCTTCCACATACTTGCTCAGAGGAAGAGCAGGGCGACGCCAGTGCGCATCGGGATCGAATTCGGGAACAGTGAAATCAAACGCCGGGATCTTGAGTGGTGTTCCGTACATTGGAAGCTCCTGAAGCAGCTGGTCTGCGGTCGGTGAACTCCGAAGCTCAAAAACAACGTCGTCATCTTCGAGAGCAAAGATTGCAGACGGGGCTACAGTCTCGAGAACCTCCTCTCGTAACTCGTCGACGTGTTCGGGTGAATCCAGGTCACCTGAAGGTACCAGCTCGGGAGTTGCGTGTGCATCGATCACATCCAACGAGATATCGGCCATGGAGGCATCACCTCCAGTCTCGAACTCGACTGGCTGCTCCTTGGGCGGAATGTACGCGGGAACTTGCAGCTCCTTGCGTTCTTCCTCACTTGAAGCAACCCATTCGGCGCAGGCGTGCGCGAGATTCCGAGCTGCAGCAAGTTTCCATTTCTTTTCTTCCCGGAAATCCGTTCTCATCCATTTCATCTCTTGAAGCAGCACATCCAAATGAGATTCCGGGCGGATAGGCTCCGGACACCTCTTTGGCTGTCGCAATGACCATTTGTCGTGCTGCTGCAAGTGATACACACGACGAAGCACTCGACATGCCTGATTGTCTTGTATGGCGACGTAGGCATCTGGGGTGGAAACCGTTTTGTGAGACTGGTTGAGAATGACCTCTATCGGCTTCATCCACTTTGATGTTTGCGTAAAACCTTGCACAAAGAGTGGTGTAAAGTAGTCGTCTGTCGGCAGAAAACTTTGCTTCTGCTGGCTAGGCACCAAAGACTTGTCTGCTGATCGTTTGGTCTGCTTACCAAACACGACTTCAGAAGGCTTGTTTCTTGCCTTTTCCTTGTCCTTCTTTTTGTTGGCAAATGTCTTTGGCCTCGAAGGCGGAGATTGAGGCGTGGAGGTGAGAGGTGTGAGTTGACTTGCTGGCATTTTGGCAGTCACTTGAGTCTCTGGGCTTGTTCCTCCTAATATTTCGGCCACCGACTTCTGTCTTATTGTACCAGAAGCTGTTCGAGTAACCGCTCGCTCTGGATCCTGCGGCGTCTGTAGAGCCTGGTTTGAAGCTTGAGCAGTCTGCGCCTCTGTATGATTGGGCCCAACAGGTGCCTCTTGTACCTCGACGGAAGGTTTTTCCCCAGACTGGTCCACGGCTGGTTGATCCACATCCATCTTTTCAGGAGCCTGAGACTCCTGGCTGTCCGGAATTTCCTTGGCCAGCGGGTCCGTAGGCGGCTCGGCGGTGGGAACAGCAGTCTGAGCCGCGCTTGGTGTAGTGACCTTTGCGGTGGTGGGCTCTGTAGTCTTCAGTTCAGCCGGAGGTGGAGCGGGCACCACAGGTGTCGTGGGAGGCGAAGCTTTCTTCGCGGGTGTTTCGATCACAGGCGGTGTTGGCTTAGAGCCCATCGCCATAGACTCCTGCAAAAGCTGCGCTTCGGGCCCATCTGGTATCCTGCCGTTGAGCGAATCCTCATCAGGAGAAGCACCGCTCTCGGTTCCCTTGGCCTCCTCTGCCCTGTCTGCTGTCACTCCCTCATTAGATGTCGCCTGCCTTTCCACATACTGAGGACCTTCATTTTCGGGGCTCGTATCAGTCGAGACATCATGCACAGCGGGAGTCGCGGCCGTTTGCGTTGTTGAGCCTGGCGATGAAGCTCCGTCGGCTACCTTTGCTGAGTCGGATGGAGGTTTGGAAGCCACAGGGGTTGTATCCTCGGCCTTCTTCGAGTCTGGACGAGCAGGAAGCTGGGCGACGGGTGGCTTCACAACGGATTGAGTGGGCGCAGTATTTGGCGCATCGCCCTTTCGTGGTTCGGCCTTCTTCGGGATGACATTCGGGTTTTCTCGCAGGGGCGTTGGGACGGGCTTCTCGACAGGTACAGCACCTGTCGTCTCGGTAGCATCTTGTCGCGATGCGTGCAAAGGATTCTTCGTGGGCACGACTACAGGTGATGGTGGCGGCGGTCCTGAGACAGCCAACGTGGGCGGCTTGGAAGCATCGGGTCGATTCGGCGTTGCCGCAGCAGGCACAGGCGTCGGGGGCTTTGGTGGAAGTGAGGGCGGAAGGGTAAAGGTCGCAGGTGTTCTAGGTGAAGATGCAGCGCCATTCGGATCGCTAGATGCAGCTGCAGCCGGCTTTGGCGATGGCGCAGAAGCGCTCTTCGTTTGGGGCTCGGGGAGGGAAGCTTCTTGCTTTGCGGGAGGAACAGGCGCTGGCTCGGGTGCAAAGAGGCCAGAGTTGTCGAGGGACTGTCTTAGGACATCGTAGCGCAGTTGAGGTCGAGCAGGAAGATTCGCTTCATTGAGCTTTCGTCCTCTGTAAGTGGTGTAAGCGGCGAGCGGCAACAACCAGAGCCATACGCGACCAAAAATATTCAAAAAAGCGCGAAAAGAACAGGAAAACGTACTGTGAGATATCGCAGCCCTGCAGGAACTGGATTTCGGCTGCGGTGGTTGGCGGCGCGTCGGGATTCGCGAAGTCGTTTGTGGGGAGTGCATCGCCCTCGGTCGCGACAGCGAAGAGTTGACGGAGCTTCCGCTTCCTCGACGTTACAATTGAACTAAAAAATGTCAGCACGCCGAAAATTATATCGTTGGGATCGCACAATTAAGCTCTATCGAGCGATGCAATAACTGACCTAAATTCATCGCGTTTGGATCGCAAAAGCCTGGAGCGGTCGGCAGGCCCGACCTCAGTCATGTCATGAGCTGCCGCGACATCCGTTTTGGGCAAAAACGGGATGTCGACAATTAATTCCTCGCGTCGGGGAGATGAAATCGACGATCAAAAGTGATGAAAGTGGTGGTGGTGCGTGGTGGCAATTGATCGCGATTGAATTCCGTCGTGGATGGTCGACCAGAAAATTGTCGGTCTACGGGCGCCGCTGGACGGGTGGTGATTCTGGAAGTCACAGGCTGATGGGCAGTTGCTAGATTGGGGGGGTTGATAGACACCCCGGGAAAAATTATTTGTTATCGGAGAATATGGACACTGTGCCAGGGAGGAGGCCATGGATCCGTCTTTAACAGGAAGCCGAGGGGAATGGGCGGTGCGAAGATGAAAGACCGGGGGAGGCAAAAAGGAGATGGTACAGTGCGGTAATCTCTCACGCCAGATGGTCTCTCCAATGGGGACGCCTGGACCGGACCCTCCAACTTTTTGCGGCGCACGCAGGCTACGCAGCAACGCTTCCTTGCAGCAGTTTGATGGATGTGTCTACCCATCGGGTCTGTCTGTTGGGGGAAACTTGGAGACCTGGGGACGACCTGGAGTATTCAGTGCTTTTTTTTTTTTTTTTCCTTTTCTAGCGCCGGTGCATGGCACTCGCCCTTTGACTGTCCGTACATCAAAACATGATGAGGTTTTCCAACGTCGCTGGGGACAGGTGTCTCTCTCACTCTCATACCTTAGAACCTAAGGTGGTGAGTGGCTGCATAAGTGATAAGGCGCTTGTAAGTAAGTACCTTCGAGTCTCAAAAACTTCTCCAGGCTCCCTCCCACCCCATTCTGCTGCAATACCTACCTAGCAATATGCACTTTGGATTGCCGCTAGTTGAAATCAGAACCAGATGGAACACCACTGAACAGGCCAAAGTGTGCTGCTACCAGTAAGTCTGCTCTGCCGCTGCTGGCTGGCGACATATTCCGCTTGATGAATCAGTCAGTGAGTGTGTGCATATTCTTGCCACCATGCTGTTTTCGTCTAGACCAACCCAAATTCTCCCACGTTGTGTGTGGTCCGTCTGGCATCCAATCTCATCAGCATCCCTGCTGCGGTCACATTCCACCGGCGCAAGCGTCTTGCGCTTGCTGTTTGCTTGGATGCTGGAAGTCCCAGAAACCCAGGATGCCCAGGCTTGGACTCTTGGAGCTTTATTTTTTCTCTCCTCTGCCATCGCCTCTTACCTGGTCGCAGGCATGAACAGCCCACTCTTGATGTTTCCAGCCTCTGGGCCCCTTGCCTGCAAGGCTCACTTCCAGCAATGCGACTTTTTTTGCTGGAAAGCTGTCGGGCTAGGTAGTGGCGGAAGATTTCGTTTTTTCTGCCTTTGAGAGATCGTCATCGCTGTCGATCGCTGCAACAACAGGCCGCGAGAAGACGCCGGCGCAGTGTAAATGATGACAATCCTCATCTTCCAACCTCACCTGAGGACCATAGAGATGAACACCCTGTCGCATCTGGCCCTCAATGAGACGAATTTTCCAACTCCAGAATCACTTGATTCGATGAACGTTGGCGAGCAAAGCAACTTTTTGTTGACCATTGCCCGACAATCTTGAAGCCGGGGGACCAGGATAAGACCTGGAGCACGAGTCGGGACCCATGGACGCTTTGTGAGTGCTCGTCCCAAAAACTCCAAAGCCCAGCGCACACCCGAATCCAATAGTCTCGTCGCGGAGTCGCGGGGCAAGCTCTGCAAAAAAGGTTCGTGAGTTTCGAGTCAGTCGCATACCTCCGAGTTGCCGCGCTGGAAAAGGAAAAGTTAGCAACTTGAAAAGGTTCTCTCATTCGGGAACGTACAATTCATATTTGTTGGTCGTTCATGTGCCACAAAGTGCCTCTCATAAGACAGTCAGATAATACTCATTCTGCACTCCATTGAACTGCTTGGCTCGTGAATGCGACATGCGTTGGGTATGGCGCTCGTGCACTCTCAGTAAGACTTTTCACTCTCATTGTTCGTCGATGAGTTACTTATCATCAGTTCAGTGCAGCCATCGAGCGCAGGTTGTGTTTGGTGATACTGAGAAAGTGTTGAAACGAGCAGGTAATCATGCTCTTTGAGAGGCTTTTCATTAAAAGTGATTGCCGTGAGTCTGGCGGACATTCCGGATGAGAGGCTCATCTCATGGGCTGCCAAATATTCGAACGTGAGAGGGCGTAGTTGATCCGTTCCGGGCGGTTGAGTTTCCAGGTTCCAGATTGTGCGTCTGCCAAGACGTCGCATTCTCTCAGAAGAGAACTCTGAAAAGAGAAACGAAACGGACGGTAGCTTGTTTGAGCTTCCCCCGCAGGTATCGGAAACAACACAGAGAGGGTGAGAGAGAAAAAAAAAATCAAAGAGAGAGGTTCGACAACGATGAGTAAAGCGATGTTTATTCCTTACCACGTTGAACATGGAGGCTGAAATCATAACATGTGTGGGCGCACCAAACCAGCCAAACACACAGCCCGATGAAAAGAAATCCGCAGCGGTAAGTTTTGTGGATGGTTTGCTTGATGCTATTCCGTTTCTCCAGCGGCCCAATGACAGGCCCGGCTTTCTCATTTCTTACACAACGTTAAATCCTGCAGAGTTATGCAAGAAAACAGCATCGGATTGGTCGGTGCCTATGAAATGCCGATTCGGGTGACATCACGATTCCCACTCCACGAGTTCGCCCTTGCCTTTCAACAGGGGTAGCGGGGGAAACTTGTAGCTGGCCAATCGAATGTTGCAGTCCCCGTTCGACGATGCGAATTATTGTTGTAACTCTGTCATCACTGCTCGACCAAATCAGGTCCCAATGTGGGCAGCGTTTCCGCGGCCCCGTCTGTTGTCAACCGAGTGCGGGAAGAATTGTGCCTAGCTCTCACAGGTTGCTATCCTTTTAGGCCCATGCTAGCCGTGCCTCGTTTCCCAACTCGGAGCAACCCGTGCGACCGGACTGCCTCGGCGCAACCCCCTCCTCCCCGACTTCGTGTCTCTCTTTGGGACTCCCGTCGGGCTCTAACTCGCGCCGTCCTTCCGATCTTGAAAGTGTCAACTCCGTGCCTTAGTGTAGTCATACAACTACCCTCCGTGCCTCCTCACCGTCCAAGTGAAAACCTTGCGTGAGCCAACTCATCCAACATCGCTCAACGTGACATTCAAACACCGCCGTCAACATGTCTTTCTTCGGTCTGGACCTCGCCCAAAAGGGGCTCTCCCTTTACACTGTCAGTAAAGTATCCATGAGCAATGTAGCTGGACCACCAGGCTAAAGCTCTCGTCCAGATCCCGGCCGCCTTTGTGATGGCGATGCTGCCCAATGTCTACGCCGTCTCCGGAGCAGGAGCACACTACGACCTCTGCAACCCGAGAAAGCTCCAAACTAGTGTCGTGGCCGATGACAAGCTAGACAAGATTGTAAGAACAGCAACCCTTCCTTTCACAGAGAACCTTGCCCTCCTCTCCAAATACCGTAGCCCACCATCTTACACGAAGCTGCGCAATCTCTAGGCCAAAGCCCGCATTCTCCGCGCCAAGGCCGCATCGGAGAACGCCTTTGAGACGCTCGGCTTCTACTCTGCCGCCGTGGTCGCCGCCAACTTCGCCGGGGTAGATGCCGAGACCGTTAACGTCTTGACACTAGGCTACATCGCCTCCAGGGCCCTGTACAACATCATCTACGTCCGCCTGCAGGACAACCGTAGCTTCGGCCCTGTGCGGAGTCTCGCTTGGCTTGCCAGCATCGCCATCACAGTTACGTTGTATGCCAAGGCAGCTACGCAGTTGGCGTCCTCCTAAGCCGGGCTCTTCGATGACACTCGGCGGCACATGTTATAGCCTCTGCCGCGTCTAATGAAACTTTTTTCTTCACCAATTCAAGCCGCTTCATCAGTATAATACGTTCCATGTTCACGTACAGTAAAAAGTTTCTTGTACCAACCTATCGTTAATCGGCGTCAATGTTGCATAATGAAAAGCGGGAAGCAAACGACCTTTGGCGGGCGCACAAAGCTTGTTCTTCAAGTTGACGGGCTTCTTTCGGGACGCACGATCCAGCGCCATCGTCGTACATGGCCAGAGACAGCAGTAAGCCACCTGTAAATGTGACAGGCATCGTGACAATGTCCATTCGGAAGGAAGATGATTCAGTTCACTCTGAGCTCGTACGAGATTATCATGAATGGGAAACGTGGGCTGGAGTCACCTTACACCAATCCCGCAGTGGAACGATTCTGGAAAGCCTCATCGTCAGCCCTAATATCTCAATGCTAGGCTTCTTTAACCTCCAGAATGTTGGTCCAACAGTGGCGGAAGTATCACATTTCTGTATTACAGCCTTCCGTCTCGTGAGACGGCACTCTCACGGCAGAATCGGTCTCAGAACGGGCTCCTTCTGTTCTACATAAGTCAGCTACTCCTTCCGTGAGAAGATACTGCATCTAAGATAGAAGAACGAGGCAACTGCGAAGCTCATCCAAGAGTCTGAAACTGCCTTATCAACTCGACTTCTTTCCGTTTCAAGACACTTACACCTGCAGTGTTCTTTCCTTCAATAGAAGACATTTTGATTCAATTTCAGCAGGAGGTTAAAGACTTTACGCTGCGCTGACTTTGTCGTTTGAACCCTGTCTCACACACCACCACCACCAACCTCTTTTCCAATCCTTCTGCGGCAGTCAACTCACAATATTTCAACTTCACTCTTTTCGGCCATCCTTTCATGATAGGTCAAGTCTCAGCTTAGAAAGACGACTCGAACTTTCATTCTCTACACTTCGTTCCTTCTCGGTAAGCCCGTGGTGAAAGTACAAAAGCCAGCTCAAGACGCAACACACTGACCAAAGATCCAGTCTTTTTCACCAAGTTCAAAGCAGCCGCTTCAATATTCACAATGCGTGACTTTGTCATCTTCCTAACCGTTTCCACGGTGCTCTTACTAGCCGGCGCCGGTCTTGTAGCTGGCATCCACGACAACTACGTTGCCAGTCACGCTAATTCTACTCAGTCTATCGCCACACCCCAGACCGACTTCATAACTCTCACTGGAACCGCTTCCAGATCCACTCATTTGAGATCCTTGTTGCCCCAAGGCACCCTCGTCGTCTCTCCCATCAAGGACAACGTCAGAGCAGACTCCCTCCCCGCGAGTTTGGCGATCCCTACTACCACTATTGATTGCAACCACGAATGGTGCCAGGACAGCACCTCTCTCTGTGCCTACTGGGCTGGTATCACTGGCTGGGATCCTACCGAAGGCCCGATTCATGGCGAGACAGTTACCTCCATAGGCAAGTGCAGCATCGTTCCTACCCAGGCTGGAAACCGAAAGCGCGATACTATCAACGACATTCTCATCACCTTGGCGCCTACTCCCTCGGTCGACTGCAAATACAAGTATTGCGACAGCAACACCCAGTATTGCATGTACTGGGCTGGTGTCACTGGCTACGACCCTTCTCTTGGCCCCATTCCTGGCATGACACGTACCTCTCTTGGTGCCTGCTAGGCGCCTCCTACAGCTGTTGACAAGGACACTACCGTGCCGACAACTATGGTGACGAAGACCTGCAAGAGTCCTTACTGAAAGCAAGAAGTCAACGGTGACGACTTCTACACATTCCAAACTCCGCGGTTACACGAGACATTCAGTCTGGAAACACAGATGGGTGGATGTTTTGGCGGGAGAAGCTACGAAGAAGCAGATCTCAGATTGATTTTCGAATAGGAGATTGCAGAGGAAAATAAGGTATACTGATTTACCAACTTTATATGCGTGAACGTGAACGAGTGATATGTACTGAAGAATGGGTGAAGTATATACGATATTGCCGTCTTGTCTGACCTCCCCTTGAGCCTGCCCCTACTCCTACTCCCTTCATGAGATGAAACTTCTCTCAGGCAGCTGTTCACATCCGTGTCAGTTTTACGCAACTCACAAGGTTTCTCACACTATAGACTCACCAGGTCCAGTGACAGAGGTTGTGATAGCGGTGTCCTCCACATAGACGCCAGAGAAGTAGAAATCTTCATTGGTGTCGGCGTATCCATCACGGGGAAGCTCGAGAACGCCCAGATGCCAGTCCGCGCCGTTGGACGACGTCGAGGCCGAGACGGGGGCCACGACCTGCTGCAGAGGGGCACTGCCCTCAGAGTGCCAGAAGCCGACGCTTCCGCTGGAGAAGTTCTACAACACGATGGTGTAAGTTTACGCTTCTACTCAGAACCTATCCCTTCACTCATAAAAAGCCAAAGGGGGCTTAAAGGTCAAACTCACAATCTCATAGGCGACATTGTGCCACACATCCGGCTTCCACTCCGTCTTCCACAAACTCTTCTGCTGCACCATAAACTGCAGATTCGTGTTGTTCGTCGCCGACTCGCCGCTGATCCACCCGCTCTTGAGCTCAGTGAAGTGGCTCTCGAAAAACGCAATCTGGTGCTCGCGGAAGATGCTCGGCGCGTTGGTATCCTTGCGCGAGATGCTGAAGTGGTACCACACCTTGCCCGAGTTGATGGCGGCTTTGGTCTGCGGGATGAGCTCGGTGCGCCGCATGTTCTGGCCGTTCCAGTAGGCCGTGCTGTCGAGCGTGATCTTGACGCCTTGCTTCGACGCCGTGTCGGCCGGGTTCTTGTAGGACGGCGAGAGGTTCACGTATTTCGTCACGTCGCCGGACCCGTGGATGTAGTACTGGTAGGGCCCGACTTGATTGGACCAGGACCACTTGTTGAGGTCGGACGAGGTGTTGAAGTCGTTGAAGCGGCCGTCCCAGAGGACTTTGGCGGAGGTCAGGGGCACGAGGGTGAGGAGGGCGGTGACCTTCATCTTGGGCGGTTGGACTTGGTTGAGGGGATTTTTGGAACGAGTGATGCTCAAGGCTGGCGAAACCAAAATTATCCCAAAAGTCGCCGGCCAGGCTGATCACTTTTATAACATTCACAGACTGAGCCCTAAACGGCAACCCGGGACGGGGGAAATATCACGACATCGAATATAGTAGCTCGGCGAACTATAGCAAACAAAGGGGGTAATGCTTCAGGCACGAACAGGTCACGAGTAATATAAACACACTCCGGACGGACCGTCTAGCCAGGGATGTTCAAGGGGGGGAAGGTGGAAGCTTATTTATCTACGTCGCATTTGTTCGGACAGCACCCTCCGATCCCACCGTATAAGCTGTAGACGTTGATTTGGGGAAATCTGAATGCACGGGAGATTTAGCCTGTATGGAATTTAAAGCCTGCGCACCCCCACACGAACATGAACATGGGACAAAAAGGGGATTACGTTATTCTGTGGTTAGGGCATGCTGGTCTGACGAGAAACCTTGATTGTCAAGTACTCCTTTGACGTGTCCACGGCCCATGTTGAAGCAATGTTTGAGTGGCGTGAAGGTCTGCAACTCTATGGGTGTAGATGACCTTGAAATTCCTAAAGTGACCACCTTTACGAAAAGCCACCATCAGCCAAGAAAAGCTTGTTCTGCAACATGTACCGCTCGAGTCGCCTTTGTCCCGTCGCCAAGTCTGGCGTTCGGAGGCAAGTGAGTAGGGTGGCATCCCAAGACGCGCCGCAAGGGTCACATTCGGAAGCAACCCAAGACTGATGGATATCTGTCGCGCGGACACACACGGCAAGGTTTGAGGAGGTGAGGTTTGTTCCTAGCTGCTTCTTCGAAAGCCACAGCCCCGGATGGGAGCTTGAGAGAGAGCTCCTGTGGGGCAGACCGGTAGAGCTCGGGGAAGCATCAATCTCGCGAATACCCTGTGACCAGTCGCGGCTCGCTATCATACATACCTTTGAAGGCGTTTTCCCCGTATGCTGAGTATGCTGAGGTGCACTACATCGATTAAACAAAACTGTATTCTCGTACTTGTGACTGACAAAGGATTCATTGTCTTCAATAAAAGGTACTTAGAGGTAGGATCACGGATATGTATGGACGATGATGCGGCTCTGGTTTGAACTGACGGGGCTCAATACGTGAAGCAATAGGAGGATCACGGTAAGCTTTCCGAGGTTACGCTGTCAAGCTTTCTCCTCCACGCGCGAATGATGATCGCGTTGGCAAGATTGTGTATGGCCTTACTCTGACTTTGACGTCCATGTCGGAGTGGTTCTTAACCACAGGAGATCCCGTCTCTATCGATGCCCTACAACCATCAACTACGATACCCATTAGACCACCTCGAGTAGACGTGTAGACGCGGATATTAACTTTTTCACGAGAATTGTTCAAGGACCAACAGCAGCATATGACACCGTAGATAGAAAACGAGGAGCAGGAACCTCTGCGTCCTCTGCAAAAAAGACGTGTATAAAATCCGCTCTTCTGATTCTATCCAGTCTCTCTCTTTTTCTTCCTCTACAACCATCAGCTTGCTCGGTCTTTATACCAATCAGCTAGGTAAGCATACATCACGGACTGCCTCACACTTATAAGCCAGTCACACTAACACTACCGACTGACTTAAGATACTTGGCCTTACATCGAGAACATCAACAGCTAGGTCTCTGTACCCACCAGCTCTAGGTATGTATACATCACAGAATACCTTCCACTTGTAACCCAGATACTAACGCTACTCTCTACTTCAAGATTATTCACATCGACCACAACAACATGGTCGCCGCCAAGACCCTCCTCGCCGCCACGGGCACCCTCGCCCTGGCCAGCGCCTCCTCCTTCACCACCATCACCACCAGCAGCACGGAGCCCGCCACCGCCGCCGCGACCATCACCGCCCCCGTCGCCCCGCCCATGCCGTACTCCGGCTCCGGCCCGACCGAGGCCATGATCGCCCGCCGCAGGGCGTGGTGCACAGAGTACAACGCCGAGAAGCGCCGCGCACCGGGCTGGTACGAGAGCCCGGACGAGTACGCCGGCGCCATCGGCTACTGCGTCCGCTTCTACCTCGAGGAGTACAAGCTCAACCCGTCCAAGGCCGGCTGGATCGAGGAGTCCATGGACAGGACCCTCGGCCGCAAGAAATTCTTGGTCGCCGACTTTGAGAAGAAGGCCGGCCCTACCCCGACCGCGACGCCCACGGCCAACGCTGCCGCCACCGCCTCGCAGAAAGAGGATCCCGTCAGCGAGGATCTCGCGACCGAAGACGAGATCCGCGTCAACACTGCCAAGATGGCGGACATCCTCAAGGAGAGCCTCGGGCTCACCGACGAGCAGCTGATGGAGCTGGGCTTCAAGCTCGGCGAGAGCGGCTTCTTCTTGGTGCATGCCCCCGAGGAGGACCCCGAAGCTTCCTCTTCCCTTCTTTGGCCCCCCAAGTTCGGTCGCCTTGCCCGCCCTCACATGCCTCACCCCTTCCGCAAGCATCTCGGCAAGGAGCCAGCGGCTAAGGGGCCCGTTGCTACCCAGCCCAAGGTCGAGCAGCCGAAGCTCAAGGTTGAGCAGCCCAAAGTCGAGCAGCCAAAGCCCAAGGTCGAGCAGCCCAAAGTCGAGCAGCCGAAGCCCAAGGTTGAGTACCAGAAGCCCAAGGTAGAGGACGAGCCACCCGCGGCCAAGGAGCCCAAGGGAAAGGAGAAGGCGATCGCGGTTGAGCAGCCAGCGGCCAAGGAACCCAAGGGCAAGGAATCCGCAGTCGAGCAGCCCGAGGCCAAGGAGCCCAAGGGCAAGGAGCCCGCGGGTGAGCAGCCCAAGGCCGATCAACCCAAGCCCGAGCAACCCAAGCCCGAGCAACCCAAGCCCGACCAGCCCAAGGCCGACGAGCCCAAGTCCAAGAACGCCAAGTCCAAGAAGTCCAGAGAGGACGAGGAGTTCCAACACCACGACCACCCTCACGGCGGCCACCACGCCCACCCCCACCACGACGAGCACGACAAGGAGAAGGAGGAGGAGGAGAAGAAGAAGAAGGAGAAGGAGGAGGCGATGGCGAAGCACCCCTACCACCCCGACCACCCCCCTTTCGAGGAAGAGCCCGTGGCGGATCACCCCACGCCGAATCCGCCAAAGGAACTCCCCGATCACATCTAAGTACGGGGTCTGATGTCTTTCTCTCGGGCCTCCTTCGAAAGATAGAGAACTTGGCACGACAACCACTGTTCAGTTCAGTTTCTTTCGCGGGGCGGCTGAAATGCCTCACTCAAGAGGCCTACGATTTCTTTTGTGTTTTCTATGTCTTTGGGGGGAAAAGTTTGATTTAGTAGTTTTGTTCGTTACACTGGCTGAAGTCGTCGAGTCCCCCAAAAGACTTACTCGGAGGACGATTGTATCCCAACGATCCGGGCCATTATGGGCACCTGTTGGTAGTAGAAGTGGCTAAAGGCCATTGGGAAATACGTACCTTTGCGTACATCATTTAGCCTTAGCAAATCGCCAGTCAGTTAATAGTAAAGTTTAATCAGCCTTCTATATTTGTGACGTACCTTTATCAAGGTGGATGAGCAAGGCCCACACCGTCGGTGAACCCCCTTCCATGTGTCGGTGTCTGTCCATGATTTTGATCCATACACACGTAGCTGAAAATGCGAGGAAACGTAGACATTTGAAGCTTTCTTGTGGTATTACTCTTTCTACCAGCAGACTCAGAAGCCATTGTCCAGTAAGGTTGTGTACAAAGGTCACCGTTGCTGACCTCTCCCAACCCCTTCACACCTTCCACAAAAGCCTTGCTTCTGAAGCTTATCTTCTTCTCTCTCTTTCAAGTCGTATCCTAATAAAACACTTCCAATCGGAACTCCGGCCATTCCTACCCTGCCTCACGAGCAGAGTCTGAACTTCTAAATCTGTAAAAATCGGCAAGAAACGCGTTCTGACCTCCCCTTGGTCCCATCTATCCATTCCACCGCTAGTGATGATGACATCCTTTCTTTTTTTTCTTCTACAACCCATAGACGAGATGGAAATGGATTGATCTCTTGTACAGTACCGAGTGTGTTGATTTGGCAACGCCATCGTCCTTAGCTCAAGGTTGCCTTTATTTTCGGAAGGGCGCCACAGGTGCTGGGAATAATAACTAGTATTCAGACCTGCTCTCCGGACGCAATACCGTGACGGGGTCATCCCCAAATCGTCGATTCGGTGCTGATGCCAATGGCCCTAGGTGAACATGGCTGCCCCTTCTAGAAAGCTAGGCTCGAGCATTGAAATCGCTTGGCATAGATATCATTCAGGGCTCACGCCCGAATGTATTCGCCTTAAGTCGTTCCAGGTGCCGTGTCTCTGCCTTCTCTAGCATCCACCTTTTGACGATGTTGCTTATTGCGCAAGTGAACCTCAAAGTTGCCTGCCGTCATTTCCGGTCCAGGTGTGTACAACTTGCCTGGGCAGTCAAGACAGCGGATACGGGGGAGGAACATCCATCTGGCACCTTCGGGAGGCTGTGACCCTGCTGGTACTGATATCGGCATCTCTGTGTCAGGATTGATGGCTGAGTACTTCATCATGCCCTCAAAGTTATCAAAGGTATACGTTTGCTTCAGCTGCTGCAAACAGTTCTTTAGCCATTCTGGCGGCGGGGGCTATCGAGTATGTCAGTGTGCTTTCCTAGTCGAGGTCCAATATGTCCATGACTTACAGCAGGTGGCGGCGGTTGACCGGCAACAGGTGGCGGAGCAGGTTGTCGACCAATTTGGCCTTGCGGGAGAGGAGTGCCAAGTTGAGCGGGAAGAGCCTGGCCATTTGAGGCCGGCGTAGACGGCGGAGGCATGGAGGTTGCTGCAGCCGCGGCCGCGCTAGGTATGCGAGTGTGTGCGGGTGTCGACGGTGTCTGGGAGCCACTGGGGGTGAACCTTGCTCTTGGGTTCTGGAGAAGTCTCCTCAGCTTGTCCTTGCCAACCTTCAGTGTAACAATAAGTTGTGTAGGCTCTTCAGTCTCGTCGCGAGTATCGCGAAGGGAGCGGCCAAGGTTTCTGCGAGTCTCGTGATGATGAACGATGCTCGCTTCAGGCGTTTCGGAGCGGCCGAGATTCGTGATGCGTTGCTGAGCAGCACTCGCGGCGCCCCGAAGGCCTCTCGTCCTGGCCGTGCCGCCAAGCTGAGACACGCCTGGCGAGTCCGGTCCTGAGTCTTCACTATCGTCAGAATCGGAAACCTCGCCATCACGTGCTCCTGGCCTCTTGCGGGTGGTGGGCGGCGCGCCGGCCACACGCTTGTACAACGTGCTCTCTTCCATATTAGGCGCAGCACCTGGAAGCACGGACGAGACGAGGAGCGTCCTAATTGTCCGCTGCCGTTCCTTGAGGTCCGGCAGTTGAGGGCCACCGCGTCGGTTGATAGATCGCTTCTGCCGTCTCTGTTCTCGAGAGAAGATGACCTCATTGCGTTCCAAGTCGGCGTCACTGAGCTCGTAAAGATACGGCGCATATTCCTTGGCTTGTTGCTGCGGTCTGAATACAGATGGCAGCGGAGACGGCAGGAAGGCGGCAATGAGATCGGGGTCTTCGACCGGTCTGCCGTCAAAGGGGTGTCCAACGCTGTACAGACTCCGAGTGAAGAGTTGGCACTGCTCCCGAATGCAGTGGGCAATTGCGGTGGTGAACTCGCCGGACAGTGACATGTCGCGAGTCATTGAGGCGGCAAACTCCTCTGGGGAGTTGAGTGGATTGTTGATATCCCACTCGAACTGGTCGACCAAGGTCACGCCGCCAATGGTGACATTGAGCTTGATCAATATCCTCATCTCGTCATTCTTGTAAGCAGAATATGGCAGCTCCGGGTCGAGGGCGTCTTCTTCGGAAAAGACTAGGGGGTAAAAGTCGTTGAGCTGGTCGCGCATTTGTAACGTGACCTGGTCCAAGACGGGTTTGTGCTGTGCGTCCAGAGGGATGCCCAGATCCTCAACAAGGTGCTGCGCAAAGAGTTCGCCTGGAATGACCCTGTCGTGGAGGTTCCATGTGAAGGTATCGCGAAGCTTTATCTTTTCCCAGTCAACGTCTATGCGTATCGGCACGAGCTCCTCGTGTTGCTCCGCCTGCTTCTTCAGCTCTCTCTTTTTCCACCTGAGCGGATGCGACTGGCGCTTCCCCGGCCGCGGCTTCTGGCTCGGATAGATGACTTGGGCAGGAAAGGGCGCTCGCATGCGGGGATCGATGTCGGTGTAGCCGTTGCCGTAGCCACGATATCCTTCGCCGTATAATTTGCTCGGAGGGAAGTACAAGCGTTGAGTTTTGATGAGGTTGTAGTCATCAATCTTGTCTCTCGTCTGTTGCATGTCCTTCTCGAACCGTTCCTGCGCGTCCTTCATCGCGACAGAGTAGTGCCAGTCGCGCGTCACGTAGCGCTCGACCTGCAACTTGTTGAACGAATCCTTGTCTCGTACTGGGAGGGCCTTGGCGGCGGCGGAGCGAGGAGTGCCATCGTGATCGTTGGCGGCGGACGCAGAGGCTGATGCCGAGGACGAGGCTGTCGCGCCAGCCGCGGTAGGCGTGGACGTGGATGGCGGCGCGGCCATGATGAAGATATGTGCAGGGTCCCGAATCGCCGCAGCGATGCGACTGCCGAGACGTCGAAAGGAAGACGCGCGATCGGGCCTGGGTTCGTATTGGGCGCGTGTCGTGGCGAATGCCAATTGACGATGGCTCCAAAGTTCACTTGGGGATGAGAGGTGGATTCTGCTACGTCTGTCGCAGCCTCTCTCTCCTGCGCAGCGTGTTGGTGTTGTACCGGGAAAGGCTGGCACGGATGTGGCTAACGCATCCCATGTATCATGCTGGTGTTTTGGCTGAGAATGGTCTGTCTTCAATGACAGGGAGACTTCATACTGTTAGCGCAGACTGACCAATGTGGCGCCTAGGGGAGTTCAGGTCAGCGCCAATCGCAACCTGGAAAATTTCCCAGTTCAGGTACCGAGCGAGCAAAGTATCTTGCCGCATAACTCTGCCGTAGAGCTACATCTAACGTCCTTACTCGTGCTTCAGGACGTGACCGCGTTCCTGAACCTCATCATGTTGGAATCGCACCGCCGCAAGTAGCCACCAATGGCTTTGACGTATTGCAGGATGCGGCTGACGACATGATGGTGTATGTGAGGGCTAAGATAGTCACTTCTTCTGACTTTACTTTGCAAATAAGCCTAGCAGCTGGGATTTGCAAATGATTTACGGGTCAACCATTTTGGCCGAGATGGACCTAAAGTCTGGCTCGTCCAGATGCGCGATAAGCGCCATTCTCTTAATGGAAAATGCATCTTCTTGCGCTAGATCTAGCGGTGTGCGCCCAGAGTGCCTTAGGTTCCTAGACAGAAGCCAACGTGAGGCCATTCGCTCTTCCAGAAAAGGAAAGAGGGCATGTCATCTGGTGTGCCTGTCGTGTCGGTACGGGCCGAGCTTTTGCCGGAAGCAGCTCCAAGCTCGGAGGAAGGCACAAGGGAAGGTTGCCCTGAGTTCTCAGTTCTGTTGCGTTTTTGCTCTTCAGACGTGTAGATGTAGATGCGTCCTTGGGTGTGCTGGTATCTACACAACTCAGAGCTCGGCACAAGGTTGCTAGTTGTTCACCATGAAACAGTCTTGAGCTTGAGACAGTCACTTAGGTACCTTGGCAACTCATTCAAAGCACCTTATGGGCCAATTATCGTCATTGCCTCACACGGAGTGCAGTACAGCTCAAGACAAGATTTGAGCAAGTGACCCGCCAAGCATAAAGCGGCACTAATTCATATTTTTACTCAAGGTTGCATAAAAACACCTCAGCCAAGGTGTCACGGTATTAATGAGAGAGAGACGTGGGCCGTGGCTGGCGCGACACGCGAACAATACCTGAGCCCAGCACCGTACGGATATGCGCAAGGCGGTTTTAAGCGATGCGACGTATGCACAAAATTCTCCACCAAAGGTACTTGACGGTACTGGGTTTGCATACCTAGCACACAGAGGTGGAAGGAAGGATCGAGGGAGCACCTGCGTGCCTGCTTGACCTTGACCTGCCCGAGCACCCACAAACAGCAACGAGCCCCTCCTTTCCCCGCCCTGAAAATCGACGTATTTGTCGTCAAAATACTTACGCCCGACACACCAACTTTGCATTGCATCTCTTCTCACGTTCAGTCCTTCGAGTTCTGGACCGGTGCATCGCTATCTCTGAGATATCACTTTCATTTTCTAGTCAATTACCCCAGAAAATACCGCCATCATGTCGGAGGAGATCGGTTAGTACTTCCCTGCTCTTTTTCAAGCTCTATAGAGCATTGCGCGCAGTGCCTGCCTTTTCTCGCACGTTTTTGCTGGTCCCCGTGCTGTTGCTGGTCCTGGTGCTGCATTTGCGTCACATACCAAAACAGCCCACGCAGCTACCCCGCCACCACCCGAAATACACCACAAACGCACACCATGCTCTCCAAAGCAGATGCTCTTGCCTCAAGAGACTCGACGAGGCTCAACGAGACTCGAGGACGACTCGAGCTGCGTCTTCGCCATGGACTAGTAACAAACAACTAACGATCCCCCAGACTACACCCTCAACAACCCCGATACTCTCACCAAGTACAAGACCGCCGCTCAGATCTCTGAGAAGGTCTTGGCTGCGGTTGCCGAGCTCATCAAGCCTGGCGAGAAGATCGTCACTATCTGCGAGAAGGGTGACAAGCTCATCGAGGAGGAGCTCGCCAAGGTCTACCGTGGAAAGAAGGTCAACAAGGGTCTGTTCCCCTCCCTCTCTCCCTCCCTCCTGGTCGTATGCTGCCTACCTTATACCTGAGCATCGCTGACTTCCTTCGTGCCTTGCAGGTTTCTCCCACCCTACCACCATCTCCCCGGCTTCCTTCGTGACCCCCTACACTCCCCTCACTACCGATGAGGCCGAGGCCGCCACTGAGATCAAGGAGGGCGAGCCCATCAAGATCCAGCTTGGTGCTCAGATTGACGGCTTCGGCTCCATTGTCTGCGACACTGTCGTCGCCGGTGAGATCACTGGCCGCACCGCCGACCTGGTTCTCGCCAACTACTACGCCAATGAGCTCCTCCTCCGTTTGATGCTCCCCCCCGGTCTGCTCGCTTCCGGCACCGACGAGGAGAAGGCCAAGGCTGCTGCTGCCAAGGCTCCCACCCAGGCCAAGATCACCAGCCTGCTCGAGAAGGTCGTCAAGTCCTACGACTGCAACCTGGTTGAGAGCACCACCTCATGGCTTTTTGAGCGCAACGAGATCGAGGGCAAAAAGAAGATTGTCCTTGCACCCGCTGAGGGTACCAAGGGCGATGGCACTCCCGAGATCGGTGAGGTCTGGGGTGTCGAGATGGGCGTGAGCTTGGGCGCTGGCAAGGTCAAGACCTTGGAGTCAAGAACTACTCTGCACCGTCGCACCACCACGAACTACGGCCTCAAGCGCCCTACTTCCCGCAAGATCCTCTCCGAGGTCCAGAAGAAGTTCGGAACCTTCCCCTTCAGCTTGCGCCAGCTCGATGACGAGCGCGATGCCAAGTCTGGTGTCGTTGAGTGCGTGCGTGGCAACGTCTTCCGCGCCTACGAGGTTGTTGGCGACAAGGATAACTCCCCCGTCGCCCGCTACCTGTCGACGATTGGTAAGATTTCTCACATGTACAAGAAAGTGCGGCCCAGAGTGCTAACATGTCGATAGCCATCACCAAGAACGGTATCACCAAGCTCGGTGCGCCGCCCGCTCTTGACCTTGAGAAGGTCAAGTCGGACAAGAAGATTGAGGACGAGGAGATTCTCAAGATCCTCGAGCAGCCCCTGTCCAGAAATACCGGAAAGAGCAAGAAGAACAAGAAGAAGAAGAAGCCGGCCAAGAAGGCTGCTGCTGCGGGCGGCGAGGAGGAGGAGGAGGAGAGCGATGAGGAGTAAAGCGATCTCAGTGTAGGAAATGGCGATGACTGTCAATGAGACGAGCAAGGGGGCGGCCCGATTTTACGCCCACAATTTTTGTCGTGAAAGTCAAATGCGTGATTGTGTTCCTTGGGGCAGTCGATGGATAGGGCCATTACCAGGAAGAGGCCGGAAACAGGAACGCTCGCTCTGCTTATCCGACGCCAAAAAAGTTGGCTGGCTGGCTGCACGACTGCTTTTTGGAATGCCGAGGAGAGAGAGCTGCTTGCTCGCTCATCTGAAGCTTCAGCCAGCCGCCACTCAGCCCGGGTCATCACTCCAGTCGTCCCACCGGGAGGCACAGCAGGAAAAAGCAGCAAGCAGCGTAGCTAGGATTCAACAGCTGCTCAATGATTCATCCAACAGAAGGTGTTGGACTGGATGGAAGCCTGAACTGGCGGCAAGCCCAACAAAGACAATGAAAGTCATCCATCTACCTGCATGCGCTATGCATCCTTGAGCTTGCCTGACCAACTTCCCCTGAGTGCAACTCAACTTGTGAGTCTAGTGTTGGTTGACCGACCACTACAGAGTGGGATAGCAACGTGACGATATGGATGTCTGAGAGAGGGCAGAATGAGAGCGAGACGACAGGGGTATTAATGTCTCGATGGGACGATGAGACGGAGCACGCCAGGTCCCAGGAGACGCCGTCGGCCGGGGGAAGAAGGTGAGCCACGAGGATGGGTGGAACAAAATTGTCCAATTCCAGAGGTCTCCGGTCTCCCGTCCTCGCCGGGGCCCTGGTCGTCGTCGATACGGCAGAACTTAGAAGACCCGCCAGATACCCAGATGGCGGGTGCCCAGCCCCTGGTGATGGAAGGTAAATGGAAGCGGACCTAGAAGCCCGAGGCCCTTGATCTTGGCTTGTAAAGACGACTGTTCAGGATTAAGAAGTAGGTTTCGTTGTCACTTCTCTACCTTATCTTGCCCGGATGATTTAATCATTATCTGAGGTAAGTAAGTACCTTATATCAAAGGCGAAAGAGGCAAAGTCTGCCTTAGGTGAGGTAAAGGTAAAGAGGCACAGGAGAGGGCTGGGAAAAAGTTGAATGGCTGACGCCAATGTGCGGCAAAGTATGTCCATGTCACAGGGCCAATAGTGAGCTTGGCCGATGTTGTGGCACTGAACCACAGGTTGCCAACAGCGCTGTGACCTGCACCCGCCCCCCCTGCCCACCACCTGTATTCGCCTTGCGTGCCTTGAATACCGCCGTGTGCCCGCCTAAGGTAGACGCCCGTGGCCGCTCAAAGGCACCCGAGGCAGGGAAGGAGTAAGGCATGTAGCTTTGTAGCTCTCCATTAGCCCCCCAGTCCGTTGTCTCCGAAAATCCTCGAGGTCCATCCCGCAGCTTCACACCCTTTCTTCTCCCATCCCTCCTTTTCCTAAAGTCATTCGCGTCGCAAGTGGAGGGAACGCGCCCGAACCGTATCGCTGAATGCCTTCAAAGACGAGAGAAGTAACCATGCCCAAATTCGCCCTACAGGGACACGAAACTAACGCGATTATAGGCGTCCGACTCGGAGCGTTTGCCCGTCTGGTCCAAGGCAAGGAGGTCAGGGGCCCTCGAGAGCCCAGTTGCCATGATGCCCACGAGTACGAGAGCCACGCGGTCGCGCTTTTCCAGCCCGCATCAGCACGCCAACGGAGGAGGAGGCGGATCGGAACCTGTCAAGAAGAGCAATGGAGCAAGCGAGGCATCGAGGACTTTCATGCAGAAATGGTTGGAGCCTACGGTGCAGAGCAAGCCGAGCTTCGAGGAGGCTGGATTGATGCGATACGGCGTCACCGAGAACATGGCGCCCCTGGGCACGCTGCCAAAGGGACCACAGGCCAAAAAGCCGGGTCAGGAAGTCGCGAATCCTGTCAGAAAGATTATCCTCAAGTCGAGCTCAGCAAGTTCTGCTGTCGCTGCTGCTGCTGCTGCAAAGGCGGCGGCGGCAGCGGCAGCTGATGAGGCAGATGCGTCTTCCATGGCAAATCGCTCAGAGACACCGACACCGACACCCCCTCCGCGCCTGCCTACTCCTCCAGCCAACGCTCAAAAGGCGATTAGAAAATCTCTTCCCACACGTGGTCTGGACGACGACGACGAAGACGAGGACTACACGCCCAAGGCAGCCGCAGGAAAGAGCCAGGGCCGTCGTGCATCTGCCTCCAACTCACGCAAGAGTGTGTCGCGCTCATCGGTAGGACGCCGTGCATCAGCTTCACTTCATCAAATGGCTCCCTCGAGCGACGCCGTGCAGCCTTCAGAATCGACGCCCGAGAACAAGGACGTCGTCGAGAGGGCTGTAGAGGTCGCAATCGACGAGGCGCTCCGGCATTACCGCTATCCCACTGCGTGGGCACTCCGGACCCTCTACGACGAAAATTCTTCTAACCCGGGCTTCCTCTCCATGTTTGAGGACGTTTACCACCAAACAGCCGACGAAGACACCCTCGACGAATTTTCCCGCCTTATCGAGGAGAAGAAGCGAGAAGGCAAGAAGGACAATCAAGCTTGCTACTTTTTTGTGCCCCCTTCCACCAACTCGCGCTTCACCCCCCACAAGCCAAAGCCAGCGCCCTACGGCAATCTTCTCTCTCTCGACCTCTCAAAATCGGACGACGAAGACGAAGATATGCCTCAAGTTACCCCGACAAAAAAGGCAAGCAAGCGCAGGGAGATTCCGGAATCACCTATGGGCATGAGCATCGACGACGAAGAAGACGACGACACTACTTTGCTGGCAGCGGAAACCACCATCGCGACCATGACCCCGTCACGCAAGCGCGCCCGAAGAGATTCTGCAAGCAGCGACTCGTCCTTGTCAGAGCTCTCTGCATCTCCGTCGCTGCCACCAGACTCGCCTTCGCCCAGCTCTCCGCCCGTTTCCGTGGCTGTTCAAGGCGATAGCCACAGTCGCCGTCACAGTGCCACGACGGCTGCCACGGCTGCTGGGGCCGACCCCGAGACCACCTTGACCAGCGCACCACCGCCAGCCGATCCACAGCCAATGAAGAGACGCGGCAGATCCCTTGCTGCTAAGGCGAGCGTGTCTGACGCATCCAACCCAAACTCACCCACCCTCCCCCCAAACGTATCTCAAGCTGCAGGGGCTAGCAATATGCCTGGTCGACTTTCTTCGCCCATTTTCCCCAACCTTTCGACGACAGCAGCACCCTCAAAGGCGAATGGCAAGAAGAACGCCAACAAGGACAAGACTCCTCGCGTACTGCCCAGCGACGATGCAACCACCCTGCGGAGGAGAGATGCACGCGATAGCACAGTTAGCCAGACGCCTCAGCCTGAGAGCCATATTCGCGGTTCCGACATGAGAAGCAGGGCTGGATCTATGGCCGCATCTTCGCCAGCAGTAAATTTGCGCAAGTCGGCAAGAACACCAGCGCCGAGCTCGAATCTGCCTGCGAATCTGACCCTGAGCACGAGAACGACGAGATCAGCAAAGAGGACGCACGACGAGATCGACAATACGAGCTCGCCGACTGCGCCGTCAATCCTCGGAGAGGTGACGCCCGCCACGAGCTCTAGGGCTGCGACACCGACGAATCTTCGCCCTACCAAGAAGCAACGGACTGGCTTGCGTATCAAAACTTCGTAAGTTGCCTGTTCCCCCTTTGCATCATGAAATTTGGGCCTCGCTGTGGCAAAGCGGATGACTTGACACGATGAGACGAGGGCGCCAGTGATGAGTGGCGCGAGCCTGGCAGCGTCGCACCGCAGCATCCTCGTCTCTGCCATCATCCGTTCGCCAAATTTCATCCGTGATTCGCAAAATCAAGCTGGACATAGACTGACGCATTCTTACAGACCCATGAAGAAGAAGGGAGGCACTGCGGCTGGACTACCTCGTGCCAGCGGTGAGGGCGGTGCAGTTGCCGCCAACGGCGGTGGCCCAATCAACCAGGTAAGCTACCAGTCCAATAACGAATCCTTCAGCAGCACGGAGCTGCGGTCATTTTCATCGATGCCGCACCCTTACTGTTGCGTACGGGGAGCCAGGAGATGATGGGTTCGGGCGAGGGTCGGCGAATGGTGAGGGCATGGTTTTCGGGGGCCAAGGCGCACATCCCGAGGGATACTGAGTTTAGCGGCCAGTCCCGACCTCCCATTTTTCCCGGCCAGCCTGCACCCACACTCCTACTCATTTCCCGTAAATTGCCTCAACGACCGCATTGCTGACACATCTCATCAGGATGAGAATGACGACTACTGCTCAGCATGCAGCGGTGTTGGAGAGCTGGTCTGCTGCGAGAACTGCTCCAGGTCATTCCATTTCGAGTGTGTCGACCTTGGGCTGGGCGACACTCTCCCCGAGGAATGGTTTTGCAACGTCTGTTTCAGCAGCAGATACCCCACCAGGGTACCCGAACACAAGGGTCCCTTTGGCGGTTTGATGAACACTCTGGAGAAAACTAATCCTCGTGCCTACAAGCTGCCGCAAGGCGTGCGTGTGTATTTCGAGGGCGTCAAGGTCGGCCCTGAAGGCGAGTACGAGGATGTGGTAGTGCCCACTAAGCCAAAGTAAGTTACAATCTCTGTTCTCACTATCTCGCTGTGTTCCAAACATCTCATCCCGCCTCTTCTTGGGAATCGCTTCGACTGACAATCACTACAGGAAGAAGGGCTATGAGGAAGCTCCAGACTTCTTCAAGGTTCGAGAAGCTGACGGGTCTGCTGTGCTATGCCACAATTGCCAACACCCGACCGCCGACAACCGAGCCATCATCCCCTGCAGCCTCTGCGGGCTTCACTGGCATCTGGATTGCCTCGATCCTCCGCTGGCAATCCCGCCTGTGGTGCGAACATGGCGTTGCCCTGCGCATGCAGACGACTTGTTGGCTACGTTGCCAGAGGAGCTTGCCCCAGCTCATCGCTTCCGGAAGATCAAAGGCGCCCCAGTCATCGTTCCTGCCTTCAGCCGCGGCATGAAAAACAATGGCTTCATTGAGATTGACGATGACGATGAAGAATCCGAGGATGAGAATTCGGGTTGGAGCGACGTCAAGACTTTCGGTCGCGTCTACAAGCTGTCTTCCAAGGGCGTTGTCCTCGATTTCATCTCTCAGTTAGTTCACATGGATCCTTCTTTGGTTGTTTTCAAATTCTAACAGATCTGCAGGCTTCGGAAGGATGGTGCTGGTCACATCAAAGGCTCGCCGGCTCCAAACACTGTCCAGGCGCCGCCAGTCAGCGAGCCCATGAGTGCTCGCTCACGTGTTGAGCAGCAAGCAGTGCTGAATTTGGTCGAATTGGCCTCCACTCAACCCGCTACCAAGCTTGACGAGCTCACAGAGGCATTGCTAGTAAGTCAAGAAATGTGTGGAATTGCAAGCACTTGTGACTGACATATTCATACAGACAAACGCCGAGCCAGCTGTGCTCTCGCTCATGGCTCGTGGCAGTGTTAACAACTTTGCCAGCGGAGATCTAAATGTTACCGACAAGCAGAGTCTCCGCGCAATGCTAGCTCAGATGGAAGCCATGGCTGGTCGCATCCGAGGCTTGCTTGGAGACGACCAAAAAGACAGCGGTGTTTCTGGTAGGGGCACTGAGGCCGATCAAACGGCGATCGACTGTGACCATATCAACGACACTGTTAGCACCGGAGACGACGCAGCCTCGATTAAAAATGAGTCCGTGGAGCCCCCTGCCGACCTACCTACGCCAGCGACTACGACCCAAGATAACCCGGAGCCGATCAACAGCCTGGGCGAGAAGTCTTCGCAGGAGGTCCCCAACGACGCGAACGAAGATGATGTGCCCGACATGGATATCGACTAGGCTAGCGTTCACAGCGACTTCAACTATATGTTTAACTGATTATTCTTATCTTACCAAACACAACACACAAGGGTGGTGTTGAGTCGCTGATTGGAAGTGGATGGTTCGCCTCGTCCCAGGACTAGGAGATCAGCAGCCAACACAGCCAATTGCGAATATCGCCCATTTCCTACTCTTTTCTTATTTGATTCCCCAAGACACGACCCCCACACGGATCTGGAGTTTGGGAGGGCTCAAAACGAAGCAGCGAGCAAGCGCAAAGAAAGACCGGTGAAGGAAGACCGGTCATAGAATCGAAGCGTACCGAGACAGGTACGACAGAAAGCCACATAGGCTTCGAGCGACCCGACAAAGCAAGCTCGCATAGTCATTCATGGCTTTGCAGCCATGGACAGTGCAAACGGGATGAGCCGAAGCACGTAGAATGTGCCGATGGCGAGAGGGGGGCGGGTATCTGGTTATCTGCCCATGCTGCCACCTGGGGGAAAGGAATCGTGTGAAGGCCAGCTTTTTGTACCTCACTTTCCTATTCACCTTTTTCTCCAATTTTCTTTTTCCCTTACTGGAATTCCCTCACACCCTGCCTCAATCTTGTATCATAGGCCATTACCTCTTCTCGTAATATCTCTCTTTTGGACCAGCAGGCAGGGCTGGGCTGGCTAGATTACCAAGGGAAACAGAGCACTTCTTTTTTTTTCTTTCCAGGGAGGCAAGAGCGAGAAATCCAATTTGGGAAATGGAATTGATGTGACCTGAAGCCGGTCGGCGGCGGTTTTGAGTACCTGGGGTCCAGGCCAGGTTGAAGGAGAAAGCGGGAAAATGGGGCAACCCCCGGGAGACGAACGGAGGGTAGCCTGACAAAAGGCCCAGTAGATAGAATGCATCACCGCATGATCTATATAACCTACCATTGCTGTTCCCTCCAATGCTGCAGTTGTCATGTGTGAGAAAAACCGACACCTTTTCACGAGCCTACCTAGGCTTTCTCTTTTTGCAAGAAAGTTGCCATAATATTTTTCTATTCAAAATAGGATTGCCTGTATTGCATCAGTAGTAATCTAGCTCATCGTCTCCTCTATCGGTGACAGACGGGGGGGGGCAATGCACAGAGCAGAATCCCACGAAACCTGGCTATACCTTACGACATTCGCCTCCTACAATCTCGGCTTTTCTCCAGCGTTATTTCCATACGCACATTGGTGTTCTCCGAGGCCAACTACTCTACTTCGCCATAACCTCCGTAACGAAACCATCTGTTCGATAGGAGAAAACCCCCTTCTTTCTTCCTATCTCTCAAATCATTTCAATGCCTTTGGATATCTGGACTGTTTACCCCTTAATAGCTACATCTCCCACAGTGGCGGAAGCAGTGTATGGCCAAAGTTCGGACTTCTGGCTCAAACTCACTATCACAATGTTCCTTCATGCACGGGAAACAGTAGGACCCGAGAAATCTCAAGTGGCAATATCAACTAGCTTTTACGACAATGCTTGACTAACAATACCTTATACTCATGCTATCTAGTATGAAGAAGAAAACACTACAAAAAAAGGAAGAAAACCCCAACAGCCCAAGGTGAAAAGTTTGTGGCTATAAAGAGTCTTTGGCCTGACTGCCTGCCTGCCTAGCGAACGAACCCGGCAGGTCAAGGCATACACACACGAATGCTTTGATTGTGGAAACACACTCTCGACTCCATAGCTCTCTCATAACAAAAAGCAGCATATGCGATTTTTTAGGGGGTTGCGTCTTGACTGCCATGCGAAGGTGGGGGCTTCAGGACAACATCCGGCTACCCTCTCTCGGTTTTTCTATATACCACGCCACAAGCAAAGTGAGGGTAGCAATAGTAAAGCTTGTAAAAAACTTCCCCAGCGGAAAAAAAAGAAAGGACAGGAAGAGTGAAGTGGCAAGTGGGGGGCTTCTAGAGCCCCAAGTGAAACGAAACTAAAAAACCCTCTTCGTTGCTGCGACCACATTTCCGGAGAGGCAGCTTCATGTTGTTGTTGCCCTGTCTATCATCGAGACATGGCCTCCTCCACATCTGGAGTGGCTTGCGCATTTTCCTGACACGTTGGGCGGTGTGTACCCCCCTGCAAACATTCTTACATGACGATCCAGATCAACCAAACTCCTGTGCCGATCCCATACCAAGCCATCCCTTACCAAGTGGAAAAAAAAAAGAGCGGCATGAGCCAGTCAGACCCTCTCTGACCAGCAATTCGTCTGTACAAGAGGCGTATGAATCATCGCTTTTCAACTCGTCAGTCACGTCGCGCTCTGGCTTGGTGGAGAGGGGTTGCGAATTGGGGATCGCTTACTCGGCCACGTCTTCCGTTGACTTGCTCCTGCTGCATGTACGCCATGTTCTGCATGCCGCCCATGTTGCCATAGCCACCATATCCCGACATGCCCATGTTCATACCAAATCCAGGAGGTGCGTATGGTGCCTGACCGGGAGGCATCTGAGGAAGCTGAGTCGGCGGCTGAATGGGGCTTCCGTTGGCCAGGTTCTGGCTGCGGTACTGGTCAATGGACGGGCTTGGGCTGCTATACCCTCCAAAGCCTGCCTGCATCGGCGGGAAGAAGTTGTTGATGGGGGGCGTCGCACGGTTGAGCATGCTCTGTTGGTACTGGAGCTGCTGGAGATTCGCAGGCGTCGGCATGGGAGAGTTGGATTGGTTGTACATGGGATTTTGAACACCGTAGGGAGGGAAAGGGGCCATGCTCGCGTCGGCAGGCTCACTGCGTTGACCGCCGAATCCCAAGTCATAGTTGGAAGGGTTGACGGGCTGGTTCAACGAGTTATAGTACTGCTGCTTGCTCATGTGAGCAGCCTGCTGCTGCTGGTGGTTGTTCATGTTGGCCTGGCGGGAGGCCGGTCGCTGCCGCTGCTCATTGTTGTTGCTGTTATTGCCAGAGTTGCCATGGCCGTGATCGCGGCCACCGCCACTGTTGCGGGTCGACAGGCCGACCTCGTCCATCAAACGCTTGTAACCTTGACCGGGCTGGGCCTTGATGCGGACCAACACGTTCTTGACGTTCTCAACCACCTGGCTGCGAATGCTCTCGTCAAAGAAGGGCGTGGTGAGAACCTTGAAGATCAGGGTGGCGCCACAGGCATGGTCACTCAGGATCGCCTCGAGAATTTGGTCGTTGGGAGTGAAGAACAAGGCCTTCAAGATGGTGTCTCGCGCCTCGGGCTCGGCCTTTTGGTTAATAACCTTGAGCACGGTGAGGTAGGCAACCTTGTGAGTGCACAAGTGGACGAGGCAGGGCACAAGCTGGGGGGACAGAACAGTCCTGCGCTGAGGGAAAGTGCAGGTATCCAAGAACCAGGTCAACAAGAGGGCGCCGTTGGCGTTGGTGGCGAGCTGGACGCTGTGCAAAGCGATCGCGGCAGCCAGCATCCGCTGCTGCTCCTTGGTGGAGTGGTGGCTCTCCAAGCAGGCACGCATAGCTCGGGCACCGTAGCGGCCCTGAGAAACCTCCCACATGCGGCTGAGCATGGTTTCGAAGATGAAGTCATTGAAAGGAGCACCGAACTTGAGGCAGCCTTGAAGAACGTAGTTGCCGTACTGGTCCAGGAACAGAGGGATGGTGTAGGGTCTGAGGTGCTCGACAATCAAACTCATCTGGTGCGGGGTCTTGCAAACGTCGATAATCTTCTGGGCAGCCCAGGTGCCGTTCTTGTGTACGCCAATCTCCGCCATGTGAGGAGCGATCTCGGCCAGCATGGCGTCACGAAGGTCATCGGAGCAGTGCTCAAAGAGCTTCTGTACAACAGTGTTGCCAAGGTAGTCGGACGCTAGCTCGGCAATCTCTGGCAGCATGTCGAGAGCGGTGGTCTCGATCTCGGCCTGGGAGAGGCTCTGGTTGTCGATTCTCTTTCTAATATCTCTGAGTCTCGGGGCATCGTGGACGCGGGTGTGGGCCGGTTCCCGGATGGGAGGGATCTCGTCGATGAAGTTGGTGAACTGGATTGATGACTGCAGACTGCGAGAGATCTTGGCAGCATCCTCCTCGGTGGCCTGGAACTGCTTAACGATGCGCATGATGTCACTCGTCATTTCTGACAGAGGAGGCACAACGGGAGCAGCATTGGCTGACTGGGCCGATGCGTTTGCGCTCTCGCCAGCGGTACCGGGGGCTGCATTCTGCGCATTGTCCTGGTTCTTCGCGAACGGGTCGGGGCTGGGCGAGGGGAAAACGCCATCGTGGCCGGGCGTGTTCGAGGCAGAAGGTGGCTTGGCAAAGTTGATGCGAATGGGTCCTGCTCCAGGGAAGATTTCTTTTCCGTTCATGCTGGCTTTCGCAGTGATGGCGCTCTCCATCCGCTCGAAGTTCACAAAACCGCAGTTCTTGTGCGTGAGAACACGAGCAGACAGAATGTGACCGTATGCCTTGAACATCTCTGTCAAAGTCGATGTAGTAGTGGAAGTCGGAATGCTGCCGAGCCAGAGGGCGCTGGTAGGACCCTCAAGACCCTGGTCCTCGGCATTGAGCAATCCCGCATTGCGGCTGCTCGACCTTCCCAGGTTCATAGCAGCCACAGCTTGCGGGAGGTCGTCAAACTCCTTCTCATCAGGCAGACGGATCTCCGCAGGAGGAACAGCGTTGCCCATGCCGTTGCCGGACATGTAGGTTCGCATGAGGCGAGAGCCAGGAGTATCGAGGACGCCGGCTGTTCGGGCACGAGGGCGCGTAGCTTGGTTGGCAAACGCCTGGACAGCCAGATTGTGGTTATGGATCGCAGCGTTCGTAGCTGCGAGCTGATCCTGGAGGTGGGCGACGTACTGGCTCTCAAGAGTCATGTCCTCGAACTCATCGTCCTCCTCGTCTGCGTACTTGTCCTTGTTGTTGACCGAGTACGAGCGGAAACGGTTAGCCTTAGTAAAATCGTTGAAGCTCGGAATATACGGTGTTGCCAACTGGGCGCGGGGAGGCTGCGGCGTCTCAGCAAGTCCCAAGTAGTCCAGCGTCCTCATATGGACATCGCTTTCTCCACCCCCCTCTCTGGAAATCTGGGATTGCGTGGGCGAGCTCGGCCCATTGGTGGAGCCGATGCTCGCAATGCTCGCAAGAGTCATACCCCTATCGCGACCCGTTCCGGTAGGGTTCCAACTGCTGAAAATGGACGGTCCAAAGGGAGAGCTGGTGCCGGGGATCTGCGCGAAAGGGCTCCGCTGAGGCATTGAACCTGCGCGGAGGCGGGAGAGCAGAGCAGAATTGTTGGAAGCCGTGTCTACCGGTTCGAGACCGGGAGACGGGGATTTGAACGGGCTGTGGGACGGAGTTGGCCGGGATGATTTGGGAGCCATAGCCGGAAGGTTGAGCAAGCCATTGCCTACACCGCCGGGCGAGAATCGCGATGGCACGGTTCCAGCACGGGCACGTCTCGCCTGAGGCATGGATTCGGGGGTGGGCAATTGGGCAAAGTCAGGAAAGCCATCGGTTGGCGACTCGGGGATGTTCTCGCGGAGGGGCGTAGAGTTGCCGCTGGTCGGCGGACCGCCCCAAGGATTTACCGGCAATCCGGGGACGCCTTCTTGAGCTTGAATTTCGCGGGCTCTGTCGGATTTTGGTCAGCAAAAACGGATGGTCACTTGCAGTGTGGCAGAGCGAACGAACCTCTTCGAGTACAGCCTGCTGGAGCCGGGCATCTCGTGCGACGGAGAGCCAGCCCCTGATCGCGAGGCGCTAGCCATCTTGCTAGAGTGATTCAGACCGCCTGGCAGGCCGAATGGTGATCTGACAGATGAACCAGCGGTCGGGTCAATGGGAGATGTGTTGTTGGCGGTTGGTGAGGTGGACCGATTCTGTGTGGCAGATTGGGGCGGGTAACCAATGGCCAGGTGATCAGATCTAGTTGACATTATCAATTATCTAGGCCAAAGCTCATCAGAAAATTTGTGACACTAGAATTTTCCCAACGGGTTGCTGTCGTTGACGAATTGAGCAATGCTCTCCCGGTCGACGGTTGACAGGCGCGGGGGAGAAATGGACCCAATGAATTGTGGACAGCTTCGAGACCGTAACGTCTCGTATTCCACAGTCGGGGGTTTCGAGGGAGGGTGACGGCACGGTGCTGTGTCAGTTCCCAGCGTCTCTTCCGGGCGAGTATTGAGCGCAGTGTCCGGAGCTGCTGCTATCGAGCTGTCCAATTTCGGTGGGCAGAGCAACAATGGTAGGCGTAGAGCAGAGCAGAGTAGAGGCGCGCGAAAGAAGAATGGTGTGGTCGTTGGGGCCTTTTTGTGCGGTAAGGAATGTTCGTCGAAGGGTCGAAAGAGTTGAAAGGTCGTGTTTGTGCGTGTTTCCAGATATTACAAGGTACGCCAGGCCAGCCAGTCGGTCGGTTGCAAAAGGGCTGCTGGGTGCTCGAGAAAATAAAAGGAGAGTTCGACGTCGGTCGGGGGGAGTGAGGTCAAGGAATGTCGGGGGGGACAAGTGGGCTTTAGACGTGGACGTGGACGTGGACGAAAATCGGGCGCTGGGGGTGATGGAAAGATTTCTCTTGCCAGGCACTCGGGTGGCCGTTTTGTGGTCGCGTAGCTTTTAGCGGTGGGCTTGGGTCAATGTGGGTGCTTGGTGCCGCCGGTTGCTGCTGCGATGCGCGATGCGGATGCGGATGCGTAGCGTTGCGTCCTTTTGGTCTGGCCAGTCTCTCGGATCAGATTCCACAGGTTCCCAGTGTGTCTAGACGTCGAGGGTCCCAACAAGCAACCTTGGACGATGGAATTGTGTGGTGGGCGAAAACCAGCTCGTTGTCCTTTCCTCCAGATGATCTTTTTGAGCAAGACGTAAAAAGAGAGAGGAAAGAAACAAAAGTAAACGGTCTCAATATACAGGCTTCATTAGTATAGGGACGATGAGGCCTGGAGAAAGGGATAGGGGGTTTGGGGGTGTGGTTGAAGATGGGGAGTGTGGGAGTGGGAGAGGGGGAAAAAAAGAGACACGAGCGGAGGAGTAGGAGGATATGTGAGTGGAGAGGCTTGATGGTGAAAGGGACCCTTTGGCGGTTGGCCTTTGGTCTGGAGTGTTTTGGTGTGTTCCGATACAAGCAAAGCAACGCAAGCAAGCAAGTGCAGAGAGCAGATGCAGGACAGGAGACGGGAGTTTAGACGACTGGCCAGTAAGGACACTTTGTTAGGGGGTAAGGAGGGACGGTGAGGCAGGGGGAGGAAAGTGAGGTACCTCTGACTGCTTGCATCGGAGGAGGAGGTACTTGGACCAAGGCGTCTTCTTTCTCTTACAGAGAAGTGACTCGCGGTACTTCTGAGAGATGAGATGTACTCCGTACCTTACACAGTTACACAATTGACCAGACCCGACCTTAGATACATCATACCTACCTTCCCATTCTCTCCACTGAGCAATACCAGATGCCGCAGCTCTATCGTCGACCCAACTTCAGACCTCAGACCTCAGGCATAAAGAGGATACATAACATCAGCCAACGTGGAGTGTGAGGTAGATGGGCCAGCAAGGCGAAGCAGCAAGGCAAGGTACGGCGTGCCTGATATAAACCAGCGCCTGGCAGGGCCACCGTCGCCGCCATCGTCACTCTACACATTACTAGCACCACACACATGCCATGCCGTGTGTACGGAGCAGGTAATGGATGTGAGTGAATACCTTGGATCCACGGGCAGTAAGAGGTACGGAGTAAGGTAAGGTAAGGTAGACTGAGGTTCAGGGGATTGGTGGTCAGCATCAGGTTTCCGAGTGGGGAAAGGTACATGGCTTCATGGAGAGGACCACAGTCACACGTCAGTAAGGTACTCCGTACCTTTCTCAGATTTTCCTGGACCCTCACATCTCCCGCCCGCCAGTCGTCACCTTCTGTCTCTTTCTCCAAACTTAGGGCAGTTTAGACCAGGGCAGACAGCTCAGAGCAAGACAGGGGACTGGCTGACACGATGCAGCGCCCATAACGGGGCCAAGCGGAGGGTTGAGGTCAGTGTGAAACGGCAGCCGATCGGCCTTAGTGTAGTCTTGTAGGGGTGAAAGAGCCCCAGCCTTGTCAATGCCTGACCCGAAGCTCAAGGCACTAAGGTAAGGGAGAGCGTCCAAGGCCTTACAGACTTCCAGTCTAGTTGTCGCTAGTTGGTATATCATTTTTGCTCTTCCAATAAACAACCCAAAGAGTACAAATTGGTAGTCAACAGTGACAGTTGATCAATTTCCTCTGAGGAAGGCATCAGATCTCGCTTGTCGTCTACTCCTTCCCTTTTTTTCACTTTTCAAGGCACCTCATGCCTTCCCCTCTTCTCCCCAGGCTCGCCCCTTCTCCCCTTCCCTTTCCATGTTCCTTACTCCTTCCTCACCCGGGCAGACCTAGGCTAAAGTGGAGACCGGTACATAACCTCTTCAGGGAGGAAGGGACGAGGGACAACGGCTGAGCGGGACAACGATTTGACACTCGTGGCGGTCTATAGTGGAGACCTTCCCTCACCTGTCCACATTTTCTCTCCATATTTTTCCAACTTTGCACCTTGCCATCCCCCCGTTGCCCATGGAATGTTCGACATGGAATGGAAGGCGGCAAGCACCGTCCATTTTCCATACACCGACAGGCAAGACCAAACACTCTGACCCAAGAGTCAAGACTCAAGAGACGGGGACAATGGTGCGTGCGCCGCGTCCGCCGTCCCCGTCAGGTCCGTACCCTCTGCTTCGAGACAAAAGTGCCAGGTTGCAAGTCCAATGCCGAGAGCTTGCACTCCGACGATGCCGCTAGACGACTTTGGGCAAATCTAAACAGCGCAACAACGTCTCAAATAGTCCATAACCACATACAACTACCTCACTTCACTGTACGGAGTACCTTATTCTGGATAGATTCGTGCAGGAATCCTATTACACCACCACACCCAGTCTGCTCCTCGGGTGGTTACGTGGACACGCCTACACTCTTCGCACAATATTGTTGGCATAGTCTACCTAAGGAATACCTTCCCCTACATGTAAAGCGTCGTACGAAGCCTAGACATCTTGGGGCTCCTCGTCGACGCCGTGCCCGGCAGCCTTACGGCCAGGAGAAAAGAGTACCCCGGCTCTTATTTGGCCTACTATTGTCGTCCCTTCCGAGCTGGATTGAGCACTTCAGCTGCAAGAGATGCGGGCGGCGATGCGATACTACCCATGGAACCGACCTCTCTGCCAGGGACTTCCATCAACACTCCCTCCATCAACAATACGCCCATTCCATCTCCGCGACTGTACCCCTTATCCAACGCGATGGGACCACCGTCAAGTAAAGCCTTCAGACTGTCATTAGATGTGACATCCCTCCTTGCCCGCCGGGATACTGACCCTTCCAAATTGCATACTACATGCTGGCGCAAAATCTCCATCCAGCACGCACGCAACTTCGCCTCATCTTCCACCCAAGTTGAGTAGCCGACTGGCTCCCCACTGATTTGAGTATAGGGATGTGGCCTGTCGTCAACTGCAGTTGGGGGTCAAACTGACTTGACAGTCTCGATCCGATTCACAATCGCAAACCACCCGCACTGCACGGGCAAGCCACTACACTACGCTCACGCTACACTATTCCCTCGGAGGAACATGTCCAGCTCCTGACGTTGCCTCGAGAGCTCAGAGTTGCAGTACACACTGCAGAACCTTGCCGGCCACCAAACTAGTTGCCCGCTCCAGGCGAACCCATGTCATATAGCCGCGACATCTTGGTGTCTAGGCCGGCTGTGTCAGTCCGTCGACTCTTTCGGGAACTGCGGCTTCAAGAAGCCTTCAAGACCAAGAGTGACGGGGACTGTGAGACCCCGTGGCAACACAATTGCCCGCGCTCTAGTCGCAGGCTGTGTCAACACCGAATTCGCATCTTGATACTGTCACTCAAGGAGTGAACACTTTATCGCTGAATTACCATGACGAAACTCAATCAACTTCGCTCAACTTCGAACGCCACCGCCCAACACTGTCAATCAAGACTTTGACGATGGTTGGTAATTGCCTGTGCAGCAAATGACAGACTGCCTGACTTGCTGTCACGGTTAAATTGACACAAGCCACCAATACCCCCGGCTGGTGTTCAAGGCACGCCGCCCATGAAGCCAGTCCAAGCGGCCGTGTGCTCTCTCAGGCTCGTTCAGGGGTTGCCCTCCGCCATCGCGAACCACAGCTTTGGATACCTCCAATTCAAGTCCATGGTCGTCTACGAATATGATAAGGAACAAAACGGCTGTTTTCCTAAGCCTCGGCTTCCAACCTCACTTGATAATTCTTGAGCATCAGGTTGACGCACACTCTGCGTTCAACATTACAACGCCACGTCGCTACCTGACTCGAATGCGGCCCCTTCTACACCTTGCCCACGGTACTTTGTCGAATCATCGGTGCAGCAAAAGATACTTTCACTCGCAAAATAAAAGGGGGAGGTGGCCACCAACAGACAGACAGCAAAGCTTGCGACGTGCTACCCAATGGGGCCATTGACATCGACGGGCCAAGGCCCAGCTTCACCAAGGGCCGCCAGGTGCAACACTGCAAAGGCGTGATGGAGATGCTGGTCATTTATGCTCCAGCTCGTCGCCCCCTGATCCTCCTCCAATGACAACCTCGGACGACGCTTGTCAGAGGATCTGCTAAAAATTCTGAAACATGGCTTCAGTCTTGCTTACCCTTGCAACGCTCGCTACCTACAGACGACCATGCACACGCCCCACGCCACGATCTGCCGCCAACGGCTCCCGCTACAACGCAACCCCCTTCCAATGCATTCCCTCGTATTTCGCTGTGGGCTACGGGCATTGCTGTTGGATGTTCGAATGGTGGCTTTCTACACGACTACCTATGGACGAATGTCGTGGGCACTTGGATAGCCTCTATCCGTACGAATACAGACCCCCAACAGGTCTGGTATGCAGTGTCTTAATATGGCCCGGTATCGTCTCCGGCTCCTGAGCCGACAGCCGCCCGCATGCTCGCCCGATTAGGCCAGGGGACGAGCTGATCCTCTGCTTTGGGAAAAGACACTCCAGACGCACGACTTGGATGCTGGCAAGGCCTCGTGCCGGAAAAAAGAAAAGAAAACTCACAATCTGCGCATGCTGCGCTACTACACAGCTACACACTGAATCAACCGTTATCAAACGTTCAAGGGTTGAACGATGGCTTGTCTTCCATCCCAAGACAAATCCTTTGGGGTCCATTGGCCAAGCTTCCGTCCTGCCGTCCCGTTCGCATCCAGACCTCTTGATTTGACGAGAGGCACCTGCCATCGCAGCTCTTGACTTGGATCGGTCATCAACTAAGATACGAATACCTACCTACCTTACACACACCAGCCGCTGCCCCTTGAAGCTGGCCGATGAGAGTGTGCATGTCCTCCATCTGCACCAGCCCGTTTCACTGGCACTTTTCCGTCCTGGACCCCACCCAATCCTGTGTCGAGGCTTTCTGCCTTTGGTTCGAGTAGACAAGGAGGCCCTTCTTCTCGTTCATGTACGCTCTGTGGTCTCTACTCAGCGAACATCGGACATCGTCCCCCCCTCGCTTTCGTCCCAGATTCAGGATGAAAGTGCCCTACCTACTTGACCTATACATGTGCAACACGACACGGACCTTTCCAAGTTTCCAGCCTCAACTTACTCCGCGGCCTCCGCCGAAACTGGCGCCAGAGCCCTCTTCCGCCACGTCCGTTGTGCGAGTGACGCGTTCCGCCGCGCAGCCTCAATGCATTACCGCCTACGGCATGATCGGTCGGCCGTCACTCGCAGCTCGTTGCCCGCACCGCCGATGCGGCCCTCTTTCTCTTTACGACCACGAGGACCAGTCTCGGCTCCAAGCTCATCCTGGCCCGCTGTGCAACGAGACAGAAAGGCGCGGTGGCTTCGGTACTTGGCTAAACAATCTATCAACTCATGCACCGCAGTCCCAGGTTCGGGGAGGGTGCCCGCCACAGTCAATTCCTGACCCCGGACTTGCTTTCGTGAGGCTCAGAGAGGGGGCACAACGGAGGCTAAACTTCCCCCTCGTGGGTCCCCCCTTCTCCGACCAGGGCGATCACCGGGGTCCTCTCGGGTAAAAATAGCATCTTATCTTGGCCCCGACCTCATCCATCATCCCTCCCCCGCGACTAGTTTCGCAGATCTCGCGAAAAAGCTCCAGTCGTCAAAAAATTCAAGGCTACAAAACTTTTGTACCCGCGTATGCATGGCGTCGACTGGGCAGAACCGTTCTCCGTCCCAGCCATGAGAAAACTAAACCAAACAAGGCGTGTTTTCCATGCGACCATGCGAGTTCTTGGAGCAGGAAGAGGAGCATGCGCTCGCTGATCAGCAGAACAAATCCAAGTTGATGCAATGAGGGGGGGTTGAAACACTACCCCGATATATCGACCAGCCCAGAGACCTGGATCATTCCCAAAATATCGGTATGCCCAAATTGTCGAAACGACGTTGGCGCTCTCAATAGCTATATGGCGCCAATAGCTCCCTGGCGTGGATAGCTACGTGGGCGCCATTATAACCTTGGTAAGTCTGCTTGGTGTCGAGTGAGCCGTCCCCGACACCCGCTGGAAATAGCCACGGGGCTCCCCGGGCATGCATCTGTCACGGACGCTGCATGTGAGGTGTGATGGCATTGGGCAGAACAAACAAGTAGGTATCGTGACCGCTTGGCATGCCGGGCGCTGCTACATCACATTCGGCAGGCACACATTGCTTCGGCGTCCATGCAGGTAGCTCCGACGTCATTCGTAAGGTATCTTCGGAAATCACCTAATCTGATGGTAAGCAAGATTTATTTCCAGGAAGTGAATAATCAGATAGCCCCAAGGCGTTCTCATCTGAGGACTAAAGCCAACTTATCAGCTAGTATGCCTCAATCTCAGTGACGCAGAATGCATATCTCGAGAGGAATAATTCACGATGAAGTTCTTCTGCTGCCTCCGCCAGAGAAAGCCAAGACTTTGTCTAATATGCGCGGTCCCCAAATCGTTCTCGCCCTTGACCGAATTCTCGTAAATGCCTTGAAGTAGTGATTTGATATACATCGTCTTGTCCTGGTGTCGCTCTGGCAGAGTGTTACATCTCATGTGGCGTTGATGCACCATGATGAAGTCATACTATCACAAGTACCTCTCAACTTTGGTTGAGATTAAGTCTCTGGGACAATGCTGTGTTTGCTTCTCAGACATGTCCGTTTCGAGTATGACTGATTGTGTTCGCGGTACCATACTCAGCCTTTGGTACTATTCAACTAACATCTTGACGTACGTTTACTGCATTCACTAGAGAGACTGGTACCGAACTCTTCCGGGCTGGATAGATAGAATATAAAAGGTGCTCAACTCGGTAGGCTATATATCTTGGTGCTTAGATCAGTGCTCATGTAGTGGACTCGAATCTCGAGCTCGGTGTAATCATGTATGTCATCAACTAAGGCTGCGAGCGTACGTTCATCGATTATTGACCTCGGAACATTCTACCGCCTCCCTAGCCCACAATTCCCTGGACTCCATGTAGAGGGGCGCTTGCTGTTGCTGGTGATAAGGAATGGAACTTGGAGGGGGAATATATGAGGGCTTTTTGTTTTGCAATGTATTGTGTTAGACTAGATGAACATCGCAACACCTTCCATTGAGATTATTTTTTTGGAAGTCCTATAATCCGTTTACAACCTAACCTCCTGTATATATTCCCAGGTATCTCTTCACCTCTGTGTGGTTGATGTGTGTTGACACGAGTGTCTTCAGCTCGAATGAGCTCTCTATCTCCTGCACAAACCCACTGTTCCGTCATTCACCACATCGTTCATATCACCAAGCGTCATCACTTACAGACGCATATTTCAGTTTCGTGCACATTGCAATGTTTTGTATGTCTTTTTCCATTGAACTTTTATAGTTCTATAACCTATTTACAACTCCTGTAAAAAAGAAAATCCCACAATGCTTGAACCATTTTGATCCCTAAACGCCTGATGCTCTCTCATCCTCTAGAGTTTATATCTCTACACTGAAAAAAAAGACCTCATCAATCTTAACCATCATGCTTTCGTGAATCATCTCCTTGTGTCTTCTGACTTTCATTCTGCTGTCCTTGATTCGCTTTAGTCGTAAATGTCCTCATCCATCTCATCAGCAACAAGCTCGTCCACGGCATCCTCCTCATCCATGTCCTCATCGTCGGTATCGAGCTCGCTATCCTGGTGGTTAGGCAGCACCACCATCTTGCCGTTGATAAGCTCGACGCGGGCGTTCTCGCCATCGCGAATGTTGCCGCGAAGGATGAGGATGGCCAGCTTGTTGAGAACCTCCTTCTCAATCAAGCGGGACAGCGGACGAGCACCGTAGGCGGGCGAGTAGCCAGCGTTGCCGAGGTAATCCTTGGCCTCCTCCGAGACGTCAATGTAGACCTTGCGGCCATTGCCCTCCAGTCGCTTCTGGATCTCCTGCAGGCGGATGTCGACGATCTTGCGGATCTCGCGGCGGGTGAGACGGTTGAAGATGACGGTCGAGTTGATACGGTTGAGGAACTCGGGCAGGAACCAGTTGCGGAGAGCGTTCATGACGAGCTCGCGAGTGGTGGCGTCGACCTTGCCCTCACGGTTGGTGGACTTTGTGAGGTATTCAGCACCCAAGTTGGAGGTCATGACGACGATGCAGTTCTTGGCGTCGACGACACGGCCTTGTCCGTCGGTGATGCGGCCGTCGTCCATGAGCTGGAGCAGGACGGTCAAGACCTCCTTGGCAGCCTTCTCGACCTCGTCGAAGAGGAGGATGGAGAAGGGCTTGCGGCGGAGAGCTTCGGTGAGCTGACCACCCGCATCGTGCCCGACGTATCCCGGGGGAGCACCAATCATTCTGCTAAGGGCGTGGCGCTCCTGGTACTCGGACATATCGAAGCGGATCATGGCCTTGGAGTCGTCGAAGAGGAACTCGGCGAGCGCCTTGGTCAGGAGAGTTTTACCGGTACCGGATGGACCGCAGAACAGGAAGCTGGGCGGCTGGTTGGGGTTGCTGAGACCAGACCGCTGCAGGCGGATGGCGTTGGCGACGGCCTGGACAGCCTCCTTCTGACCAACGACAATCTTGCCGAGCTGCTTCTCCATGAGGACGAGCTTTTCCTTCTCGCTAGTCTTAAGGCGAGTGACGGGAATGCCGGTCCAGCGGGCCACAATCTCGTTGATGTGATCGGCGGTGACAACATCAGTGACCATGGCGCCGTGGTCCTGGCCTGATGCGTTGAGGGCGGCGTCGGCGGCTGCCTTCTTGGCCTCGAGTTCCTTGATGACAGCCCGCTGCTCGGGAATAGCGCCGTACTGGAGGTCGGCGGCCTTGGCGTGGTTGCCGGCGTTGGCAGCATCCTCAAGACGCTTCTCGAGTTCGTCGAGCTTCGTCTTGGCCAAGTGAATCTCCTCGCCTCTCTTGATCTCGCTCAGGTACTTCTGGCGAAGAGGCTCCAACTCCTCCTCTACGTTCTTAGCATCCTTTCTTGCTTGGACCAGACGAGTCTGGGACGCCTCATCCTTCTCCTTCTCCAGAGCGGCAATCTCAATCATGATTTGACGGAGCTTGCGCTCAAGAGAGTCAATGATTTCGGGTTGCGACTCCCTGGCGACGCGAACTGCGGCAGCAGCCTCATCGACCAGGTCGATGGCGGAATCGGGAAGTCTTCTCGACGTAAGGTAGCGGCCAGCAAGGTTGGCAGACGCTACCAAGGCGTTGTCGAGGATGGTAACGCGGTGATGTCTGTCGTACCGCTCCTTGAGACCACGGAGGATGGAAATGGTCTCGGCAATTGAAGGCTCCTTGACAAGAACCTGTTGGAATCGACGCTCGAAGGCGGCGTCCTTCTCGACGTACTTGCGGTACTCGGCGAGGGTCGTCGCACCAATGCAGTGCAGCTGACCACGGGCGAGCATGGGCTTCAGCAAGTTGGCGGCGTCCATGCCACCCTCGCCTGAAGAGCCAGCGCCCATGAGCAAGTGGATTTCGTCGACGAAGAGGACAATCATCTCCTTGGACTCCTGAATCTCCTTCAGGACGCCCTTCATCCTCTCCTCAAACTCTCCGCGGTACTTGCTTCCGGCCACCAAGGCGCCGACGTCGAGCGACAGCAGCTTACACGCCTTGAGGTTGTCGGGAACATCGCGGTTAACAATTCTCTGGGCGAGACCCTCGACGACGGTAGTCTTACCGACACCGGGCTCACCGATGAGGACCGGGTTGTTCTTGGTACGGCGGGACAAGATCCGCACGACTCTGCGGATCTCCTCCTCACGGCCAATGACCGGGTCTTGTTGCTTCTCGCGAGCCAGGGCCGTCATATCAATGGTGAACTTGGCGAGGTTCTCGTGCTCCTCCTCGGTGTCGGCGTTCTTGCTGTCCACCCGCTTCGTGCCGCGAATCTGGGTGACGGCATCGTGCACCAGCTTCGCCTTGGGAATGTTGGAGTCCCGCAGGCAGGCTTGTATTGTGTGGTCCTCGGCGAGGGCCTGAATGAGGTGGTCGACGGCAATGAAGGAGTCCTTTTGCGTCTTTTGCAGCTCTTGCGCCTTGCGGAGGACGGCGTGGAATGTGGGTGCGACGGAGACCTGGTCCGGTGGCGGGTCTTGGCTCGGCAGGCGGACGAGCGTCTTCTTGAGTGCCCGGTCAAAGAGTTGCGGGTCGCCGTGGGCGCGCTCAATGACTTGTCGGAACATGGAGGACGTCTGCGGCGGGCCGTTTTGTTGGTCCTTTGAGAGGTCTGCCGGGGGGTCGAGGAGGGAGACGGCGAGGTGGACGGGGAGCAGCTGGGAGTGGGCGTACTGCTCTGCGAGGGCCATGGCATCCTGCACGGCCTTCTCGCCTCTGTCGGTGAATTCCATTCGTGAATTCATATTGGTGGTGTAGTTGTAGTAGCGATTGTGTGTGGTTGCGTGGTTTGTCTTGTGAGGTTGAGTGGTAGGTAATTAAGAGTGGTTATACGTGAGTGGTTGGTTGTTGTTGGAAGCTCAGAATGGCTTCAAGTTGAAGAGTCTATCATTCAACGGGGGTATCTCAATATGTGCAAGAATTAGCTTGATGACTTGAGAAGAGAAGCCAGTTGAAGTTTGATTGCAATGTTGAATTTATGCTTGCAAAGTGAGGTTCATCCAGACCGTAAACCTGGAAGTGGGCCAAGAGGATGGACTGATCCAGCATGCGCTGGCAAGGCCGGGAAGTCGTAGGGCAGCGACCAGAACCTGGTAGAAGTCGCGCGACGTCACTAGAATCTGAGCACCGACCGAGCCCGAACCGCGGGGTTCGCTCTGGGTGCACGGACCTGCTGTCACTATCGCCTTATCAAGATTATCGATAAGACCGCCAAGGAACGTTTTGTCCGATGTGGCTGGAGGTACTCAAATCATGTGACCTGGAAGTCGAGCCACAAGTCAGCCACACCACCGGCGCGGGCCTGAGGGACAGGTTCCAGAGCTTCGGGAAATTTTGTCAAGCTGCCCGTCTCGAGAAGTTTAGGGGGCTGCCGACGACGACGACGAACGAACGAAACGAAACGATACGTCCCCATCGACCGGATCGGCCGCAAAGCTCGCAACTATGAACTCGGTCCCGGTATTTCGCTTCTCAAAACTGTCCTTTGGCGTCGCCCGGACGAGCATACGGCATGGCCACACGCGGTCGCGACGCAGGACGCCCCAGCATGAGCTCACCAACTTTGAGCCAGGCCACGGCGAGCAGATTTGGGTCTGGAGCCACCTGACCTCGAACCAGGTCATCTACTCGCACACAAAGCAGCTCGAGGTACGTTTTTGAGGTCTTGTTGCCGGTCAATGGCATACCAATGGGGTTGAGGAGCAGATGCTACGTTCGCATACGTAAAAAGAAGCTCAGCTAACAATCACCACCACCACCAGTCCCACCGAGCCCTCAAACAACTCCCCTTCAACGGCAAAAAGTCCAAACCCGCAAAACTCCGCCGCGACTACTGGGCCCCCATGGCCCTCATCCAGCTCCCCGCCGGCGCCGGCGCAGCAGGCCAGTCCGTCTTCCAAAAGCTCCGCGAGTTCCGCCGCATGCACGAGCTCGCATGGGAGGACGACCTCCTCTACAGGGAGAAGCGCACCGAGCTCCTCAAGCCAAAGGCCATCAAGCCGTGGGGCGTCAAGAAGGACAAAACCGCCGCCGCCGCCGCTGCTGGTGCTGGTGCCGCAGACGACGTCAAATACTCCGTCGCCGGCGAGACAGAAGACGCTGACGCTCCCGCCGCCGCCGAGGATACGAAGCCCGCCCCCGAGGACCTCGTCCGCGTCCGCAAAATCGTCCGCAACCGCCACGAGCGCTCCCTAGCCCTCAACGACCAGCGCGCAAACTCCATCGCCGACATGGCCGCCGTCCTCGCCGGCTTCGGCCGCGGCAACCGCCTCGTCGTCAGCAGCCGCGAGAAGAAGGCCGTGCTCGAGGAGGGCAAGGCGCTGGAGGGCCGCAAGTGGTCCAAGGCGCCGCCGGCCAAGACGGAGATTATCGCTGCCGGTCAGTCTGGCGAAGGAGAGGGCGAGGTGCGAGAGGGCGCCACCAAGGCGCCGGCCGTCGACGAGCTGCTGCCCGCGACGATATACTGGGCCAACGAGGACGACCGCAACTTTGCGCAGGCGTGGTCCGGCAACGTCACGCACGACCTGTTCCAGGACGCCAAGGCGCTTTTGGAGGAGAACCAGTTCGACCCCGAGGAGGAGGTTGCCGCCGAGGTGGAGGCGCCCAAGGCGGCCGAGGAGCCTGTGCAGGGCGCTGGGGACGATACTAACTACAGCATCAAGGAGCCTGTGGCGGAGGAGAGCAAGGAGGAGGGCAAGGAGGGCAAGGACGAGAAAGACAGCAAGGCTGACGCCAAGGCTGATACCAAGGCATAGATAGATATGAATGTCTATGTTTGGGGTGGGAGCTATTGGAAGGAGAGCATGCAGCACTGTTGTAAGATTTTTGGCCGAGACCTTTTTTTGTCACAATACGGGGAAAATGTGTACATCAAGAAAAATGGACGTGGAGTAGGTATTGTGCGATGGCATGGTTTTTTGTTCAAAAAGGAAGAAAAGACTTTGCAAGTCATATACGCAGTCCTGTTAGAGGTGGCTGGTTATTGGCATTGCCATGTAGACTATTGTATCAATACGGTTACATTGAACCCATGATGGACCGATTTCAAGGTCCCTGATAGAAAAACCTCCCAAAGTTTCCCTATATCCCTATATCGAACTGTTCCGTTCAAAAAAAGAAAACCCGATTTCCCGTTTTTGTAGTAAAAACATGCATGTATAAATTCCATCCCTTTGTTGGTGGGCGTTCTTGGTCATCAACTTCGTTAAAACTGTACGTTGTGTCCGTACGTGTAAATCCAGCCATACTTATCCGCATACGGAGGAATTAGATCTGAATGGCAAACTTCTTGAGGTACTCGTAGTCCTTGACGTTGGCGTCGACGCACTCGCGGATCTCCTTGAGACCCTTTTCGCCGTACTTCTTGAGCCATTCAGCCTCTTCGGACTCACGGGTGATAACCTTTTTCTCGCGGGGAATTAGCATGCTGCGAAATATACCCCACACTAGTGTCTAGTGTGTGTTTGTCCGCCACACCAAAGGTCAAAAAAATATCCAGCGAGTCTCAAGGAAGTGATTTCAAAAGCGCCCAAGCAAACAGGCAGGTCCTTTTTTTGTATCCAATCTCTTTCTGGGGAATAATTTTCGTTTGGGAGGAGTACAAAACAACAACAGAAGCACCAGCCGATCAGGGGTAGGGGTTAGGGGTGACTTACATGCTTCTTGTCGCGCGGCTTGAGCGACGTGCTGCCAATGGCATCATCGTGCCAGCCGTTCCACTTTGCAAACTTCTCCTGGGCGACCTTGGTGTCCTCGTCGGTCCAGTTGAGCATGTTATCGGTGAAGTCGAGGCCGACGTGGGCGCAGTAGGCGCGGATGACGGCCTCGGGGTCGTCAAGCATGTCATCAGCGTCGACAACCAATAGGTCCTTTTCGTCGACGATGCGCTCACGGATGAGGTAGTCAAAGAGACGGCGGAGCTCTTCATAACCGGCCTCGGACGGGTTGAAGTTTGTCCAGCCCGTCACGGCGTCCAGGGGCGGCTGGGTGCAGCGGTAGTACGAGGGGATGGAGCGGCGTGGGTGGCGGATGAGGAACGTCCACTGGAACTTTCGGAGGATGCTCAAGGGCAGGACGGTGGGGTTGGTGGGCTCAGCAGTGTTGCCGGCGGACGGGACAATGGAGGCTTTTTGCTGGTTGGGCGGGATGATGTAGTAAGCCATATCCTTGATGAAGGCGCGCTTCTGTGGTTGGGTGTTAGTGATCTGGGTAATTGGGATATAGCATCATCATGGCTCTGTGGTGGTGGTGGTGTTGAGCAATAGGTCGAATGCGACATTGGTCGCGACTCTAAGAGCTCCGCAGGGGTACCGGGGAACGCTGAGTGGCGATGCGCGACATTGTGGCGGCTGCGTTGCAAAGCTTCCCCCGGGTGCACGCACGCCAGGACCCCCAGCCTTTAAACGCCGCTTCAATCGAAATCAATCCAGAGTTTCGAGAAGCTCTGTTTGAAGCTTCAAAGAGCACCTCCGACCGAAAATTGAATCATTTTCGGGCGTGGAATGGCAAGTTTGGAATTGACGGTGGTTTTGACTGGGGGTCGCAGAAGCTCTGCAACTCAATTTGCCAGGGGTTGGGGGAGTAGCGTACTATAGGGGATTGCATGGGCGGGAATAGTGTGGAGGGGTGTGCGGGTGAGATCGCGATCGGAAAGACAACGACCTCATAATGAGGGGCAAATATCGTCTTTGAAGGGGAAACGGAATCAGGGGAGAGGGAAAGAACATACATCTTTGCCGGCCTCCTCAATTTGCCTCAGAACATCGGCATACGTCGTCTCGGCGAAGCCAGACTTCTCTCTGCCCTCAGCGTCATTCTCAAAACGCTCACCAGTCCGCTCAGGGCCATAGTAGAACGCATCGCCAAAAGGCTCATGTACACACGCCAGCTTGTCCCGGCGGCTCATAAACACCTAGAATGATGAGAAATCGCCATGTTAGCTAATCCTGCTTTTCTTCACATGGCGCTCGCTGTACAGAAGTAACCCCAGCAGCGAGCTGATGGTGGTTTCGTTGCACAAGCAGAACGAATGAACCCGTGGTAATTCGCTCAACACCGCAGGTTCCTCCCCTCTCTCTCTCTCTTCCCGCCAGGCCGTCTCTCTTCCCCCCAAAAGGAACGATTCAGGCACCCTGAACCTTGTCCGTTTTTGGGGTCCGGCGGGATTGCGTGCTCGCTCGTGTCCCAGAGCAGACACCCAGGGAGGAACGAGCAGTGCCAGAAACAAGCCAACAGGCGTTATGGGATTGGGAAATCTCACTCTCTCAAAGGCTGTAGAGCAGGCCCTGGGGTGGGTCGCGCAGAAGATTGGCTTCGAAGGCGTGATGGCCATGATGAAGCACCTCAGCAGCAAAGATGGGGAATTATCCTATGGGATTTGCTGGAATTTGGAACAACCGCCAACGGGGAAGACGGATGATGGAATCCGGCAAGGGGTGAACGGGTAACGGGTAGGCAAGGAACCAAAGTTGCAGAGCTTTCTTGGTGTCTTAATTGGCACCTGGTTGTGAGAAGCTCTTGTCGCGATGTCTAAACAACAAAAATGTTGGATGTAGGGGATCGTGAATGTCGAAATAACAAGGTATCGATGGCGAAATCGAAGAGGGACGAGGAAGGGAGAGGGAGAGGGAGAAGCTGGTTATAAATCGTTTGGTCCTTCTTCCCCCCCCCTTCATGGTTCAGCTTTCCCAGAAGCTCTGCAACTCCCGCTTCTACGGTCCAGTCCACGGCAACGGCAACCGCTCCTCACTCGATCCCTCGCGCCGCTGCCGTTCCTTTGCCTATTCACCACCACTTTTCCTACTGTCTACGCCTCTCATGTCCAGGTCCGACTGCCTTGGACCGACAGCCGTCGGACCAGACGACCAAAAAAAAAAGGTACGTAGAGTTACTAACTGCGTACTTGTTGCGTCTGGACCATGGGCCAGCACGGTGCCCGGTGAGCCCACCCCTCCCTTCAGACGGGATGAGAGCGAGGAAGAGAGCAAAGAAGATGGAGTGGTGGTAGGGAACAGCCGAACAGGAAGAGAGGGTACGGTACTTGGTAAGGTACTGAAAGGATGTGTGTGGCCATGTCCACACCTCACCCACTTGGGTTGAGCCTTGCTGCAACTCGGGACATTTGAATTGTGGGAGAAGATGGAACACCAACAAGTAGATGGGCAAGTATAAGTCGGGTAAGACGAAAGTACTCTCTCATCCTCGTTGACGGGCGGAAAGCAGTGCAAAAGACGGATTGGAAACACACCAAAGATACCTCGTCTAGAGACCAGACGGTTCAGCTCTGGTACCTGCTCTACTGCGTACGGATACCTCTGCCTTTGGATACTTCCTTACACCTTTCTACTGACTGAGCAATGAGGTATTCTTCGGATGGGGAAGGCGTCAGTGTATTCTTTTTTCCCATCCTTCCTCGCGGTGCGAACCTTGTCTGACTACGCGCACTACACGTCATAGCACAAGGAATTGATCCGGCACACACCAATTGCAACACAGGCGCCTCTGCGCCCCCGGCAGCACTAAAAGTCTGCCGAGTGTTGCAAGCCCGCTTTTGTCGGATGGGACAAGCTGGGAAGAAAAAACTCTGTGTCTTTGCGTGCAGCAAGCAACATGCAAAGAGGTACAGTACACAATATGGCAGACGCAAGAGACGCGAGAAAAAAAAAGGGTATTTTGCGGGAATCTGGACACTTGCATAGCGTGGGTACTTTTCTTACGCAAGTTTTCACTCAGTCATGGCATCAAGCCCCCAGGGAAGTTCCCGAATGGGTCTCGTTAGGAAAGTCACCAACTCAAAGAGAAAAAAAGAGACCCCAGAAAAAAGCAGGGCAAATGGAGACGTTCCGCGGCGGAACGTGTGTCGTTGTGTGGGGCCATCTCGCGCGGGATCCAGCGACGAGCATCATTGTGCTCCAGCTGAGCTCCATCTGGCGACATGTCGAAAAACCTCGGCCTGGCCCTTTTGTGACTGCGACGGCAGATACTCGGCGTCTAGGTATGAGGAGTTGGACGAGAAAACAGCGCCAACAAGAAGAATGAGAAGAAAAAATTATTCGGAGAGACGACGGCCCAGATCCAGGACCAAACTTTGGTCGCCGTACAGCAACAGACCATATCAACCAGGGGTCCTGCAAGTGCTGCGATTCCAGCACGTCTTGTCCATGTAATTTGGACGTAATGGACGTGGAGTTGCCGATCCACCACCAAAATCTCACCGAACAGCGGACGGGCAGAAAAAATAGGGAAAGACCACGCAAGAAAAAAGACATCCAACAAGAGGCGGACATGGACCGGTCCGTTGAGGAAGGAGGGGGAAAAGTAACCAGACAGGAAAGAGGGGTTCAGCTCTGTGTGTAGGTGTGCGTGTGCAAGTGCATGGCAGACGGAGCAGGTGCACCTCAACAAGTTGCAAGAGCTTCGCAGAGCTTCCTAGAGCTTCTGGCAACCCCGACAACTCCAGCTCACCCCCTTCCGCACCACGCTAAACAGTTGCAAGAGCTTCTTGACCCCTTCCACACCCATTACAGAGCTTCGCGAAACTAACTTTGGCTCTACTCCTTGGTCTTGATCCTTCACGACAGCCAGCACATTGTGAAAAGGGCCCAGACGATAGAAAATCGGGCTTGCTTGGCAAATCTGCTCATCTTGTTGGCTGACCTTTGGGAGGGTGCATGTGTGGCCGTAGCCATGAATGTAGCCGAACGGGCGTTGTGAGACATTCGGACATAGGGCACGCGACCAGCCCTCTGCTCTCATCTCGCTCACGTTCTCTCTTGAGACCATCACATGTAGCTCGAGCTGTAGCGATTGATCCGTCGCTTTTCTCCTTCGCCAACTCTTGCGTGGGTTGGAAAAACTCTGCATATGACAACTCATCCGTAAACATGGACAATAGGAGGGTCTCGTCCTTCCCGTCATGACTGTCGGCCCCCTTTTTCCTCTTGTCATGATTGAACCATAAACCAGGTCTCACAACGCCACCAGCTCGGCGTGAAGACTCGGTATCAAAGGCTCATCTCAGACATTCCCGGGTCTCCATCACTCCATCACAGAGCCAGGGTCTGAAGAGGCATTTTCAAACCATTCCAATGTATCCATGAGTCGACTCAGCATTGAACCAGGGTTGAAGAGGCAAAAACAGTATGTAAACGCCTCAGAAAGACGAACGACGAGACCCAGACTCGAGACGAGAAGACTTTTTTCGTTCCGCGGTGGCACATTGCTGCGTTTCCATTACACAATGGCTAATGGGGACTGAAGAAAGGGACAGTTCAGTCATCCCACGCTCCCACGCTCCTAGAGGGTCCTGGTGACCTGGTTCCAGCCCTCGCAATGCACCTCCTTATCTCGAATCGACATTAGTTGCGATGTCGTCAGCCAGTCCAGGCCTGTTCCGTCCAATAGACTCCCCTTGTGTGTTCCCAGCAGTAGCATGGCGTGCCCGCCCACTCGCCCCGTTTCCCCTTTCGTGGCCCTTTGTAGGCCGCAATACCGCAAAACCTCTCAGTATTTCGCATGTAGACCAGATGTAGCCTGAAAGCATATCCCGCGTGCCATGTCAACGTTTTGCTCAGGGATCATCGGCAGTCGCAAGAGACGGCCGTCGCCAACACCGACATCCACAGAGTTGCCGAAGCTGAATCAGGCAAGGGGAATAGTCCATGGTCTAGAAGCCAGACAGAGAGACAGAGAGTGAAAGAGAGAGAGATAACGCAAGCCAAGTCACGAGGAAGGGAGGGGAAGACCACCAGCCAGTCCCTCCCCCTCTCACGAGCGCTGGTCCTCCCAGCTCCCAAGCCACCGCCATCTCTCCGCCACCCGAGCCACCCCGTCCAGCGCCCCCTTGACTCTCCCCTCCGGATCCCGGAACCGGTGTCCCTCAAACTCGACGAAGAAGACATAGTTGAACGGCGCCGTCAGGCTCGGCCGGCTGTTGATGCTCGTAAGATTCGTCCCGTACCGCCGGAAACACTCCAACACATCCGCCAGCACGCCGGGGGCCTCGTGCGGGACCGTGAAAGATACCATGGACTTTGTCTTCGCCTTTGGCTTCACGCAGTGGCCCGGCATCTTTTGCTTCTCGTCCAGCCCCTTTCGGATGATGAAGAAGCGCGTCGTGTTGTCCTCGCGGTCCTCAATCGTCCGCGCGAGCACGTCGATGCCGTGCATACCCGCCGCGATCTCGCTCGAGATGGCGGCGCTCGTCCCCGTCTCGTCCAGGCTGACCAGCTCCGCCGCGCGGCTCGTCGAGCTGACGTCGATAGCCTCGATGCCCTTGAGATACGTCTGCAAGAAGGCGACGCACTGGCCCCACGCCTGCGGATGCGAGTACAGGCGCCGGATGTGCTTGAGGCTGCACAGCGGCTTCGTCCGCGGCTTGAGCGGGTTCGGATCCGACGCCGTGGGCGTGCAGGCGCCGGAGCCTTCGTCTCCTCCCCGCAGTCCCGGGCCGGCGGCGGCATCGTGAGCCGGGTCCGGACGGCGGCCGACGAGAAAGTGGTGCACGTCGAGGTAGATCTCGCCGCAGACCGAAATGTCTGGGTACAAGCCGTTGCGGTCGGCAAAGTTGTCCAGCGTGAACAAGACGGACCCATTGGTTGAGTTCTCGACGGGAACGACGCCAAAAGCGACCTCGCCGGCTTGTACGACCTCGAAGATGTCTGATGGACGTTCCGATTCAAGTTAGACGGGAGGTAGCACACGGCACGGCGCAGGAACGAAAAATAGAGAGAATGACAAAAGGGGGTGGGTGCCAAGAACAGCAGACACGACATAATGAAGAAAAAGGGTAGTGAGTTACGTGCCTGTGATGTTGACGACAGGTCTCAGATCCCATTCATCTTCTGGGAAGGCTTGCAACGAAGCCTGCGATGCACAAAGTTAGAGATGATTGACAAGTCTCACTAGCCTTGGCATACCTATGCCGTGCGAGGTGTGATTTCTTTTCTTCAGGTTCGTGGTACCTACCTGGTGCGTGTACGAGGCCTGGGGGCCCAAGAAGCCCACCAGAGGCTTGACTCCTCCGCCTACAGCCTCCGCCGAAACCTGAGACTTGTCACTCATAGTTGGATCGCGACGTGACGGAAAAGTCTCGATGAATGGCGGATCAAAGTACGTGAGCGTAGAGTTGGAGGAGGCTTCCAAAATTGAGAAGTGCGATGGGCTGTGGGTGAGTATTCGTCTGAGAATGCTTAGACACAAACGCACAGAAGTCGTCTGCGTGGCCGTGGAAGTCGGTGGTCGAAGATGATGATGATGAGGAGGAGCAGGAGGAGGGGCCCTTTATTTTCGGATTCCGGGTAGCCACGTCGGGGTCGCACCTTGGCGCGGTCGATTGCTGCAGAACACAAAAGACGGCTTCCTTGTACTATCTCGAATACGAAGCCGACTTCATTTACTGATCTGCGCGTGTCCTACAATCGCTGAGGGCGCAGAGTCGACGACGAACGGGGCTGTCGGAATTTTTGACGTCGTGGCGGTCGTCGTCGATATCGGAGGTTGAGTGGTGGACTGGGCTTTTTTTTTTCTGGCTAGAAGGGGGAGGGGTTGCTCCCGCGGGGCATGGGGAAGATGCTCCACTCGCCGATGAGCAAATGCCGGGCCCGGCACGACTAAGACATTTGCGACCTTTGCCAACCCGCCTGCTTGGAGTCGACGGTTGGTTTCACCTGTTGAGCAGTCGTGGTCAGCCATGCTCATTTTGGATATCCTGAGATTGCAAGTTTGCCGTCGTGGTAGCCGCTCCATGGCAGCAAACTCACCATGGACGAGACACAGCTCAAAGAGTTGTCACCTTCAGCCGCTTTAGGATTGACAGCGGATCATCCCGTCGCTCAAGGAATTCCAGCTCTGACATTAGCAAATTGGGTAATGTACCTATGTCGAGGGTGTTTCCTTGTTGGTGCTTTCACTCTGCGTTTATATGAACAACACGCTTCAAGCGTGTGCTCAATTCCGACGATCGTTCTGGTCTCGCAAGCTTCGCCTGCCAGTGTATCAGACCAAAAATCTTCGGCTGCCGTGTGTATGTCTGCGACAACATTGGACGTAGATGATATCACAGCGGTCTCAGCAGCGAAAGGGGGCCCTCGGACTATTAGCAAAAGCGGTCACCCTTGACTGCCGCTCATATCTTCAGCCGGCCGACTGCCGTGTCTTATCATACACAACACCCTCATGCCCCGCCATTTCCAAGGAAATGTGTTTCTTCCCAGTGTAGTAGTCCTGATAGCTCGCCGGTTCTTGATAGGAGGCCCTAGATAAGATGACGACATGTTTGATTGCTCACGCTGGTCTGGCGTCCTTGCCATCACAGGGTGTTGCTCATCTAGCACCGGCCAAGTCGCTTCACCCATCAGCTAAGCATCGACGCGTCAGTCAGCCAGCAACCACAATGGCGGCATCACGAGACCTTGTACTTGAAACAGAATGAGTTTTGCGTTTTTGTGATGACAAGTTCTCTGAATGAGATAAAAGGATTCCACGAGACTCAGGCGGAACCACCGGAAGACTGACAATGACAATGCTTGGAGACAGCGGTTCGTCCTGTCCGCAAAACCTCTCTCTCGTCAGCCATCCCGATGAGCCCGCGTACACGAGAAACACGAAATGACGGTTGAGTCACGAGCGCCGCAGCGTCATGCGTCTGGAACGACGTCGTCATGCTCAGGCCGCAAACCCTCCGGAGCCCGAGACTCCTCTTTCTCCGTCGATGCCGGGCAAATGGCCAAGCCGATAGCCGTACATGCGGGGACCGGCGACCCGCCCGACAGACCGACTTGCCGACACTGCCCAAATAGGAACTCATGGTCACC
>JFBX01000554.1:220763-261347 GCA_001563135.1 Colletotrichum simmondsii | reverse complement strand
GGCGGCGGCGGCGGCGGCGGCGGGGCTGTGTGGAGCATGGACTTCATCCGAAAGCTGGCGGTAAGTGGCGCATCCTGGCGCGCCTGGTTGGGTTTTTAGCGTTTCCGCACCAATCCCAGCTGGGAGTTCGTCGCAACTCTACTCCCCTTCAATTTCGAGTAGACTTTTTCCTTTCTTTCTTAGACTCTCTGTGAGAAACCCGTTTCTCACAAGCTGCAATGTCCATGCTGCTGTGATGCTTCGAATCTGCTGCAGGGGTGAAGCACGGCATCTATAGCGCAACAGCAGCTTTGAACCGGGCCTTTGGAAAGGAGCAGGGAATGATGGGACAGTGGTGAAAGTTGCCCCGTAGCTTTCATAGCAACACGGAGGCAGCAAGCGACTCCTTCGGTCTCGGTCCCGTTCCGTAGACCGCGATACGAGTTAGAAAGTTCATCGCGAGTAGTGTTAATTGCGACGACAAGGCGGTCGTGGCCTCATCTTGGTCTTTCAACATGTTTCTGTTTCTTCAGGACCCTGTCCACGTGGAAGGCCACCGGTCAAAGGTCACACAGGCCACGGCTGACGACGTCAAGTTTGAACGACACGACAAGGCTCAAGCAGAAGCAGCAAGGGTCGTCGTCCGTGATGAGCAGCTAGAAAGGATAGTGAGGTGCCGGGGCGCCGGGAGAAGACCTTCCCACAAGCCGATCTCCATCGCTTATTGCAGAGTGGCAGCGTGGCAGCGTGGCTAGGACCGATGGCTTTCTCTGAATGAGGGGGATTAGCACCAGGCCGAAATGTTTGTACCGCAACGAGATGGCCACTGGATATGCAAGGCAGATCTTCCAAGGTTTCATGTTTCAGGCTTGTTGACGCCCGCTCTGACCAGGCCACGTTGGCACTCCATTTAGCTGACCAGACGGCCGGATCTAGGATTGCTCTGCAGAAGAAGACGCTCTTTTTGGATGGTTCTCAGGCGGTCCTGGTCTGAAACGTGAGCGGCGCGCTCTAGGAGACGTAATTGGGAATATCGTCAGTTTTCGAGGAGTCATCTGTGTCGGCAAATGCCAAGTCTTGGTTGACCGTATGTGTTCCCCTCTCCTTGGGTGGCGACCAAGCGGTGATCGGGCCATAACTCATTTCCTTCGCATGACTGCAGTCACTGCATGTCCCCACAGTCGCGGACTGCTTTCGCCGAAGAATCAGCATCAGGAGCAGATGGGGATAAGCATGAGGTGCCCTGCGCGTCCTTCTGTGCGACGACGGCACAAACGGCTGCGTATCTTTCCAAAATAGCAGCGTCGGCGTAACCAAATCCACCAACATGCCGTGGAATGGCACCTCAGCACTGTCAATTTCGCAGACCGTGGGTCAAAAGGTTGCAGGAAAAAGAAAGGTGACGTACATCTGTAATCTGTGTACACACATGTCAGGTGAACATTGCGATGTCTCCTAGCCCTGATTTTTCGTAGTAATCAGAGGTGTCACAAGAATAGGTGCGCCGTCCAGAGCTTAGCTGTGTGTCATATGGCGCCTCTTACAAGCAGAGAAAAGTCAAAAGACGGCTCGAAATGACAATGTAGGTGATTGGCTCGAGATGTGCCAAAGAAGGCAAAGAGGCTCTGGAAGGGGTGAGGCCCAGCCGGGATGATCCACGATGCGCAAAGTGACGGTGAACGCCCTCTCCACGTTAGATGTGCCTTGGGCTCAGACTGGCGTCGCCGTGTTAATTAATCTGAGGGGGCGCCAACGCCGAAAGGTAAGTAGAGAGGAAGCTCCGTAGCTCCCCCGAGTTCCCCCAGTCTTGCGAGCCAATTCCCATATGGAGACTGGTGAAGTAATGAAGCGCAGTGGTGCCGTGGTGGTCAAGTCTTCGTAGTCCTTGGTGTCCAACGAAGCACCAGTGAAGTCACGGCGGGATATTGGCGCCCAGAGGAGGGAAACCAGGGATGCAGGGCAGCGGAGAGGGTGTCGAGACGTGCGACACGACTGGTTTCAAGCGATCCAGCCCTGAGTTGAGTGCGGGAGTGCGCCGGAGCCAATCACCGGACATAGGCCGTGCTGCCGGCCTCTGCGAATCCTCCATCGGCCTTGTCACTATGAACTCCTGCAGTTCTGTTGTGCTGTCCTCGGCGAACAACTTACACTTGACTTCTCTAGCGGGCACCTCTTGGTTGGTCGATTGGTAGTTCACGATGGTCGGTGGCGACCTGCTCCTGGCAGGCTGAGAAGGCAAATAGGGGATTGCAGCCAAATTATCAGGGTGTGTTGGTCTGCTCGTTAGGCCTGTCACATTGCAAGGAGTCGGCTCCATCGTATGGTGTCCATTCAACGGACCAGATCTCTGTTGGTCAGCGGCCAAACCAATCTTCGCCTATCGTGTAATCGTGCCATCGTCCCAAGCAGAGTGGAACCGGCGGAGGTATCATCGCAGCGGGGATCTCTGGCCCTCTCGTGATCCGGGCGAGACGGACAAGCTCTTGTTGTTGACAGCGTCCGGTTGCGACGGTGACCTCTTCCAAGGAGCCGGGTATTGTTGTGGAGAGCTCATGCCGGGCCTTGGTGTGTATCCGGACGGATAGAAGAGACCACGGAACATGGCATGCCAAAGTGTACGTTTGATGGGCCGCCTTGTCACTTGCACCGAGAAGGGATCGTGAGCAGGCCTCTGCGGGTGGGTTACGGGTAGGCTGACGATAAGACGACGTCTGGCACCACGGAGGCGAGGCCGTGCATGATGGCGTGGCTACTAACCACTCGGTATTCATACGCCTCGGTGGCTTTCATAGTATGGCCGAAGCCATCGTTGTGGAAGATTGTGTTCCAGAGGAAATTGTATCCCATCTTTGTCGGGAGCCAAGGGCGGTCGAGGTTCGAAGAGAGGCGCCGTGACGTGGCTTTGGCGAACAGAGTCTGAGGCTTTGAATAGGAACAGTCTTGCAAGCAAGGGGCGGGCGGCGCGCGCAACCAAGCGGGTTTGCTGACGGGCCAAGAATAGCAGAGAAAGGCTCGGATAGGCGCTTGTAGGATTGTTCCAGAGGCGAGCGAGAAGCCGGGGTGTTCTCTGATTTGTTTGAAGAACAACTTGAGCTTGGTCGGCAGCTGAATAAACTATCACCCGCCCATCTGCCACTGTTCACGGACTCCGTGGCTGGACGTGGTTGCTATTTTGTTGCACCATTTTTCTTCTCACTCAGAGTCCCTGCAGGCTCTGATGTGTGTGGTCGTCATGATGAACAGGCCGTGATGCATCAGAAGCACGAGAGGGTCTCTTGTGGCACACTGCAATACAAGAACACGAGATATCGACTTGGCGGCGATTGGCTAGACGGCGGGGGTTGCATGACGGCGCATTGAGGAGGGCAAATTACACGTTGGGGACACATTGGGGGATATTGGGGACGTTTCGGGGGGGAGTAAGACGGCTCACGGCTGAGTAGTTCCTCAGGACTTTCTCAGGTACATTGTCCATGTTCCATTTCTGGTCGGAAGCACGGGAAGGCACGCTCCAGAGTCTCTCTAGAGCGCCTTCCTCAGTGATGGGCAGTAAAATCGTGACGGAAGGTACTGACTGTGCAGTCAAGCAGTGAGGGCAAGTGCTAATGAGGAGTTAGGCCAGCTCAGGGCAGGTACTGACTGAGGAGGGCAGGTGCCGCTGCAGAGCCAAAGTTTGGGTGGGGACGTGCGGCGTTGACCCTGCTTGAGCCAGTTTCATGAAGCCGCCGCCGTCGCCATACCCTTGCAAACGCCCTTTTAAAGGTTGCCATGTTGCCAAGGGTGCATACAGGGGCTTGGCTACTCCATCCATGATCCGCCATCGCGCCTGAGACTCATCGTGGAAGGAGAGGAGAGAAAAACAGAAGAAGCCTTTGGCCAGCGAAAACCTTGTTGAATCGACGTGCCATTTTGCCGTGTAATGTCGCTCTTGAGTGGACCGCAAACCCGAGGGAACCGGGCAAGTTGACCAGAGATGGAGGCTCTTTGACGGCATCTTGGGACACATTGCTACCTAGCACACATAGAAAACCTCATCAGAGTACTGTGTAAGCCTGTATGGCAGGTAGATAACATGCCCAAGCAACATGAAGAATCACTACTCCGTACCCAAAGACTCGGTGACGAAGAAGACCAGGGGATATCTGAACAATACGTCAAAAGACCAGACCTCAAACAACGCGAACAAAACCTTGCCGTACGCCTCATCGTCGTCGTACCCCTTCGCAACGTTGCCTTTCTCCCTCTGTCACAGTGGCTAAAAGCCCAAGACTCAAGGGCAGACTCTGCGGAAAGCTTCTCGAGTGTGTTTGTTTCCCCCAAGTTTCTGTCTCAAGCGAACAGACGCATCAGGGCCGTTGCGAGGACTGTGCGGCCTGTAAATCTCGTGTTTTGTAGCTCAGCTTTGCTTTGCTTTGCTGTACAGTGATACCGTCCGTTGTTCCAAGGTTGTACACGCACAGCACCTCAGAGAGATATCCCTCTTTGCATTGGAGCCTCAGCCAAGTCCATTTCCTTTCACGGACTGCTGCGACAGCACACAAAGTGACAAAGGAAGAAGAAGCATTGGAAGCTTGTTGCCGCCCTCCCCTCTTCTGACCTTCCCCCCTGCTGTATGGTCTGTGGTCGCTCACCTCAGGTAGAGTCTCTGTGGTGGTGCTTGCTGCCCACCCATAGATGAAGTATCTCACATTCCAAGTTGTGTGTAAAGGTACCTCTGAGGCTGCTTACACCTGCACCACTCACACACCCCTCCCTGCCGCTGGCTCCCAAGTGCAAGTCCCCTGCACCCCCAAAATCCATCATTAACCCTCCCCTTCCCTCCTCTTTTTCCCTCCCGGCCGAAGTACCCGTAATTCCACACACGACCTTCGCCCTCGCCAAATTCCCTCCTCTGCGTCTCCAAGCAGAAACCAGACCTTTACGGTCCGGCACTGAAGAGGCTCGACATTTCCCGACTCGGATCCAGCAAGAGACACTTACATTCCACATTTTCGCTGTATCGCAACTTCTTCGCTTCTATCGCATCCGGCCCGACGCCTTGTTCCCTGTCTCGGAAACCTGCCTGACGGAATCCTCTCTCGGCACGACGCGCTCCAGGAGAGGCAGCTGAGACAAACCCCTCCCGCGATCACCACCGCCATCGACCACGCCAACTTCACTTCAGTCAATGTCCACCTGACATATCACAATTACAAGATGGCAATGCTGGCCCCCAAAACCGCATTCCCGGCACCGCTGGGCTCCAGCAATCCCATGGTTTCCAGCGTTTCTACCGGTGGCGCACCGCCCTCAAGACGGGCACCCACGATCCCGAACCAGTCCACAGCCTACGCCAGCCCGACCGAATCCGAATTTTCCGAGAGCGACGGCCCCGATGCCGTCAAGAACTGGGACGAGGACAAGGTCTGCGACTATCTGAGGAGCGTCAAATGCGGCGAGTACGAGAAGCTCTTCCGTAAGAACCACATCAATGGCGAGAACCTCCTCGAACTCGACAAGGATGTCCTCAAGGAGATGGGCATCGAGAAGGTCGGCGACCGCGTACGATTGTTCCTGGGCATTAAGAAGTTGAGGACAAAGGCCTACGCCAACCAGAAGAAACGGAATAGGGTACGTGCAAGACCGGCTTCTCCCCCTCGCGGCACCGTCATATGCCGTCAGCAATGGGTAACACAGCTGACATTTGACCACTGCAGGACTCGTTTGGTGGCCTCGACCAATTCACCCCGTCGTCGGGCGGGTCTTCTCGACCATCTGCTTCAAGTGCTCGTACCGCGCCCACGCCTTCCATGAATAAGCGCTACTCCAGACAATACGACTCCCTTCCCCTGGAGAGCGCTTCTTCCCGTCCCAATTCACCCCTTCCCGGCACGGATGCCATCCGCCCTCTGCGAACAAGATATGGCCAAAGTCCCGGCTATGTGAGTAGCGCCGGGCAATCCGTCCCCCAGACCGGCCGATTGGTAACTTCCCATACCAGGAATAACTCCAGTATGGATGGTTCACTGATGGCTGGCTTACCGCAGAACCAGGATGTTATCCGCGTCATTTCCACTGGAGGGGTCACAAAGGTCGTCAAAATCGCCGACTGCAACACGTGTGAGGAGGTCATGCGAGTTACCCTGAGGAAGTTTGCACTACGAGAGGATCATGAGAGGAACTACTGCTTCTGGGTATTGGCCGGCATCGAGCCAGACCCGAACCAGTGCCGGCGACTCGGCGATACGGAGCTGTGGCGGATTATCAAGGACCAGAAACGTCCTGAACGGAATCGCCTAATTCTTCGCCGTGTCCCTGCTGGCGAGCCAGGCATGCCCGAGCTCGAGAGAGCAGCGGGCATCGCCATTGAGGAGGCGCAGCAAAACCACAGCCGCGCCCTCGAGACTGTGGATAAGAGAAGCCAGATGAAGGTGCAGAAGCTTCTGGGTGAGAGATGGAACGATGAACTGCAACATCCTCTTTCACCAGTCTCTTTTCACGACCGGGAGCGCAACGTGTACAATACCGCCAAAGAGCTGGAGCGCCCCGCATCCAACGACGGCCCAAGATCTGCCGGCGGACCCAGGAGGAATAAGGGCATCTTGCGGTCGTTTGGCGGGTTGCGTCCTCCCAGCGAGCTCATCGCCTCGGACCTCACATCCTATTTCCCGGATCACCCCAGAGAGGAGATTGACAGGACCGCTCGTCTGTCCATGAGAAGATCGACCCGTCTGAGCAAGGTCAACAGCCGTTTGAGTGTGGCTAGCAACCTCAGCTTCGCGTCTAGCATCCAAGATGCACCACCTATTCCGACCATCGCCGACAGCTGGCTCCACGCCGGTAGTGCTCCTAAGGCGCGATCAGGCCTGCGGGTCACCCACTTCCGCGACTCCGTCGCCTCTTCAATGCTCGACACCTTGCAAGAGGAGTCACCCGTCGAGCCGAACCGCAAGTCTTACGTGTCATTTGCCGACAGCTCCGACGGTGCTAGTGCAGCCGCTCTCAGCGTGACGGACCCCGAAGGTAACGTTACGCGGCGAAGCTACTTCGAGACCGACGGCTCAACGGGTTCAGGTTCCCTCAAAGATCTTACGGCGGCGCTCAACGAAGACGGCGAGGACGCCGACGAGGAGCTCGAGAGCTTCCTCGCAGGAGAGTCCTGGTCTGACGACAAGTGGATGAAGGGAGCCCTCATCGGCCAGGGCTCCTTCGGTTGTGTCTACCTCGCCCTGCATGCCGTGACCGGTGAGCTTCTTGCCGTCAAGCAGGTCGAGGCGCCAGCCCCGGGTGCCAACAGCCAAAACGATGCACGCAAGAAGAGCATGATCGAGGCCCTTAAGCGGGAAATCAGTCTGCTCCGCGACCTTCGACACCCGAATATCGTTCAGTATCTGGGTTGCAGTTCGTCTACCGAGTACCTCAACATTTTCCTCGAGTACGTTCCTGGTGGTTCTGTCCAGACCATGCTCAACTCGTACGGTGCTCTCGGAGAGCCTCTCGTGCGCAGCTTCGTCCGCCAGATTTTGACTGGTCTGTCGTATTTGCACGACCGCGAGATTATCCATCGAGACATCAAGGGCGCCAACATCCTCGTGGACAACAAGGGCACTATCAAGATTTCCGATTTCGGTATCTCCAAGAAGCTTGAAGCCACCAACATACTGTCCGGCGCGAACAACAACAAGCACCGCCCCTCCCTTCAAGGCTCCGTCTTCTGGATGGCCCCCGAGGTTGTCAAGCAGACCTCGTACACCCGCAAGGCCGACATTTGGTCGCTCGGATGCCTGGTTGTTGAGATGATGACCGGCACACATCCGTACCCCGACTGCAGTCAGCTGCAGGCCATCTTCAAGATTGGTGGCGGTAAGGCGGCTCCCACCATTCCGGAGCACGCTTCTGAAGATGCCAAGACCTTCCTTGCTCAGACTTTTGAGATGGACCACAACCTGCGGCCGAGTGCGGACGAGTTGATGCTCAGCCCTTTCCTGGCTCCCATCACATAGTCTTTGCGTTGCAACAGATACCCCCCTCTTCGATTCTTTAGGCTCTTGCCGCTACACTTGTAACGGGATACTGTCCTTTTTGTACCTATTTTTCTTACGAAACTCAACTCCCCACGTCCTCGCGCCAGGACGGGGGTTTATATACTGGGACGAGACAGCGGGTTGTCTCTCTTTTTGTACGTGCGAGCGGCCGCTGGAAGGACCCGACGATAAAGCATGGACATGGTTGGACTTCTCCTTGACATTCACGCATGGGCTGGCGAATGGAGAGAGGCTATAAAGATTTGGCATTTCACGGGCACCGGGCACCGGGGGGCATGAAACAAGAGAGTGTATAATAATATCTCGATGAGAAATGACACTGAAGGGGAATAATGAGCCTCGGGTTAAAGTACATCACACAACTTGCACATCATGTGAGACGCGGGTTGTCAAACCGTCGTGGCAGTATCAATTGACACCCTAGGGGCAAAGTCATTGGTTGAATGAGCTGATGTCCTCATGAATCTGCTCTTGTGGTATGGTCGAAGGTCGTGGGGACCTTGGGCGTCAAAGTCAGCATCCCATCTCGTTTGCTCGCTCACTCAGCGGGATGGGGAAGGAATTAGTAGAAGCTCGGATGCATCTCGTAATCAGCCGCTGTCGCCATTCATTTCCCGCCAGCCCTGGTCTGGGTATCCCACATCGAAACAAGTAATCAGTGAAGAACTTTTGCCCATTTTTCTTCCTCATTGGGAAGAGAGAGAGAGCAGTACCCGAGACAGGTACACAAAGTTTACCATTGTCCACGTCCCTGGGTACAGATAAGCACAATCAATTCACCGATGGGGTGGCGGAGTTTATTCTCTATTAACTTTCACAAAGTTGTGTGAAAATGCTCCGTACGGATACTTTTGCGACTCGTGTAGGGATAGTTGCCGTGTGTCATTTGCCTGAATCTCCAGTTTTGTGTACACAAGGGGAATTTGTCCTTGGCGAAGCCTGGCAAAGCCATGTGCTTGATTTCCATTTTCTGCGCTGGAGGATAAATTACTCGTTTCCTTATTTTTTGTGGGAGACTGGGTGTGAGGGTGAGATGAGAGATGATGATGATTATCTTCATTATTTTAAACCTCGTTGTTCCATCCTATTCCCCTCGTGCCCCCCATGCTGGAGGTTTCCCCTCTCGGCGACTCTGGAAATACAGATCTGCGGGCTTGCAGGAGTGTGGAGTTTATGTTGCGGGCATGGCTTGCATGGGTTTGGTTGGTGTCTGCTGGGGGGCTGTTTTTTACCCGGCAGGCTTGCCCGGGTTTTGCTTTCCCTGCTCAGCGTTAATTTTGATCATTTGAGTCTTTGCTTCGCGAAATATTCGTCCCTTTTACCAAAGCCGTTGGAGTCTGGGAGATAAAACTCATGAGATGTGTCTGATTAGATGAATGCGGGAATCGAATTCAGGGTGAACAGAAGCGAAGACGAATAACTCGCCACGCGGATGATTAAATTCACCTCGCGGCTGGGCTTCACGTTGAACCGCCAGCAACACCCGGAATCCGGCTCAAGAGTCTAAGAGAATAGATCAAAGTATAGAGAAAAGGCTCTAGTATCCTTTGAGCAATCTGATAAAATGAATCCTACATGAAAATGCAGGCTCCTGGGGTTGGAGCTACTCGAGTTTCGAACTTCGAGATCGCCTTCTATTTTCCCCAACTAGGTCAGGATTCTGGATTACTGCTGCTCATCGGGTTACGGATGTCTTGCAACACCGAGGCGGAAATGTGCCCAACTTCCCACTCTCCAAGCTCCAAGTGCTTATTTTTGCCTTCAGCTACCCAATGATCGTCTCTTGGAGAGCGTGATGGTCATCAAAAAAGACCAGGGATTTATTCGTAGTCGCTGCCAACAAGTTTTTGTTGGAAATCTTTGAGGGGGAGAGGGCTCGGACAGCCGTTTGTGGGCACCGCTAGATGGGCTCCCATGTCCTTTTCGAAGACGCTAGCAGCAACAAAACGTGCTTCGGGACGTTGCGATTTCCACTGCGTATGGGGGCGTGAACATGGGAGCTTGGGGACTTGAGGGGGCCATACGGCATCTCAGTTCCGAGGCTCAGAGTGAAACTCGTCGGTCATCCTTTACCCTATTTTGCCGCTCTTTTTTTGTGATCCGTCATCTGCAAGTTGCGAACTCGAAAGGGGGGCGCGGGCTGCGGCGTTGACGTGATTTACTAATGTTGGGCGCTGATTGAGGGTTAGCCGCGGAAGCCCGTCCGCTTCGTGATACGTCGTACTATCGAAACCTACTATGCGAGCCGCATTAGTTTCCTTCAAGTCTCGCAGCTTTCGTCAGCCTGCTTTTTTTCAGCCTCCAAGGCGTGAAAGGCCTAGAACTTACGGATAGACGGACATCAAGTCTGAGAGGCTAAGAAGTCTAGAACCACCACTTCCCGCCGCCGTGGTTCAGCGAAGGAACAGACAATATCGATCGTCGAGAAAGTGAGACCAGAGACGCGCTGTTTTTCTTGACCGGTCGAGCGAGCCGCGGCTTCCCGTGCTTTCCGTCTCTTCCCCGTGTCCGTCCTTGCCGTTAACGGAGAACGAGCTGAGACCTGCAGGAGACGGTTCTATATCGCGCCGTCCGCGGAAGAACCCGTGCGGAAGAGGGTGGGCTACGGTCACGGGGGTTTGGCAGGCACCGCGGGATGATAATTGAGACGGGCTCACTCATTGAAACGAGATCTACCTGTCAAATTTCCTTTGACAGTTAACCCCGACATGAGGCCCCCGTCTTCCGGTGTCAGGGGTTTGCATTCTTTAGTGTCTTTGGTGCGTCTAGCTCGCTGCAGTTTTACATGGCATGCATGGGTAGGATGCAGAATGCCAGACGCTAACAGACCGCGGAGAGAGTTTGGACTATTCAGACTTGGCATCTGATAGGCATATAGGGCATGGGCACATCCGACAGGCAGCCCAACCCGTTACCCGATAGCGATAACGCGGGTGACGATAGACCTGATAGACGTCTGAGGCGAGACTTGAGAGGGGTGACGAACACATGCTAGGACTGGGGTTTTATGACGGCCTACAGGTGCCAAGGGCGGAGGGCAGCATTACAGGTTCGTTGGTGAAACAGATTGCGTCGTACGGATTCTGGGTGGTAGTGGCCGGGATGGGATCTTCGAGTCGTTCGTCTTGTCATTTCTTTTGACGTGCAAAGTCTAATCTGCCTGGACCTCTGAGATTTCGTGGCGGCAACTACGGGTACTCATCCCACTCGTGCCTCAACACTATTGATGTAAAGAGAATCAGATTTCTGATTTGTTTTTTGAACAAGGATAGGTGGAAAACACAATCTCTCTGCCCGGGTCCGGGGTTGCTGCTTATCACATTCTAACTTTCAGGGACTCCTTTCTTTTTTCTTTCTTTTTCCTCTCGGCGTGACATTCGGACACCTCCTGCCGCGGGTTGTGGGAGAGTTTTTGGAAAGACGGTGCCGTGGAAGCGGTACAAAGTATCCGTATGTCATCAAATAGTCCTTACGGATACCAATACCATGCTCAGCTATTCCCTAAACTACTGCCTTACTGTGGACTCTACACAATTTGACAGGTCTCACAGATGACATATAGATGCGGAGTACCGCAACGGCGCGACGGGCCAGAACTTGGCAACAGGGTGAACGGCCTTCACTCCGACCGAGAGGAACAGCAGTACCCGCTGCCTGTCAATGTCATAGCTGCGCCGGCCCGGCCGGCAGGCTCCGAAAGAGGAATGGGAAGGACTGTGGAGATTGGGGCAAGCAAAAGAAGAGACAGAGCACGGAGGACCAGGCCTGGAAACGGTCGACCTTTGACTGTATCCGCTGCTCGTCCACAAGCAGAAACAAAGGCTCTTTCACACCACGGACGGGAGGCGAAACGCGGAAACCTTTCTTGATTCAATCTGGTCTCGCGAGGCTACTAAACTAACCGAACGCCGGTTCGGGGATCGCCTCAACTACCGAGCTTTGCCGAGGACATTCTAGGAAAACGCAGGGAGAGCTTTACTTTGACTACATACACCTCGAGTCCGCGACAGCCGTCTCATCTTCAGCAAGACTCTTTTTCTATTCGTACGGGAAAAAGAAAAACTTCACCAGAGAGGAGAGGGAGCCGGGTTACGGTATTGCGGGCGGGAGGATTTCCAATTGGGTCTCGAAGATGCAATATGTTCCCACCCGTCAAACTCCTCTCTCTCCCCTTATTCCCAGCTGGCGGGCCTGCAGGCTGCGAAGCTGCTGAAGAAAACCTGAACCGCAGGAGTTCCGCAAATGCTGAAGAAACTCCTCTCCAACCCCTGCCCTTTCACCAGGGGAGGAGGGAGGCAAATCCACCAGAAACTGGCAGGGCCCCTTGCCATGCCATGAGGCCGGTGGGCTCTTGCCAGTGCTTTTCCCTCGATGCCCTCGAAGCAAGTCGTCACTTGTCAGTGTCACGGTCTAGTGGAAAGGCACGTGGTCCGCGGTCTATGTGGTAGAGTTGCAATGAGTTTGCTGATTCATGTTTTGTCTCCGGTCCCCCGGCAGGCAGGATTACGATCTCGACCGGGCCACGCGTGCATTGGTAAAAAGCCGGGAATTATCTCTGCCTCTATTCATTGGGGGCCATCCCGATTCAGACTCTTCATAATCAAAGGATAGTTCGTACTGCTGCTTTTTCCCTGGCTATTACGCGAGCTTTTACGCGAAACGTCACTGGGTTACCATTTTGGCCCCTCCCCTGGGCCCTGCTTCATATGACAAAACCTAGGTGGGCAGTATTTTTTCTCTCTCGCCAAAAAGCACGCAAGTGGTCGACATCTGCCGCGTTGCATTTGGAATGCCACCATGGCTAGCCAGGGGTAAGTGAGGCTTTGCTGCGCTGATCTTCATCCGGGGGGACCCTGGTCACGTATTGCCTACTACGGTTATGGGCGTACGCACTACGCATGCTAAGGTAGGCGGCCAAGTTCCGGTAGGTTGACGCGAATTTGACGAAGCACTGAGCACATGCAGGCTCGGTTTAAACGCGTGAATTGGGTCGAGTGAGGCTATTCTCGAAAGATTCAAGCATGTTTTCCCATTGGACCCGGTCTGGAGCTGTGTGTTTGCAACTCTGTTTCTTTTTATTTACTTGTCTCGATTTGACTTAGTCTCTCGAGGCAACCCTCTTTGTTAACGATCTACATCGTCTTCTGTCCAGGGCATGCACTCGGTCTCGCAAGAAAACCATCTAAGCCGCAATCTTCTCTTGGCCAACCTTAACAGCGAGCTCGACACCCTCGATGACGAGGTCCGGGCGGGACAGGAAGGGGGAGTGAGAGGTGTTTGCGTAGAAGGTGGTGTAGCCGGTAGGGAACTGGGCGGCCATGGCCTCCTGTGTAGCCAGAGGAATAGCCTGGTCCTGCTCAGTGTGGAAGTACATGACCTCGATGCCGTTGTTCCACGGCTCGTAGGTCGCGGGGTCAGAGAAGACACGGGCAGACTGCCAGCTCAGCTCCGCAATGGCCTTGGCCTTGAGGACCGGGTCGACATCGGCGTAGAAGATGGTCTCTGGGGTATCAGCGTAGACCTTGTCACCCTGCAAGTTCAGTGTCAGCGGGAATTATCTCGATCAAAAGTCTCTTGGGGCATGTTTCTAGATATGTCGCATGCCAAGCAAGAGTATGAAACAGTGACATGAGGGATGGGGGGAGGGGGTCACTGGCACTGGGTTCCAGTGTCAAAGTGTCAAAGAAGAAGCTTACCTCGACTCTCATCCAGGGGAGGTACTCTCCGCTGAGCATATCCAAAAGGCTGGTAGCGTTGGGGGCAGCAAAGGCGGCGAGGTAGACGAGCATGATGACGCCGCCCTTCTCGTTGTTGGCCGCGCGCTGCTTGTATCCAAGCCCCTCGATGGCGTTGCCGCCAACCATGCCGCCGTACGAGTGAACGACGACGACGACCTCCTTGCCGGCGTCGGCGAGGGTCTCAATGGTGGACCGCAGAACGGCGGCGTCCTCCTCGAGACCGACGGTCGCGGGCTCCGCGCCGACGGAGGGGAGGGTGATGGCCTCGGACTCGTAGCCCTTGAGCGTCAGACCGGCGCGGACGAGGTCGAAGGACTGCGGACCGTGCCAGGCGCCCGGGGTGAAGACCACAGTGGGCAGAGTGGCGGCGGTGGCCACGAGGGCCGAGGAAAGGAGGCTGGCGATCTTTGGGAGCATGTTGATGGATTTGGGAGGAGTGGTGGTAGGGGGGCGTGTGGTGTAAGTTGCGTCAAGGGGTGGACGGACACAGACAACTGCCGATCAACGTGTACCAAGGTTCGAGTGTTTTGGTACGGGTAACCGTTGACGTGCAGGATCTTTGGTGAAATGAGCGACGGGTAAGGAGTTGTGGGATGCCGGAGGCGTATTAGCGAACGATGCAATAGGATCGATCGAGTAAGAGGGAATGCTGCACGAGAGAGTGATTGTGATGCTAACGCGCGAGGAACCGAGGGGATCGTGGAAAAGCCGAGGAGGAAGAGATGAACATGCCATTTTATCCTCGTTCAATATCCGTACGGATACCTCTCTGACTCTCTATCTTGTTACTCTGCTGACAGCTCCCGGTGCTCCCATGAACCTCGTCTTTGCCTCAATCTCATAGGATTCATCATGCCCATGTCGATATCAGAGAAAAGAATTAGTGTCGCAACTGTCGCCCCCCTCAACGGTGTCCCCCTTTTCCGAAAGAGGTCGTCAAGACCGGAGGATAGCGACTGTATTGAGGTGGTGTTGATGGGGCGAGCTGAGGTTACATCAGCAATGGGGCACATTTGTCTGAACTCCCGTGATGAGCCTGGCTGCGATCAGACGTCGCGCTCGGAGCACAGGGTCGTGACGGGGACCACTTCTACGTAGTACTGGGTAGGGGACAAGGGCACAAGAGGTAGCAGGGCCTCGAAGTGGACGTTATATCGGTGCGGATTTTGTATCCCCAGTACGACGTTGGCCCCCTTCGACAGGCGTCGAGGGGACCCTCCCCTCCCCATTGAAGCCTCCAGTCTTGACAGGCCGGCATGTTGTCGCCCCTCATATGCCGAGTCAGTCGAATCTCACCACGTTTTTCTACACCGGGCAGGGTATCAGTGGCAGAGCGTATAAGGACTATAGGCTTGCGCATCCCGGATATCAAGGAAAGAAAAGGCTCCATTTTGTTCTTGTCCTAGCCCTTCTTTTTCTCTCATTTTCCCTTTGATATCCCCGTACCCGAAAATTTTCGGAAAGCAGCAGAGAGATACCGAAAAACTGGCGTGTTTCTTGCATTGCATTCTTCTTCGTTGACTCGTTGGTTGTTGTGTCCACGATACTGACTCAAAATCTATTGGATTCTGCGTGGAGGAGTACTGGTCTCGGAGATTTCGCGCCCCCATCTTTTCCCTTCTTCAGCCGCCATGGCCGACACATCGGCTCTGACAGACCCTCTGGCGGATAGAGGGCCCGAACTGAGTGGCACCACGACAGCATTGCTCGTTCTCGCAACCGTTTTTGTCGGTCTCCGTTTCTGGGCGCGGTGGACTGTTGGCTTTCACTATGGCCTCGATGACTGGTTCATGGTGGTAGGCCTGATTGTCACCTTTATGGCGGGAGCCCTCAACTATGCCAGTAAGCATCAGACAAGACGATGGTTTGAAGTGAGGGCATCATGAAAACTGACCACGAGTATAGTGATTGCACAAGGCCTCGGCCGCCACGCCGCAACATTATCACAAGACACGCTGATACAGTTCCTCAAGCTGTTACTGGCATTTGAGTGCGTATACGTGACGGCGGTCATGTTCATCAAGATCTCGCTGCTGCTCATGTACCGCCGCATCTTCCCTGGCCGCGGCTTCAAGATCGCGGCCATGGTCCTCGGCCTCCTCACCATTGGCTGGTGGCTCGCCATTGTCTTTGTGTGTGTCTTCCAGTGCACGCCCGTGGCCAAGGCCTACATGCCCTGGATCGAAGGTACCTGCATCGACCTTAAGGCGTCCTTCATTGGCAACGCCATCCCCAATATCTTGACCGACGTAGCCATCCTGTGCTTGCCCATCGGCCAGGTGTGGAAGCTACAGGTGACGCTGGCTCAGCGGTTATCGTTGTGCTTCATGTTCCTGCTTGGAGGATTGTAAGTGATGCCAAGCCCTGAGACAATCGTGCAAGTGCTAACACCGACATAGCGTTCTCTTTGCCAGTATCTACCGCTTCACAACAATCATGCAATTTGAGCTCACTGACACGACATGTAAGGCTCACCCAGCCGGTTGCTTCTGCCCATCCGCTGACAGTATATCTAGGGACGCTCGCCACTGCGTGTACATGGTGCGTCGTCGAATGTGCCTGCGGTGTCATCAGCGCTTGCCTGCCCACATTACGCCCCCTCATGGTCAAAGTCTCGTCGCAGTTCGGCAGCATCGCGACAAAATACAACCTCTCCGGGGGCCAGAGCGACGGTCGCTCAAAGGCTGGAAGCCGGGGACCAACGGAACTCATGACGATCGGGGGAACGGGAGGGAAGTCGGCCGACAGAGGGTTCAAGCGCTTGGGAACCGAAGACGGAAAGTACGGCATCACGACGAACATCTCAACCCGATCCGCAGGAGCAGGAGGAGCGACGACTAAGCCCTCGGATGATTCTGACTCGGGCTCGTGCGACGACTTGTCCCTGAAGGGCGGAATACGGATCAAGGTGGACCAGGAGGTCCGTTGGGGCGAGGAGAGCCGGTCTCGTCAAGACTCGACGGCATCGACAAAGTACGAGTCCTCATCACGGAGCGGATCCTCGCATCTGGCCTCAAACCGAGTTTGAAAATGGGTCTTGACGACTGCATAATGAGAAGCGTTCACTTTGTCATATCATAACTGAGCATAATAGAAACCTAATACAGAAGAGCGATGTCAGCTTCAACAGATAACCACCCGCCAAAATCAGACTACCTTGGACTTGACTCTGTATCGGCAATCTAGGCCCTCAAAGTACCCTGACGTCGCAGCGTCCTGGGCCAATTTAGCTAGGCATCGACCTCTCGCGTTCCATACTCGAACATGGCATTCGACTCCACCGCGCTCTCGTCGACGAGCTTATGCGCCGACTCTACGCCGGCGACAGGCAGCTTGAATTCAAATTTCTTTCCGGACGCCGGACCGCTACCGTTGATCTGGTAGGGGAACGGCAGGAACTCGGGCAGGAGGCCAAGTTGGCGCAGCGCGGTAGCCTGGTCCCAGGCGATGTGCTCGTGGTGGAGATGGTCGCCCCGTACGTTTACGACACCCGTGAAGGGAATGGAAAGATGCTTTCCAGTTGGTGGAACACCAGGGAGCCTGAGTTCGTGGTCAGAAGTACGCTCTTCATCTGTCTCGTCCAGGGAGACTTACAGCCAGTCAATGACCCTGTTGTGGGTGCACTTGAAGACGAACTCATCGATAACTCTGTCAATACCAACCGTGCGGCTGACCAGCTCGAGCTCAGTGTCATCGGGGTTGTTGAAGATGAAATGATCTCTGTAAAAGCTGGTCAGGTATTGACGGCCCACGCCACCAGTGAGCGTCGGGATGTGGTTGACCTGCGCCAGTATTAGCCAACCTTGCCCTTGAGAGCTACTTCCCGACAAAACTTACATAGGGCTGCTCGACCATGGTGGCCATGGTCTTTTCGACATTGCGCTCGCCAAACTCGAAGAGGGTATGTTCTTCCCAGACTGCCTCGAGATCGAAGTACGGCCCGCCGAGGAGGGGTTTCAGGAACGTCAATGTGCGGGTGTGCGCGAGCCCTGCGGCATTGGCGTTGAAGTTGGGATGACTAGGGACAACGAAGAAGTCGCTTGCTCCGGGGTAGGAATGTGTCTTTGCCGTAGGAGTTGGCTTGGGACTGTCCGTCACGGTTTTGGGGAGATGCGAAAGGGTCGGAATTTTGAGTGCTTGGCCAAAGTTATAGAACACGGCCGCCTTGATCTCGGAATGACTCTCCAAGGCACCCACGAGTTGCGAAGAAGGCGCACTGATGAGAGCTGGTGAGATTTGTTAGTTGGAGGTTTCCAATACGCAATGGTGTACTTACAAATGACGCCAAACTTGTCCTTGTCGTCACAACTGTCGAGCTCTCTGAGACTTTTGATGGCCGAGGTAACCTGACCAGCAACGTCCGCGGCTCCTGGTGCAACAATTATCTGCGCAACGGCGTATCCTTCCTCTGCCCATTTCTGCGATGGAGGCGGATCCAGGATCTTGTCGTGTTTGGATAGGTTGATGCCCTCTTCAACTACGATGATGAGCCCAGGCCCGTGGCCACGGCGGGACAGTGGTGGTTGAATTGTCACGGCGCTCATCTTTGCCTAATTGCGTTGTCTCGCTTTGAGGTAGAAACTCTGCTCAACGAGTTGGGGATCCTTTTTGTAATGTGCGACTTCGCGATTGGCACCAATGGAACGGCATCGACTTTGATGACCAGTTGAACAGGTTTGAATGGTAAGGTGAGATCAGTTGCGCCTCCACTTGGTGCAACCCCCGCTCGAGATATCGGCCGATTCCTCCCAACTCCATTCCCAGATAAGGCAGTCAGCCGGGTTGACAAGCCCTCTGTAACAACCTCAGCCAATCGCGACTGTTCCTCAAGAGTTGCGTCTTCCAATGCCATGTTGCAATTGCGGCGGTTTAGGAAAGAGTCCGTTGACAGTCCTTGGCGGTAAGTAATCATGTTTATCTAACCTCAGCATGGAATCGTAAGTAGGGATACCTGGTTGCCCGAGTACGCCGTTATCCGGGACAAGAGAAGAGACCAATTGAGTTTAAAGATGACATATTCAAAGATACAGAGTCCTCATTGAGTCTGTAACTTCAACTCACAGAGAGGCCTTTTCCCCGAGTTGCAGAGCGATATGAAAGATGTTGGGTAGGTGTCTTTTCATTTCAGTCACACACAACTGGCTAGGCGCACCGCACATACTTAACTCAATCGTGCTTGGAACATCAAGAAGCCCACAAAATTGCATTTTCTTTTCCATTGCAATGAAACCAGGTCTCACTCAATTGCACGGCCCAAAGCTAGACGCGTGAAGTTCGCTATTGGCACCTCGAAAGATGACAAAAGAAGCAATTGGTGCAGAATGCAAGGGACGAGCCAATGCAGGGGCGCAGGGGCCGCAGATAACCCAAGGGCGGATCAAGGGCATTTCAAGGGATCTGCCGAGTACTGTGTAACGCCGGGCGGTAGTTGTCTAGAAGCGAGAGAAGAAAAGACTGTGATAACGTAAATCACCTTCCCATCCGCTCTCAACCTCGAGAAGAACTGAGGCAATCTTTGTTCAGAGTAACTCTGCAGCCTACGACTGTAAGTGAAGGTGACGCTCGATGACCATCCTGGCTGCCCCCGTCCACAATGACGTGCCGCGCCGGAAGCGTGGGGAGTCCCGTTGCCGCGTTCATCACAGATTTCCCCCGTCCCCCTGTGGGAACTCCCCGATCTTTGGTCCCTGCAGTGTGCGTGGACTGTGGACTGCCTTACGAGTCCAGACACCCGGAACCGCATGTGGGAGGCGTACGGCGGCCGATCAATGGTCGACGGTGGTGTCCCATGTCCACACACGTCGTCCTGCATCTCATCTCAGATCCATCCCTCGGACCACCGCATCCAGAGCCTCAGCTTTGATATGCTCAGACACTCTACCCCAGACCGAACTGCCAGAATATTCTCGTCTAATCGTCCAGGCGAGTTGTCGTTCGTTCGCCATGACAGTTGTTACTGAAGAGTGACATGAAGGAAACTTGGACCACCCGCCAGCCAAGGCGATGGCGGATAGTATTTCAAAGTCTTGAAACTCTAAAATTCAGGTCCCGACTATGAAAGCTGGCCTGAAGCTGCCCTCCAATACCCTCCGTGCCGGGTGCCCTTCATTCTAGCCCCTCCCTCCCTGGCCATAGTCGGCGACGCCACGCCACACTATACAGACTACCCAAGATGTCAGACACAGCTCCCTGGCGTCCATTTTGAGACCTGGGCCCCTTGCTCAGCTTCTTACTTGTCTCCGACGTAAGTTCAACTCTTTCCCACCTCCAAACCTCGCCGGCCGTGCTTTGTGTTACTCTTTCTTGCTCATCGTCATTGTCAACTTGCTCTGATGCAGTGATTCACGACCCCTGGTCCAGCAAAGATAATCATCGCTCACAGCTGGTTCTGGTCCCAAGTTGCGCGCACCGATCGCATCGCCTACGTCTTTGAAAAGTCGCCGACTCCAAGCTACAGCATCCATCGACAGCATTCGCCATGTCGACGGCTCCTGTGAATAGGCAGACCTTTATTGGTCTGCTCATCTTTCTCTTCTTCCTGTGGACGCTCTCGACCTTTACCCAGACAACATCGACAACGCCGACACACGTTGTGAGTTTTGAGTCACGGTCTGGTCTCTCTCTAGGCTGTCTGGACTAACTATCGATTCCCTAGACACACGACCAGCAGTCTGCCAATCCTGTAGGCCATCCGCAGTACCCGAACAGCAATAGCAATGCCGCGGATAAGCAGAAGCCCGACAAGTCCTCAAAGCCGTCCCACGATGTTTCAAAACCAGACAAGTCGCCAGAGTACTCCCTCCCGCCATGGTACGAGGACGACGAAGACAAGGCAGACAAGGCAGCTTCTCAGACGACTGCCAAGGGAGCGAAGGAGACCGCAAGCGCAGCCTCTAACAAGGCCGCGAGCAAGAGCTCGTCTGCCTCTACGTCTCTGAAGTCGCATTCATCTTCTACCACGTCGAAAGAATCGTCCGGCTCCAAGGACCGCAGCCGTCCCCTAATCCTCTACGCCTACGCCGAGTCCGACGCCGGCCGCGAGAACCTCCAATTCTTCGTCAAGCAGGGCCTACACGACGCTGCCGACTTCATCTTCATTCTCAACGGCGAGACCAACGTCAGCAGTATCATCCCCGAAAAGGACAACATCAAGATTGTTGCTAGGGACAACACCTGCTTTGACCTCGGCGCGTACGGCGAGGTGCTCCGGAAAGGAGATCTATACAAGAAGTACAAGCGATTCATCACCATGAACGCCAGTATCCGCGGTCCTTTCCTGCCTCACTGGGCGCAGTCGTGCTGGACTGACATGTATCTGGACCGCCTCACGGATGAAGTCAAGGTAAGACGATGACGATGTTCCGCAACTCTAGTGACTGGTGCTAACATGGGTCGCTAGCTGGTCGGCATGACGGCAAACTGCTGGCCCCGATTCCATGTCCAGTCCATGATCTGGGCCACCGACAGTGTAGGCATCGATCTGCTCCTCAACCCCCCGCCAGGCTCCTCCGTCAAGGACGACTTCGGCACCGAGAGCGACCCGGTCGGCCTGGGCGGCTGCTACGACGGCTGGAACCACGCCGTGCACGCCGAGATTGGTGCTACGGGCACCTTCTTGAAGCAAGGCTACAAGGTGGACCTGATGATGACGGCGTTCCAAAAGTCCAAGAACTACATTGAGGAGTGCGACACGTCGCAGAATGGTGATGTTCTTTGGAATGGCAAGTACTTTGGCACCAACGTGCACCCGTACGAGACCATCTTCATCAAGGCCAACCGCGACATTGACCCGACTTTGATTGAACATTTGACGACATGGCACCAAGCGTCCGGCTTTGACAGCTATGCCGCTTGCAAGTCGAGTTCATAGTGGTTGAGCCATGTTTCGGATGTAGTGTTGGGCGCTCGGCGTTGACCATTTCTTTCATGTTTTGGAAGTAAAAAGGATAAATGTGTACAATAGGCGCATGCGTATGGCGGAAGAGCATAGTTGGGAATGAATGCATATTGGATATCACTTCAGACAATGACCTCAGTCAAAATCGAGCGGCAGTGTGTTTCTGACTACTATTTGTAGGTCCAGATTGGTCCAGTACGGCTTGCTTACCTCCGCGATCTTGTTATCGTTTTGTTAGCCCCGACCGAGAGCTGACCAGTTCTTGGCGAGGAACAGATTATCATCAATTTGAGTTTGAAACCCCATCTACATGGGTACAGTGAGGCTGTCAAGATGGATTTCAGCCGGACATCGCTATGCAAACCCGCGGAACGCGCGGTCAACATTATTTGCTGAGATACATAAACTATTACTGATAGCTTGATTCGCAGGTCAAGGTCATATCTCACCAGTTTTGCTAACAAACGTATCGAAAGGCGTCTTTTAACTTCAACCTGCCTCGACCATACACCTGCCTAGCCCTTCTTGAGCCAACCCATCGAATCGGAGAACTACCATGATGCGACCCTCAACGACATTGCTCGTCTCAGCACTCGCAGCAGCAGCAACAGCAAAGGACTGCGCCTACTTCTGGTCCTACCCGAGTGGCACGTGGGACAAGTGGGCAATGGGCCGTCTCGACGAGGCCATTGGCATCTGCGCCGAGGACATAGGCGGCCGGGTGTACTACCCCGATCAAAACGTGCAGAACGGCAACAACCCCGCGAACCGGTGTACCATCTGCCGCGACGCGAGAAGCAGTACCAAGGACTATGACATTGATAATGGCTACTTTCGTATACGGTGCGGCACGTATGCTGAGGGAAGCTGTGAGGCGTAGAGGTCTGAGGGGTGAGTTGCCACAGGATGTGTCACGGACATTGTTGCTAATCTCCTCGGTCAGCATAAACTATTAACGAAGGATTATTGACTTGAAGCACATTGAAATATGAGATGAAGCTGAAGATGGTTGAGATTCTGCTCTCGCAATGTCACTTTGCGTACCTACCTAAGCTAGACATCCGTTCGGGCGATTTGAGGACACCACACTCGTGAAATTGAATAAGATACACAGCATAAAAGCGGCTTCTAATGCGTTTTCAACTTTACAAATGTCCTGCTGTGTCCGAGATGACTCGAGAATCGTGAATGCATTTCAAGAGGTCACCGTCGTTTCGTATGAGGGATGAGTTCGTGAAAGGAACATGACTACGGGAGTGAGTTCACACTACAGGTGTCCTACTCAGTATTGTACCCACATTGACCCATTGAAACCTCAAGATCCTCCAACATAACCTCACAGCACCTACTCGTTCAATACCAAGCTCCTTGCAACGTACACCTTCCCAACTTGCCGACAGAACTGCCCCTGTGCCGTGTTATACCTCTTGCAGTCCTCGTTCTAGCACATACGACCATACCCATTGGAAAACTCGGGATCCCGTCCGCTCCCCCATAGATAAGCCAGTGAGGGCCGGATTAGTAGTTGGGTCGGTGACGACCAGCGAATACCTGGTGTTGTATGTATTTTTGAAGTTTTGGTGGATTCTCGATGTTTTTTGTGGTGGATATAAGTCGAGTTTTGTCGGTTGTGAGACTGCACCAAAAAAAGAGCAATGCGGCTGCTGACTGTACACTTGCAGCTGCATGATGACTAAGAACCTACGTACCTGACATCGCAGTCTGCAGGTGCCAGGCAGCCCTTTAAGAAACCCCTGTCGGCCACCCGAGAGCTTGAACTTTGAATTTTGAAGCATGGCCGGTAGCCGGAACTAAACCCCATCAAGGAGGTCAATCGAACTTGGCCCCCGGGCTAGGCCGGCCGTCTCACTTTCGATCCTCCCCAATGGTCGCCAAGAGCCAGTCAGCAACCCGTCGTAAAGCCTGATGAGGCAATGGAGGCAATTGGGGGGCCCCAGCGACCATCTCCAGGCAGCCGTCAATTTTCCTGCCGTCATCCTGCTCGCCCGTGCGGCTGTCGAGATTCAACGACGACTTTCGATGCAGGAACCAGGGTTTCTCGAGGTCGCCAATCGGTCCGGATTGGATGGATTGGATGGATTGGACGAACACCTGCAGCTCGATGCCGTCAACCCTTGCGTTCTCTGGAAATAGACTTGAAAGACTCCCGCTATTTGGCGAAGCGATGCCGATGAAGTGAAGGACCGGGGGGCCTTTTGGTGAGGAGAGCTACGAAATACACTAGAGCTATTCAGCCCTCACGATCGACATTTGCATTAGCGTCCAGGCCCCAAGAAAAGAGCTGGTGCTACGGCATCGGGTGCTGCGCCCCTGGGATAATCTCGTTTTTCTTCCTGCTCACTCCATTGGCGAATCCTGGGGTTTACCGTTGCGGCCCGCAAGACTCGGGGAAGGCATCAGAAGCTTGTTAAGACGGCCGGTCTTCCCACACTTCTTTGTCTCCGTCTCTGCATCCCTCTCATCGCAAGCCTGACATCCCACCAAACATTGTCAACATGGTCCGTCTCAGTCTTTTGGCACTCGCTGCCACCACGCAGCTCGCCCATGCATGGCTGCCCAACGACGGCAGCAGGAAGCTGTTGGACACCCGCGGATTCAGCCTTTTTGACAACCAAAACACCACGTCCGATGACTCTGACGGCGTGAGCAAGCGCTGGTGGACGGCTTCCGGCAAGATCAGGGGCGTCAACCTGGGCTCCCTGTTCGTCTTTGAGCCATGGATCGCCAACAACGAGTGGAACAACATGGGCTGCGGTGGTCAGCAGTCCGAGTTCGACTGCGTTATGAACACCGGCCAGGAGAGGTCTGATGCCGCGTTCCAGAAGCACTGGGATACATGGATCACCGAGGGTGACTTGGATGAGATGATGTCCTATGGCATCAACACCATCCGTATTCCCGTGGGATACTGGCTGGATGAGTCGTTGGTTGACCAGAACTCTGAGCACTTCCCGAGGGTTTGTTACTCTGACAATCTCTGGTGTGACTATGACTGACCGAATGTAGGGAGCTGTTAAGTACTTGATCCGGCTCTGCGGCTGGGCCAGTGACCGCGGATTCTACATTATCCTGGAGTATGTTCATTCACCCCATGAGACGCCTTCAAAGACTAACATCATGAAGCCAGCACGGTGCCCCGGGTGCTCAAGTGGCGAAGAACTCGTTCACCGGTCAAGTAAGACATCCTGTTTATAGACTTATAGCTGTCCTCTAACCATCTACAGTTCGCCAACACCCCTGGCTTCTACAATGACTACCAGTACGGCCGGGCTGTCAAGTTCCTCGAGTTCCTGAGAAAGCTTGCCCACGACAACAAGGAGCTTCGCAACGTCGGCACGATCGAACTCGTCAACGAGCCTACCAACTGGGACTCTTCCGTGCAGTCCCTTCGCAGCACGTTCTACAAGAACGGCTACAATGTTAGTCACCAAAGTCTATACTTCGTACACCTTACTAACACCCTCAGGCCATCCGCAACGTCGAAAAGAGCCTCGGCGTCAGCGCCAACAACTACTTCCACATCCAGATGATGTCCTCGCTCTGGGGCTCCGGCAACCCGACAGAGTTCCTCGACGACACTTACTTCACCGCGTTTGACGACCACCGCTACCTCAAGTGGGCCAACAAGAACGACGTGCCCTGGACGCACGACAGCTACATCTCGACCTCGTGCAACGACAACCGCAACGGCGACGCCGCAGGCCCGACGATTGTCGGCGAGTGGAGCATCAGCCCGCCCGACGAGATTGAGAACTCGGACGACTGGAACCGCGACACGCAAAAGGACTTTTACAAGAAGTGGTTCGCGGCGCAGGTCCACGCCTATGAGAAGAACACCGCCGGATGGGTGTTTTGGACGTGGAAGGCTCAGCTTGGTGATTACCGGTGGTCCTACAGAGGTGAGTTTTCTTGATGGGGATCGATGATGTATATGCTAACGAGGTTGTAGACGGTGTTATTGCCGGAGTCATTCCCAGGGACCTGAACTCGATTGCCACCTCGGGCGTCTGCGGTTGAGGGCATCTTAGACCACATTGATGAGGAATGGAAGATTTGACGCATTACGCATTCTCATTGTAGATATTTCTCATTGTAGATATTTCAATACATAAGCATTTCAACGTATAAATGACCTCCTGACCCGACCTCGTATCGGACTTCCACTGCATCTTGCCGCAAAAGCAACGTAACCTGCGCGAACCCGCACAGCACACCCCATCATCGGCCCTTTCGGCATGCATGATTCCCTAACCAGGACGGCGGCGTTGCTGTCTCGTCCGCATCTAGTAAGGCCTCAACCCCCGCTAGTCTCCAGTCAGCAAACGGCCTCGAGATCAACCTTGCCGGCGTGCAGGATCAATGACAAAATGCCATCTACATGGGAAGATCATGCAGTGGAAGTCCATATTCTCCGGTCTGTGGCATGTTGATTCTGTTAAGCTGGAAGCGGCCTTTTTCTCGTATCTTTTGGCTTTCATCGCGACTATTTTCTCACCACCAAGTCACCCAAGTCAAAGAGTGAGCCAAGATGCCTAACCGGCCCGCCGGCACATCCGCGTTGGTTCCAACGTCATGTCTCACTAACACATGGGCTTCAGCTCTGCCCTTACTAATCCCTCGCATGACTCTCTCGAGAAGTCCCTGAGCAAAGGCATCAAAGTAGTGGATTTCCGCAATGTCTCGCATCACCATATTGAAAACACCCTGATATTACAAGGTTGCATCTGACATTTCAGCCTCGAAAAGCCCAACCCGTACCACCGTCATCTATGACGTGCATGTGGCGTCGTTCCGTCCCGCCTTGGGGAGCGCCATTTTCCAACTCAATTCCCACGATGCAGGAAACGTGGGGTTCTTGTGAAGCTTCTTTTTTGAGGCAGACATCTTGCTTCCCTTCGAGCCCTGCTGTCCATAGTTCTAGACCACGTGTGCTCCTCTTTTTTTGTTACTCAACTTCAGATTGACCCACGGCCGGAAACTTGGAAAGCTGAACCCGCGTAGAGTTTGCGTGGCTTGGTGTGGGGATCCTGCGCCGGGAAACTCAAGCGTTAGCATCGTCAGTTTTGTGGACTACTTGATATTGCTGTTTGATAATGTGAGCAGTCACTGCCGGGGCGGAGCACACGAAGGGCTGACTGGAGTGACAGACACGGTGCAACCCTATGAACGAACACAAGGACGATCAGAATCAGACGAAGCAGCTGTTTCCCCAGATTTCTCGCTTCACCGGGGACAGGAGCATCCTCCCTTACTGGCTCGTTTGCGCTAGCTCCGTGCCCATCAACGGAGCCGAATTGTGGGCGGTGATCGACACCACGTTACCAGTGCTCCTTTGAGACTTCCTAGTTTGCTAGTTTGCGTCCATGTCACCCTGGAAAGTGACACCAACTTTACGATGCGGCTAAGGACCTCGTGTATGTTTAGCGGGGTTCCGCCTTCCCCCGACCGCCTCTTTTTTTCTCCCCTCCCGCCAGATCCTTCCAACATGATCATCCATCATGTGGAAAGAGTGAGGGACAGCAGGGTCTCCCACGGAAAGAAGGCTGGCTGAACCGGAAGCAGCAAGAGAGACGCCAGAGTTGTCTTTCTCTTAATATAAACCACGCCACCCCGCTCTTCTTCAACTTCACCTCGTCCGTCCTTGGTTAGATCCCACATCACCAACGTCGTATCCAAACCTCAAGGTGTCCAACATCATTCATCGCATTCTTCAAGGTACGTGAAAACTTCCGACAGTGATTCTTCGGTCCTATTCCCCTTCTTTCGCCTGCGAAAAAATTCGGAATAGGTCGGATTTGGACCAAAACTGGAGACGGATGTGCTGACGCCTTCTAGCAGTTGAGGTATAAAGACCGGGCTCATCTCCTCTTCATCAACATCAGCATCAACATCAGCAACTACCACTTCTCTACAGACACATCACCACTTCTCCAATCATCAACATGAAGGCTGCCTACGCCATCGCCCTCTTGGGTGCCACTCTGGCTTCTGCCCAGTTCACCAACCAGACCAGACCCTTCTGGCTCAAGTTCACCCCTTGCACCGGCGGCTCCGGTGAGACCTACCTCACCTCGTGCCACTCCGGCGCCGGCCAAGCTGGTCTCTGCCCCGAGACCACGGAGCCCGTCCAGGAAGCCAACCGCCCCACGACCCACACAAACTACTTCCTCAATGAGACCCAGTCCGACTTCAACGGTCACCTCCTCGGCGCCCTGACCTGGAACCAGCCCATCGGCAACGGTGACCCTATCTCCTCCGGTATGATGCTCAACCTGCAAATCGTTAGCAACGGTGCCATCCCCATCTTCTCCCCTGGCAACACCGCCCTCTTCACCCTCGGCTTTGACGAGAACGAGAAGCTCTTCATCTACTCCCGCGCGGACGACTCAAAGGCCGTTGCTGGCTCGCAAGCTCCTTATGGCGACGAGGCGTACTACCGCTGGCACGTCTGCTACACCTTTGTCGGCAACTACTACTACCGCTCCCTCGTCTGGATCACCGCCGGCCCGGCTTCCAACCCTACCTGCGAGGCTGTTGATGTGTACCGCGAGTGGGCTTAAGGCATGCATGGATGGGGCTCACTGGTTACCAGCTTCGGCTGTGAGAAGAAGCCCGAGCTTCATGATTGGTCCTGCAACAATTACACGACAGCAACTCTGGCATTGTCCTTGGTCTGAGTTCCGGAACGACTGATGATGGTGGTCTACCTCCTGGTTGATGGAGTACAATAAAAGTTCAATAGCTAATCCTAATAAACTCTGTGTTACAAACTCTGGATAGTTCCAACGCGTTGCTCAAAAGATGTCGGTTGCTGTACAGGCCATGGCTGCATCGTCACATTCTTACAATGGCCCAAGCATGAGGCCGGAAATTGGTTCTGTCTTCGTTATGATGTCTTCGTTATGATGTCTTGTTGTCATTTGTAGGTCGCATCATGTGAGATTCTCTAGGAGCTGGAACTCATCCAGGGAAAAGCCGAGATATGCCGAATCATAGCCATACGAGGAAGAACACGATAGCATGCGTCTGTTTTGACTTTCTGAGATCATCGGCCTCGATACCAGACCATCCATCTGATCTCATCGGTGGACCCCTGAGAGGATGTCCGTCAGGGATATCGTGCAGGGGTAGCCCCTGTTGAGCAATGACACCGACCTTGACGTACTCTCTTGATCGAAAAGGAGAATGGCTTACCGTTTCTAGGCTTCTTCACGCTGAATGCTGGAGCGCACTGACGATTATGTCCATTGATTTCATGTTGCACTTCATCAGTGTAGGTAGTAGGGATCTCAAGCTCGTTGGCTTGGATTTGAAGTCGGGATCCTTGCACCAGATTCAGATCAGGGGGCGCCGTCGCCTTATGGATATCCACGTAGTGATGCAAGGCGGAACACCTGCGTCAGCTGTGTCATCCGGTAACATATAGCAACACATAGCTGTAAAGAGCGAGTCTTCCTTAGCACCTGTGGTAAGCTCGGGAAAGAAACAGCTCTGAAGTTGGCAAGTTGCCTAACTACTATGCCTCAGGGGGGCTCGTGACGACACGATGGATTCAGCTATTCATGTCGGCGATATCCTCAGCCGGCAATTACAGCTCCTTTGGACTTTGGATGCACCGCAAGCTAATGAACACGGGAAGCTGGCTGGGCTAGAGCAATGAGCTCTGTCCCTGATCTTTGGTAACTTCGACCTTTTGCTGGAAGTTCGCAACAATTGCTTCCTAAATTCAATTTGTTCCACCCGTAGCCTAGAACTGAGAGCCAGCAAGCCCATCCTCCAAGAAAATCTAAATGCCAGATCAAGCAAAAAAAAAAAAAAGGCCCCCCGCAAATTAGAGAGACAAGACCGCTGGCTATGAAGCAAAACAGACCCTGACCGGCCATTCCTTCACAAAAGATGCCCATAGCTATGTAAAAGCCTCCGGGTCGAAGAATTTGTGAACGTGAGAGCTCCTAGTTTTGAGTTAGCTCCATGTTGAATTCCGTAATAACTTCATGAGCATGTGCCGAGCGTTCAGTAATGCGGCCTCGTCCAAAGAAAGTGTTCTTACTCAAATAGCCCGAAAGAAAAATCGCTAAATGTATAATACGCATCGTTGAGGCTTCCCATCGAACAAAGGGTATCGTTGAAGGTCGGAGTAACCGTCGCACTGGCACTGGCGGTGGCACTTATAGACACATTGGCGCCGTCTCGCCCAGCAAGAACCGGAGGCTGGGTCAGAATTGCGCAACCACAAGTCTCCATGTGGCGCTTGAGGTTCGAGGGGTGATTTGGAAAAGATTTGCCGCAGGACATCTGGACGGCCTGGCTGTGCTTGGAGTTGGTGTGTCTTTTGAGATTGGATAGACTTGAGTAGCTTCTGTGCTCACAGCCGGGCGCCTTGCAGCGCAACTTTGCCTTTTCATTTGCAGCAGACATGGTGATGCTTGCGTTCTGCTTCCACTGCACTCAGAAGATGAAGCGGCAGAGTAATCGGAAGATGGATCAAGAAGATAGCTCGGCGCGCCTGTTCTCCTCGTCCAGAGCCAAGCCATGATCCATCGTGTTGTTCGCGCGCTTTATACTCAGATAATTGAGGAGTGCGAGCCTTCTCGTCGTGGAGTTGCTCCCAGTAAATCATTGCAGGGTCCTGTTGCAGCTACCTATTCTTGAAAATCCGCATTATCTGATAGGTTCGCCGCAACCTCCCTGCTGGTCACGGATTAGGGAAGATGGGGCGGGAGCAAATGGCTGCAGGACACCGCCTAGTAACAATTATGCAGCTCCACGGTGACGGGGTTTCCAATCGTCGCCGGGTAATCTGGTGCCCCATCTATGCCAACGACTAGCGAATTGATGTCCATTTTCAGCCTGGAGCTGCAAGGTGTTCCTCCTTGGCGCCTCGTGCTCTAGGGTCTCCTGTAGCGGAGGTGTAACGGCGTAGTTGCCGATAGGTCGCAGTCAAAGTTGACATTAAACTAGGAATTATCCTTCGGCACCCGTGGATCGAACCGTTGATTGACGTGTGGGAGACTGTGCAATTCACTGTGTCTGTCGCCCGGCCCCTGTCTGCGCGATAATCGGAGCTGCGCACCTGTTCCCTGTGATGCTATGGCTCAGTCGTGATGTTTGCAGGACGCCTGGAGTAGCCAGCTTTCAGTCAAACAAGAGCCGTCATCAGGTTGAAAGCCGGGGGTAGAGCAAGAAGTTTATTTCCATATGTGAAAGGGTCACCGGCCGCATAGTCTAGGTTGAGCTGATCATGAGTTCACTCCTTACCAGCTTATAGATCTTGTCATACTGTCGAATGAGGGAAAAGTCACTGGCCAATGGAACGGGCTTGCGATGGACAACTTGCTTATTGCAGCTTTGCCGATGCTTGTCTCCGAAGTATTCATCAGCCACACATGCCGGACACTCTAGCTTGTACACAATGTGCACGAATGCCCCTGACGTACTGGAGCCATGCGAGCCTCTTGATTTTGTGGCCATGTAGCCAGACTTTGGAGCCCACGTGGTGCCAACCTTAGCTGGCGAGGGGTACCCTATACGCAATACCGATACCCTGGGACGGTTCACCGAGGCTTCACCTCTACCTGACTTACATTGCTCTGTCTGATGAAAGTGGAAGCACTCGTCTGGACAAACTTCCGAGTCTGGGTAAGCCCTGTTACCAAACAATCGGCAACCTCCTGATCTTCTCAGAGGACCCCTGATATGTCGTCTTATACGGCCCCGTGCGTGGGCCGCCTCTGTTGGGAATGACATGGGCGCGGACGTTCTCTCTTGACGAGGAGCTTCAATGGCCATCCCTTCTCAGATTCATTCGCACCGAGCACTAATGTAGAGAAGCAGTCATTGCACTTGAAGCTATATGCTGCACAAGTACAGTAAGAACCTCAAGCTTATTGTCTGAGGTCTGTATCCCGGGCGGCCGAACGATGAAATGGCGTGGTAGATCAATCACGTAAGCGATCACCCCACCAGGCACTTACACGGACTGTGCATGCCCCCGCAAGTTCTCCAACACTCAGAACAGGCTGTGCCAGAGTAAGGCAGTCGGGATCTTCTTTCAGTAACTCCAAGACTTTGATGGATCTCAGAAATTCGAAGATTCAAACTGTCATTAACTCAATAGCCCCATAAACCGATAAGCCGTCAGCTTAATGCTTCGGAGACACAGCACCCCAGTGAACCCCAAGGGGAATAGGCAGACCGCTTGCTATATAACCAAACAAGGGAAGTGATTTGACAGAGCCCCCAGGCCGGATGAAAGATGGATGCGGGAAGCCCTGGCATTGAGTTAGCTGTCGGTACTCATGCTGTTTCAGCCGTATGGTCTGGCATCCCACCAAGGATTGTCCAGCCTTACTAGCTTACCTAAGTTAGTGACCGGCCGTGTGGTATTGCATCCCCGACTGAAATTCTTCTCACTGGAATGATCCGAATAAGTTATTGTCCACAGGATAATACGCATCGTTGAAGTCATTCAACATTATATCGAGAGTATTGTCGAAGGTCGGCGCCGTCATCGTATTGATGGTAGTAGTCATAGGTGTACCAAGGTCAGTCCCTCCAGCGGGAACTGGAGACTGAACCAAAACTTCGCAGGCGCAGGTGTTCTTATGGCGCTTGATATTGGACTGGTGGTTCGGGAAGGATTTGCCGCAGGACATCTGAATAGCCTGTTTGTGCTTCGAGTTGATGTATCTGTTGAGATTGGACTGGCTGGTGAAGGAGAGTTCGCAATCTAGCTCTCTACAACAAAATCTTGAAGTTATTCCTGTCTTGGGTGTAGACATTATGTTGATCTTTTGATTCGATGGTCTCAAATGAGAGTCACTGATTCTGTGGATATCGAATTGAATCTTCAGGCATTAGACTTCGAGCCTTACTCTGTTCGTCGTGAGCTTGTCGATAATTGTAAATCGAGAATGTTACTGATTTATGTTCGTTGCGTGTGAGGATTCGGGAGCCGCATAGTCTCACAAACACAGACTTTCAACATGTTGGACAACATGTCGCGCCGATGAAATTGGCGCTCGACTGTCTCAAGGCAAATTAATCTGTACACAGGCAAACTTTAACGATTACAGCAAATCGGTTCGGACGTTCGGGATTGGGATTGAACTTGATAGGTGGCATGGGGTCAGGTATCTCACAGCGCATGCTGTATCACATCCCGGATATCACTGACTTGGAGGAATTTTGGCAGCCTCTTCCAGGTCTGTACCTGAAGGAGAGTCCATGGCCACACCCGTCGTTCCGTGACCAGCTTTACTGGCACAAGCCTCGTCGAGGTACCCGGAAAGCTCGCGCTCCATCATTACTCGGTATATACCGGAGCTTGAGCTCTGATGATGGGCCCCCAGTTCCCGAGGATCCTCGAGGCTACCATGTTGGTGTTTCCATTTTTCACTACCCGTCAAAGACACTTGTACATCCGTCGAAGAAGATATGTCAGGAAAGAAGGATTCAGAGGAACAGCCGCTTGTCGCAGACGTCTCTATAAGAAATTGATCCCAATACTTGGCAGATGGCGTGTGCTGAACGCCCGACATATATCGCCTTCATCTTCCGAAGCAGTTACGCTCGTCCCGGGAAGCCAATCTTCAATGTGAGATTCCAAAGGATGAATTGCTCGAGCCTTTTCACTTTTGGCCCAGGATTTCGCTTCTACTCAAGTAATCAGTAAAGACGGTGCTCAGACATTCGGCCGATGTCAGGCTAGTGCAGGGTGCGGACGGTAGTGTGGATGCAGAAGACCACAACAAGCCGTTGGATGCGCTATTACTCAGACATGTTTGAAAGACTAGCAAGTAGCCCAAATGCTGTATCGCGACGGAACATTCCAGGTTGTACAAGCTTTCCTGGATCCCGGTACCCCAGCTTAGTGACTGCTATCTAAGGTAACAGAGTCTGCTCGGGTGGAGGGTTGGCAGATCAACGGCTGGAAGGATAAGGTGGTACAACCTGACAGGGTACGAGATGCAGAACAGACTAGGGGCAGATGGCCCATGTTCAAGAATGGTGCGCCCAGTGTTCAGGCTCTTGCTCGTACCCTTTCGGAGCATATTCCCTTGAAGCTCAGGCCCGGTCCGAGGAGTGAAGAGCCCGGGACGCCCACTTGCACAAGCGCCAGCCGGAGATTTATCGGATGACGCTGTCATCCTTCCATTCTCTGTCTCTCCGCCATACTGCACGTTCAACAAGACGAGAATGCCTGAACTGTATCTTATTTGACCGACTCACTCGTATTGACTTGAGGATAGATGGAAACCCATGCATTCATCGCAAGAAGTAGTCTGTGAGCAAGCGAATGTTGATCCCTGGTAACTTTTGCTCACCATTGGGTTGTATGATCTCACGATGTATTCGTGAGGCTGAGCAAAAGGACGTGCCTGAGTAAACTTCCGAATGGGGTAAGCCCTGTCACTATTAGACCGCCAGTCTGATCTCTCCAAAGTATCCCCGGACCCCGGTATGAGGTTTTCAGTTCAGGGGTTCTCTATCCCTACAGGGACTTCCCTGTCACCTGAAGAACGACATCGGCGCTAGGTGTCTGACGTTCTCTCTTGATCGAAGCTTAAATTACTGTCCAACGCTAGACTTTCTCACGACAACAACTAATCCGGAGTAAGAATCGCTCGTCCATCACCTCCCAGCTGCAGGTTTAGACGTGGATAGGCCTCGGTGCATTGCCTTGAATTTGATGTCGAGAATCTAGCGCCAAAGTACGATCCGGGCCCGCCACAACCTAGCGAAAACTAATGAATTGGCGAAGACAGGCCCGCAACGAGTAACAGAAAATGTTCAATGAAATGCCTTGATTTATATCCTGCAGCAATCGATAAGTTGTTAAAGTTCTGTAGGTGTCGTGCCTGTACCAAGATGGGCGGCGCCAGTCATTCATGTCACCGACCCTCTTCACTTTCACTTACACGGACTGGGGATACTCAGCTAGCGTCCTCAACAAGACGGAGACTGGAGGGGGAAAACACTAGAGCAACACGATACTTAATGAACATTTTTTTTTAGCTATGTAAGATGAAGCGTTCGTGTCCATACAACCTCGTGACATTGATGGTCTCGGAAACGAGGAGAACTACACTTGAGTAAAAAAGAAAGGAAGGGATCTCAAATGAGATAGACAACCCGCTTGCTCCACAGAGATACATGGGAGGACCAGACAACGTATATTATAAGACGCCCATGAATTTCTCAACGCTGTCGGTCGGAAAAGGTATGGACGCGATGGTTCCTAATGTCAGGTTAGCTGGGCGCCGACGTCTGCGGTGCGGGAATGCGTTTCCATGTGCTTGAGCCATATGGTCTCGCCTCCCGAAATGAGTATTCTTACTAAAAGAACCCATGATCACGATGACTATCGGAATCGTAGGCATTGTTGTGGTCCATCAAAAGGATACCGAGAGCGTCATCGAACTCGTCAACGGTGTCATCGAGGATCGGGATCCCAAGATCATCGAAGATGTTGTCGCGCGCGCCGAGGTCATCGTCGACGATGGGGGCTCCGACGATATCGAGGGCATTGCCGAGCTCGCCGAGTGTATTTTCGAGAGAAGAAGGCCCAATGAAATCGACGAAATCGTCGAGGATAGGGGGTCCGACAACATCGAGTGTGTCGTGGGCGCGACCGACCTCGCTGAGTATGTCATGGAGGATCGGGGATCCAAGGGCGCCAAGGGGAGGTAGACCCAGAATCACGCGGCATCCAGAGCATCCCAGCTGGTGGCGCTGGGAGTTGGATGGGTGATCTTGTCTGATCATGCCGCAAGGCATCTGCACGGGCTCGCCGTGCATCGACTGGATGTGTCTGGCGAGGTTGGACGCAGTCGAGTAGGCCCTGTTCTCGCAGCCGGCCTCCTCGCAGCGGAAGCCGGAAGGTGTTCGTGTCCACGCGTTAGACATCGCGAAGATTGCTGCTCTCTTGTTACTGAGCTCGGGAGACGAATTTGAGTCGGTGCGAAACGGGGGTCGGAAAGCTGAGTAGGAGAATGAATTAGCTTGGCGAGCTGTTCTTTTCGTCAGGGGAAAACGGCTGGACGGCCATATTTAAAGCTCTGGCTCTGCTAAGAAAGAGATGTGAGGAGTTTGATGTCACTGGGAGTGGAAGGGCATTGTTTCGTTCTGCTGGTCACAATGTTGAGGTAGAGAGAGAGGAGTGTCTTCTGGCTGGCGCTGGAGCCCAGAAAGTGTGAAAGACCCACTTATACAGGGTGGTGGGGCAGGGTGCATCGAGTTGCGCATGCAAGCGACGGGTGGTGGGAGGAAGAAGTTCGCAGGGACAATGTTGGTCAATATCGACGACGATCTGATTGGCCGTTTGCGTAGAGCCTGGAACAATAGCCATCCGCAAAGAACGTACCTATAAGTTTTCAACCCTGTGCAGTGGTGGCAGTGCACCTACTTGTAGAAATGGTTTGGTGCGGGGTGTTAGAGGCTGCGAGGGTGGGAACTCGCGGGCAGTTGGCACGTGGTTTGCAACCCGGCGGTTCATGGGCCACTTAACCATGCATCAGCCAGTCGTGGTCTGGATGGCGGATGGAGGCGGCGTGCATCACGGAGCAAGACCCGGGATAAGCAACGTCATTCAGGACAGCAATCGCTTGCAAGTGTCACTACTGCGTAATAGGGCCAGCCTGGGACCTTCACCCCTCCCTGTCTATGTAGCGGCTATGTAGGCTCTTCTACACGTTGTACCCCGACGTGGAAAGTCCTAGGCTCGGCCCAAAAACCCATCATTGCGGATACACCTAGTCCGTGTTCAGTAGATGCCTGGCTATCACCTGTTATGTCAGTGAAACTAGATGTAACGACTTGCGAAAAATCCAGCTCCAATCCGACAGTACACTCCGCGTCCAGACGAGGGCAAATGCGCCCCAACATCGTGAGGATCTAGGAAAAAAGTAGCCGGGTAGAGAAAAAAAATGGGAGTACATTGCTACACATGACTGTGTTGGTCATCTACCTAGTACTCTAGGTAGCCACGAAGAGCTGTGGTGAATCTGTCTCCACAGCGCGGCCGCGGTCCACGGCCTGTGAGATTGTCGTTAGATTGGTCAAAGCTTCACGTTGTTGCTTGTGCCTTGATCAAGTACAAGCCGAGACATGTTAGGTTCGCCAACTATCTCATAGGACACTGGCTCGGTCTTATTAGTCTACAGGATGCTGAAAATATACATACACCACTGTCACGACCAGTCGGCATCCCCTCCGAGTTCGAGTCATTGGGGAGGGAAAGGGAGGCGCGGAGGCTTGTCATAGGGAATGCCTGCGTCGATCCCCTGGGATGGCACACCTCTTTGCATTTTCTCTGAATTTCTGCAGAATGAAAGACCCCTGTACTCTGTCGGCCCACAAATTGTGGCAGACCGAGAGAGCGAAAAATAGGCTGGAAGCAAGGGTATGTTTGGAGCCATCAACTTGATGCAGACTCCTCGGCAAAACAGTCACTCCAGAGGAACTAACGCGACATGCCTTGCCACAAAACGACCCACCAGTCCCTTTCCCACTTTCTCTACACCCTCAGCTTGGTTCCATGTCGCTTTCCTCCCGCCAATGTGAGAGACACAGGTGGGAGATCCACAACGGGCTCGTATGGGGCTCGTATGGGGCAACTTTGGTTTCACACGGTATGTTGACCCTATGTATCTTGATTACTTAGTTCGGCCTCGAGATACTTGTCTTTGCATTCGCTTTCCTCAACTCTCAAAGTGAGATTCATTCGGGACCCATATGACAGGGCTTCTTATCGAACACGGCGCGGATACCTAAGGTACATTGTGAAGACCTGACTCATGTACGCGTGCTTGGCCTGTGAGGTGCCCCCAATAAGATGTCTTCCAAGTCACGGAGCGGTCGATTCCCTACTCTGTACGCAGCAGTAATAAATCCTTGGTCCATCACGCATAGGCACGTATCTCTTGACTCTCGTCCCTCGAGTGCGCGGCACGCCTCATCTGGGTCGGCGTTCCTCCTAGAAAACGCCGGGACATACCAACGTCGGGTTAAAGGCAATAACCGTTGTTCTAGCAAGTGAAAGTAGAGCCCGACAATTACGCCTGACCACACCTCATCGGTCAGGCGCTCGGAGGTTGACCATACTAACGGGACCATTTGGCCGGCATCGCACTCTGGACTCGTCGATGTTGTTTGTGAGCGGCAACTACCGGACTGTGTCGAGAAAGGTCTTGAGTTTGATGTTGGGACCCCTACCAAGTCGAGACCAGGGCACACCGTCGCCTTGCTGAAACCCACAAAATGATGAAGACGGATCAGCGACAAGGGTCGACGACCCGTAGCTAGCATTGAGCGGTTTTTGGGGGTGCAGCGATGGGCGCTTACCTTTTGCGCTCTCGAGTGGCCGAATCGCAATCTGTGTCTTGCTTTTCTTCCATACGCATCGTTGACTGGAACATATGATTCGCCTCAGGAGGGACGACGGCTCCGCACTGTGATGGCTCTGCTCTAACTACAACACTGTCTTTGGACCGGGCTTATTAGGTTAAAATGCTATCGGACAGAGTACCCTAATAAACTCTACAACCCCGCAGACATGGAAACGAGTCGAGGGAAGGGATAGCCATTATAGCACTAACATGGAAGTACAATTGTTATCTCAGAGGCAAGCCGTCCAAACACAATGTTAGGAGCCCATGACGAACTGGGAACTCAACCCAGTTACGCCTCGCTAGGGTCCACCTAACTTAAGGTACACGGGCCCACCTGGTCTTGGACTCGCCGTTGGATAGCGACCCAGTTGCTTGTTTAGTGGGGTCCACTAACACATCAAGTCACCGGGGCGAGCCGAATGCTTTTGTCTTGATCTGTGGCAAGTGGCATAGATGGGGTTCGTATATACTAAAGAGCGATCGGGTAAAAAGAAAGACGCATTAACATGTAAAATAGCTCGGGCCAGATTTAGAAGGGGAATCAGACGTCCACGGTTCATCCCACGTCCCCCTGTCAAGTTCAAAATTGTTGCAACTGCTCCTCCTTGTGAGGAGCCCCGTGCTCATGCCTGATTTGACCATACACGTCAGTCAGCGAGGGTCTCGGTCGTGTTAGGAAGGGTATTCTGACTGATAATCCCCAAGAGTGAAGTCAGCATTGAGGAAGTCCATTTCGCCGAACTCTTCTGGGCAGAAGCCGTCGTTGAATTCATTCATGGTCTCAGTGGCACCGGTTGTCGCACATGTAAGTGACCCGAAGCTGACTTGTTGATTGAAAGTCGAGAGTTGGCCTAAAGCCGTACACAACTCTCCACATGACTTCTGGTGACGCTTGATGTTTGATTTGTGGTTTGGAAGAGCTTTACCGCAGGACATGTAAATAGCAGTGCCGTGTTTGGACAGGGTGTGCCTCTTGAGATTGGATCGAGTGGTAAAAGTGGTAAGTTCGCAACCGGGCTTCTCGCAACGAAGCTTTGAGGGTACTGTAACTCCCGGGACAGGCATGGCGACTGGGGCTAATGTTGGTTTTGCGGAGTGACTGCAGACGGGATGGAGAGGGTTGGGCATTTCGAGTGGGAGGGGGCCGCTGTGCCGTGCCATGCCATGCCATGGTCTGAAAAGCTAAAGGAAAGTTCAGATTTGCAACATGTGGTGCCAAGAAGAAGGCAGTGTAAAGAAGTACATCTTATTGGACGGCGGGAAGGTCCGTACAGGGGTAAGCCAGTGTACTTTGTACTTGGAACTCTGCTACTCCACCTTTGGCTTAGACGGGCCTGGAGTCGTCAAGAGTACCCGTCCGTAGTCTCCCCAGCGATAAGCGAGACTTTGCATTAGAAGCTGTTGGTGTGGGCTCGTAAGTAGTGTTCGCTACTTTTCTAGAACGACATGTCGCAACGTTGAGGAGGCTCGCAATCCTTATTTACTTACAAGACGCCGAGTATATGTGTAGAAGATGGGCATGTCATTAGTTTCACCCTGAGGAGAAGGATATACACGCAATATTCAGCCCTGAACGTTGCAACTTTGCCTCTCATATTTCAAATAAAGAGGCGCGTATATGCTAAGGTTGGATCAGAAGCGAAACCGCTCTTCGCGTATGGCAGAACGAAGGCCCATGCCAATCACGCATAGTCGCAACTAATTGGCGCATAGAGGTGAGCCGGGTTGCCGGTTCTTACTTGGCAGGCGCCGTAGTCTGGGCTCTTCAATGTTGCTTCCATACCTAGTAGGGTATTCAGTGGATTGTACCCTTATGGCTCAAAAAGTCCATGTCGCAATGACCGGCTTGGGAACAGAAGGCCTGCTTGCTTCTACGTCATTTTCAAACATGTCAGTAAATGGGATATCTCACCAGCCACATCTGCTACACTCACCACCCTCGCTCCTCTTCGGCACCTCCCACCTCAGGACGAAGGGACGTGCAGAGTCAGCCTGGGTCTAGGGGTTGGAGACGAGACAAGACGAGCAGAAGTATGTGAGTGGGTCGTAGGTGATGGTGGAGGAAGGGTACGTACTGTGCTGTACCGCTACCTTTTCCTTGTCTAGGTTCCTTACGACTCTCGCTGCCTCACCAGAACGTTATTAAAGGGAACCTGACTATCCGTAGTGTCGGATCTGCTGTCGATGAGGTAGTGTGCATGGCACGATGCAGCCATCTGATCCCCAGCTAACTACCTACCTTAACTGGAGTACCGCGCGTTTAAATTTTGGCTCTTCCTCTTTCAACAATCCACGGAAATATGCCCACGAGAGATGCCAGAAACATCCTACAGAGCTATCCAATCGGGGAAAGAAACGGCGTTTCATTGCCTTGGAAATTTTTGTCTTGCTGGACAACAGTCAGTTTTCTTCGGGGCTCTACGCAACCCGCGCAGACGTTTACATTGTGGCACAGGCGTCCTCTAAGCAGACTTACACTGTAACCTACTACCACCTGGCAGGTGCGACGGGTACCTTTCCAGCATAGGTCGACC
>JFBX01000554.1:205447-220753 GCA_001563135.1 Colletotrichum simmondsii | reverse complement strand
CCCGCACACTCCAAATTTACCTCACTTACACCGGCTCCGGTAGAAAACTTATACACACTGCCTTAAGCCATCCTCACATTCTCATTTTCTGTGAATTGTGATGAGAGCTTGCAGATGTATTGAAAATGAATCTGATCATACTATATTTGGTCAAGCGCATGAAGATTAATGGATATTCATAATCATAAGGCTACGGAACCCATACATAAGTCTCGCTTCATGGTTACAAATGGAATGAGTGGTTCTCTCCCGTGACGTGGAACGGCCACAATCTCAGCACACAAGTCTCAATTCCCTCTTCCGTGATGATTTGCGCGCTGAACCATACTTATTCTGCGTACTCAAGATGAGGAGCGATTCTGAGTTCCGCAACCCCAAAGATGCTCCCGTGACTAGGGGGCTTCGAAGTAGAAGTCGCCCATGATATAACGAATGGCGTCAAGGCCTCCCGGGTAGGTTTCGAGGGCAAGATCGAACATCGTGATCTCAGTAGTATTCATAGGTGGCCCGGCATTGTTGCGCTCCATGGTTATCGAGGGTTGGACAAGAGCTGCATGACACTTTCGACAGGACATCTTATGACGTCGGGAGTTGGATGCGTGGTTCTGTAGGCTCTTGCCGCAAGGCATCTGAACCTGCTGACCGTGCTTGGACTTGTTATGTCTATTGAGGTTGGAACGAGTGGAGAAAGTCTTGAGTTGACAGCCGGGCTCTTTGCAAGAGAAATCGGAGGGGGATCTAGTATCTGCACCCTCGGTAGACATGGTGATCAAATGCTGTTGCTGCCACTGGACTCAAGGTTACAGGGCCTGTTGATCTAGTATGGGAAAATGAATTGTAGACAAATATTCATGAGCATGCCGCCCATCTTTATGGAAAAGCCGATGCAAGAACCGTCTTCTTATATACGGACCTTCTCTATTGACGAGGATTCGAGCCTCTCTTTCACACGTCTTACTTGTGGTTGTCACGTTATCCGTCAAGCCCACCCACCAAGCCGGGAGCAATGACATGGCTGGCAGCAACGGTGGGGCTGGCGGCGTGCAAAGCGGCGCTCTGCCTTGCAAGGCGTCGACTTCCGTGAGATGCATCAGCTGGAAGTCGCTGGGACATGCCCAACGAAGCGTCTTCGCGCCCCCCCATGCCTGGTGCAAGTGCTGTCCGCATCTATGGCCCTGGCAAAAAACCACTGTACCTGGTTCGTTCAGGACGACTTTCCGTTGCACGTTGGCTGTATCCACTCCGTCCCCTCATTCCCGTTCGGTACTCTCGCATTTTGTCAGTCTGTCAGTCCATCCACCCACCCATCATCCACGATGCAATGTCTACATCATTATGTACGTATACTGGTTGAAAATGGCCCACATCCAGCCAGGCAGGAATCGCTGGCTAGTTCAAGCTCTGAAATAGGGAAGAATTTGTTCACCTCGAACTTGTACAGATGCATTTGACATGCTTTCTTAATAATAAATGTAGATATACCTTTGAGCCTGTCCCGTTGGTGATGTATCAACCTTCCCTCGCTGTGTGTTCCATAAGCAAGCTCACTGAACCCCAAGGGCACTTCACAGAGGCTTCACCTCTACATCGCTCCCACCGCTCTATCACAACCAGCTGCAATGTTCGTGTCCCTCTCACGGTGCCCTCTCAATGCTAGACGTAGGCAGTCGCTCTAAGCAATTAAACTAACATAGAAATGTAGACGCCTGTATCGAATCGAGGCTCTTTTTGGCTGGGTATACGAGAATTCGTCCGATCCATATCTACATTGCGAGGTACGTTACCTAGTGGCAGATGTAGGAAACCATGTTCAACTCGTCTTATGTGCGTTCGTTACGTAACGTAAGAGGAAGTAACTCTTATCTCGGGAGGCACAGTAGAAATTAATGCGAAGCTGACGGGAGAGACGAAAAGAGAGGCCTTGTCCAAGGCTTCATGCCGTTGACAAGTTCAGTGCCGACAGTTACCCACCCTAATTTTTCAACACGGCAAGTCCTAGTTCAACATCCCTAAATGTACTGCATCCAACAGAGTCCAGCGAATACCTACGGGTTCCCTGCAACTTTTTCTTCTTTAAGATTGAACATGAGGTTCATAGCTGCGAGACAGATCTGAAAGGTGTTCTTATGGCGCTTGACGTTCGACGAGTGGTTTTGTAGTAGTCTGCAGCAGAACGCAGTAATCAAGGGACCATGCTTGAAACTCATGTGTTTGTTCAGGTTATTTATTGAGTAGAGTAGACCCTCATTTCGCACATAGGCTCTGTGCAACACAGGTTGAGTGGGCCCCTGAACGCCTTAGCAGACATGGCGATGTTGGCGATTCCCTTTTATTGGCGTTAGATAAGGAAAGATAGGGGCTATCAACCCGGAGACGGAAGATAAGTTGGAAGCTAAGTGCTGCGTGTCTGCTCTCCTCGCCAGGACGACGATGATGATCTGCATCTTTATACATGTGTTCGGTATCTTGTGAGTGAGGATTGTGAGCCTCGTCACTGAACAAAACATTTTCCCTTCTTGAAGTACCAATTTAGGGACATCTTCACAAAAGCTTGCTGGCATGGCCTCTCATTGGCGACCAGATTCGAGCAAGATGGCAAGAGAGAGAACGTTGAGGCTAGACTTCTTCTCGGAGCCTGCCATACATGGATGCTTGGTTACCTAGTCGCCGGATGTTTCTGATCTGGGGAAATTACACGCTGTATATTCTCTTAAGATACGGAGGGTCCTGAGTTATGATTGATGGCTCTGCCCTACGATGGCCACGCTCTGTGATAGATTTTTCCTATGATCCCATTTTGGGTTCAGAGTGGCACTGATGTTGAATGCCTGGCTGGACAGCATTCAGCGGCTACAGACGACCTCACATTGGACTACCAGTTACTGAATGCTGCGCTGCTGGCACCAAAGGAAGAAGTAGAGATTGACATCTTCGGTATGATGGCTTTGCTGCATAGGTTACGTGCGAGATTGGAGACATGGTAGGTCCCTTGTCTTCAGGAAAAGATGCCGGGCGATTAGCCGACATGAAGAATATTGAACCTAGCCATGACGTGACCTGAAGGCAAGAGAGATGGAAAAAGAGACATGTCATATATCTGGCTTACTCTATGATGGCGCTGCTGTACGAGACGGTTCCGAGACAATGTTTGTCAACGCGATCTATATCTACACTACTCTCCGTCTCTCCTCAAAAAGGCAAGGCCCGTGGATTGCCCCAAACAGGTCAGAAATGTTGCCAATGAGGGGACATTACTTATCAAAATATCCTAGTCTTAGTCTGACTGCCGGCTTTCACTAATGTCGGCAACTCTTGTGTTAAACGCCTCGGAAGAAAGAAAAGACAACTTGTAAGTGAAAATATAAGCGTTGGTATTTAGTTGGACGAAAGATACAAACGAGATCAGCCTCGGTGGGAGAAGCACTCTCTATGTGGCTATGAATGACTACCTTCCGAGTGCCATTCATTCCGAGTACCGTCAAGAGCAGGTGGGATTTTACAAGCCTATGGCCTATAGAATAAGGTGTCTTAGTCTTGCAAAAACGATTTTTCTTTTGAAAGCTGCAGGCTGCTACATCTTACACCGCGCAGCGTCACATCGACCGCTCTAGCTGTGGTTAAAATGACATAAAACGACGCGATTTCAAATGCACAGTTGATGTCAGAAGTACACTTTCCAAAGAGCGATGCAACAAGTGTTCTGTTTCTGGACAGAAGGATAAAGCCTTGAGGCTGGGAAAAGCTTATGTTACAGAAACGAAATTGTGTCTGGAAACGAGAAGGGAAGCTGGGCGACAGAGACGGGAAGCTCCAATCGATACGGTTTTCGGGCCCGGGTGCCCGGCTGCATGGATGCCAATGGCCGGTGCGCCGAAATGGTGAACCCACCCATCGGGTCCACACAATCAACCTAAGCTGGCACTTACACGATTTTTGGATACCACACGAGAGCCGAATCATACTGAAAAATGCCTTTCGAGCTTTCCATTTGTGACTATCTTGAGATTTTGAGCTATAATCATCCATGCAAGATGAGCCAAAACATCCGGCGCGGTCTTTCAATTCCTCCAGAAACGATTGACAAGAGAAAGTTCAAAACTTAAGCAGACTGCTTGCCATGCCGCGACACCTTGAATAGCAATTTCTTCCAAGGCACCCAGTCAAGAATTGTAAGCGGGGGGGAAACCCTCTGAATACTCCTAGTTAAAGGTCAGCTTGGTGTCGACATTCGCAGAGAGTTTGCCCATAAGCTGCGCATCCAGCCATGGAGGCTCGGAGTACCTGAGGGATCATACCGGAAGGGTCTCGCACTCCAAAATATTCTCAATGAATCCAAATTCGATCTCCACCTCATAAGGGTTGAGGGCGGCATCGTGGCTCGGAGTTTGGATGGTACTGTTCGGAGCACTCGCAGGCGTTCCCGTGCCGTTTTGTTGACCCGAGGTCAAGGGCGAGCTCAGTATTTCGCGACACTTCTTACAAGTCTTCTGGTGACGTCGCGAGTTGGATGCGTGGTTTGCCCGCACCACGCCGCAAGGCTCCCGGATTTTCTCTCGGTGGATTGTCAAAACATGTCTGTTGAGGTTGAACTGAGTCGAATAGGCGGATTCGCAGCCCGGCTCTTGGCAGTAGTACCTGCCAGGTATTCGTGTCTCCGCGGCAGACATGGTGGTGTCAGCTTTCTGATTCCACTGCGTTCGGATGGTGGATGAGGGGGGATGATGATATAGAATCGGAAGAATCTAGTAACAGGCTTCGTAATATGAGTTGTCCTCGCAAGGAGAGAAGAGATGAAGAACGAGATGTATGCTTCTGCTCGTCCTTATATTGGCGTCCCAGCGAGGAGCCGACCCTCATTCTGACAGCGATTCCCACCTTGACAGTCCTAGAGAAGGTTCGCATCTTTTCTGGAGTGAGCCTCCTTCCTGAGAGTTGATGTCGACGCGTGGGCTTCTGTGCCCATTCCTTTCCTGCTGGCCCCCATGTGCCCTTCACTCCATTGTTGATCAGTGGCTTGATTAGCTGGCGATGAATGAACTGGAGAAGACTGCCAGCAAGGAAGACGCAGGTGGGGCCGCTTAATCTGTAGGCTGTGCATGCAGGGTGTTACACCACATCCATCCAGCTCCTCTCCCTATATAGCCTCATCTTCTGCCTCATCATCGGGTTCTTCTTAACATTTTCGAGAAGGGCTAATATGGCGAGGGAAGGGTGGGCTTACTGTTTTCTAAGAGGGGTGTGTTCAGCCAGACTGACCAGACCTATCAACACCCGGAAATCACAACTACTGACTAGCAATGAAAACAAGGGAAGTAAGAGTAAAGCAACCGTTCATTGGCCATGGTGATTACTGGGAGGTAAAGTACAAGGTATCTACGAAGCTGTTCTGATTACCTCACGGGCAATAACGTTTCTTGACCTCGCGAGGGCTTGTGCGTCCTTGCCTCTGCATGTATGATCGCTTCCATCCCCGGGGTATCAGGAGATGACGCCAGCCATATGTGGAACGCCGCATCGCTGACAATCGGGCGCTAGAGCATCGGCGCGAACAAGGGTGGTCTCGGACCGTTTTAGTAGCCCTTGCTCGTCGAAATGTTGGCCACCCGCGGGCAACTCACTGGAGTCTATTCCGTACATACCTCGGCTTAGCTTTTACGCAAAGTGCAGCAGCATCATTGTCTTCTCACGCAGACATTTGGATGAAAGATGAATGCTGTATGATGTCCGCTCAAGGCTGTCATCTTGAGAAAGGACATTCGACCCTCTTGTCAGTAGACGACCTATCTTCATCACGACGCCCTTCAACACCACGGGCTGGAGCACGCACTTTCAACCTTGCGCACTTCAGCTTTAGGTACTGCGTGGCGCGACACCGACCATACCACGAAGACCAACAATCGCTGACCGAGATTGTGCCCCCGGCCGAGGCGCTGCTGCTGCGACAGAACGACGCGCACCGAAGCTGAGCAGCTGGGTCAAATGCACCGCGTCGCGCCAGTTTCAAGATGGACCGGGAAGGTTTGGCAGCGGGTGTCCTGGGCAGAACCCGCCACGAGATGAACGCGAGGATCATACCCACTGGATGCAAAGCACTCACTACGACGGCGGCGACCAATCTCAGTGGCGACCCTTCTCATTGGTGCCGGGCCACTTCCCCTTGGTAAGAAGTTGGGGTACCCTCAGGCCATCTCCAGAAGAAGGATAACGGGTGACAACGTGGCCGAAATTGAGTCACAAGGTAAGGTAGTTAGCCGCCGAGGCGACATACATAGGTAAACAAAGTTGGATCGGTGTCGCCGATGCGGCAGACTCAGCCACCGCCTTCAGCCGTTGATGTCGTTACCGTGAATTTTCCGATGACAGCTCTCCGTCGCCGGTGTTTCAGAGTATCTTTGACGAGACATGCTGCTTGCTTCATAAGAAGAGCCTCGCGTCACTCCGCACTTTCGCCCCCCGCTCCTCGGGTGCTCCTCTCTCCTCCAAAGGCCCCGTCTTCTGACTCCCGCCGCTCCCCCGTCTCTTTTACTCCCGGGTCCTTGGCCCCTCCCCGACCCGTCTTTTCCAACACCATCCCATCCCCGCTCTCAGTTCGCCGCCAGAATCTCCGCCGCATCAGGCGCAGAGCTATGATCCCTCTTCCCGTCCGCCATCTTAATCATCTCGGCCTGCTTCTTCATCCTCTCCGCCTCGGCCTGCTTCGAATGGCTCACGTACGTCCCGTACCGCAGCGTGCCCAGCGTCAACACCGCCATGAACAGGATCCCAATCACCGACCGCCGGATTAAGATCCACCGCAGGCCCTCAATCTCCGATTTGGCGTCGCTGCTGAGGTGAAGGCTGATTTTGTAGTTGATTTGTTGGATCTAATCGACGAACGTTAGTCTCCAAGTCTTTCGAGCTTCATCAGGGACGAAACGGGGGGAAAGGGTACTCACCACACTATCACCAGCCTTCTGCTCCTCCCTCACCGCCATCTTGCGATCATTAAACATCCCCCTCACATTATCATTCAGCGTCAACAGCTCCTGATTCAGACTCTGCGTCAAGATATCAACCTCGTGCTGCAGCAGCGTCCTCTTCTGCCGCATCTCCTCGTCCGCCAGCTTCTGGTTATTCTTCACCTCGGTGCTCAGCTCCGAGCACGCCGCCCGGAACAAATACGTCTCGTTCTCGACGTCGCTCTTGCTCACCAGGCTCTCCTGCGCCACGTCCAGGTTCTGGGCGAGGATCGCGCGGATCGCCTTCATCAGCGTGATGGCCTGGTCCTTGCTGTACCCGCCGCCCTCGAGGTCTTTTACGAGCGAGTAGCTGTCGAAGTGGTGCACGTAGGGGGGCGGGGCCATGTGCGGGTGTTGTTTGGCGACTTCTTCGGGGGGCCCCATGTGCAGGATCGCTTCGAGGGGCCCGCTCTTTTTCGCTTGGTCGCGGGCTTCTTGCTTTGCGGCTTTGGCTTCCTCCGCCTCTTCGGGTTGTTGCTGTTGGTCTCCAGAGGCAGTACCCGTAGCGTTGGCCGCGTTATTCTCCGTCGTATTCGATGCCGTCGCCGTCGCCGAAGCTGCCGCCGTCTTGGGATTCACGCCGTCGTCGCTCGCCCCCTTGGACGCACCGACCGCAGCCTGCCCGGGACTCGCCTCCTTCCCATCACCCGCCGGCGCCGGCACCGGTGCTGTCGTTGTCGTCGTTGTCGTCGCCGTCGTAGGCACAGGCTCGATCCCCTTTCCGTGTCTCGGCGCGAAACCCGACTGCTGCGCCCCAGGCGTAGGCGCGAACGCGGCGTACCCCCGTCTCCGAACCTCGGCGGGTCCCCGTCTCCGACATGATTTCGACGCCGCGCGGCTCGTCGTCGTTGTCTCGCTGAGGCGTATCGTCCGGAATAGGTGCGGATACAGGAATGTTAATCGTGCAGGCTGCATCGTGTGCGTGTGTGTGTGATCGTGGTGGTTGTGGTTGTGTAGGGAGAAAAAAAAGTTATTGGGAAATTTGGGAGGGTGATGGAAATGGGAAAGTAAAATGGCAGCGGATACACCCGTCCAGGTTTAATCTCCACGATGGTACACGTGGGGGGCACGGGGTCCAGTGTGTCGGAAAGCTAAGCTCAGGAACCCGACGCTTAATACCGGCGTCTGGAGCTGTTTCCCCCTGATGTCATTGGGTGGATCCCCTGCCGCTTATCCAAGGTAATCCCGATGCCGACCTCGCTGTCGGGTCCCGTTCCGAAGATGCGGAAAATCTGCCGAGGACCACGACTTACACAATCTGGCTTACACTGGGCGTCGAGGTGAGTTGCGAATGCTGTACACCGCAAAACTAATCCCTTGAATTACTCCCTTTACTCTCACCTCACACTCACAATGACACGTCGCCAAATCATCTGGTACTGTCCATACTCTCACGTCTATTGACAGGTCTAATCCGTCAGACTAAGACTGGTATCGCCTAGACACGAATAATTCAATAAAATACAAGAAGACTCGAAAAATATCATCTGCGCCCCAAAATGACCGGCCCCGATGCCCCCCTTTGGTGGAAACCCAACAAACCTCCGGCAGGAACCTCAAATTCCAACCGGCCGCTTTCCGTGTTCGTATCGCTCAGCCGTTGTTCCTGTGATAAACCCTTCCAATAGCTCTCCAGAGACCTCAGACTCATTACTTTGCAAAATAAAAGTCCAGAAAACTTTGCAACCAAAAAAAAAAAAAAAGCAACAGAGAATCATGTCCGTTTTGGGAACCCTCGCCTTTCCCCAAATGTTTGTCCAAGCAGTTTTTCTACCGTTGTGACCGTGTTCCAGCCATGTATGTGGGTGATTTTTTTGGAGTTGCATATTCAGATCAGGTATGTGTAAACAAAATTAGGTAAGTGTTCGTCGTCTTTTTTTCTTCTCTTTTAAACAAGTCTGGCACGTGGGCCGGGATCGTCAAGTCCGTTTGGTGTCGTGATGCATGTCCGAAGCAACCGTAGACGCCGTCATCGCAAAAGATTCGTGTAGTACTGTTCTCAGGCCTCCTCTACTTGCACCTTGAGGCTGACACCTCCGGGCGCGCTGGACTTGTTGTCGTCCTCGGCAACTTCGCCAACGGCACTGGCGCTGGTGCTGGGCGGGCTGCTGCTCTGGGGGCTGTTGGGCTCCATGGTCAGAACCGGGGTTGGCGCGGCCGAGTTGGTGTCGGCCTGGGATCCCCCAGACTTGGACGGCGTCGTCTGCGTCGTCGCGTAGATGAGTCTGTCAATGGCGGCGAGCTGGCGGCTGGTGCTGGTCTTGCGGAGTGTCTGGAACTGGGGTCGCATCTCCTCCACAAAGGCTTCGCGTTCGGCACCCTCGAGCTGATTCAAGAGCTTCTGGATGACGTAGTTGCCGTACTGGTCCTTCATCATCAGCTGGAGCGAGCTTGTGCCGTCGCTGGCCTGGGAAATGATCTGCTCCCGAATGCCCTTGCGCTCTTCCGCGTTACCGTACTGGATGCACTTCTCCACAACGTTGGACGCAAACTTGTGCTTGGACAGGGTGACCAGCTGTGCAATGACAAGCTGGATGATTCTCGATCGGTCCTCGGGCATGCCGTGCTCGATGATGTGCTGCACGACGTAGTTGCCGTACTGGTCGGTGATGAGAACCTGCGTCGAGTTGTGCAGCTCAGCCAAGATGGTCTCCTTGTCCTGCTCGGTGCCGTACTCCAACATGCGCTGAATGACCCGGCAGGCGTACATGTGAGCCGCCAGCTGGCTGACTTGGCCGCGGAATGCGTCCATGACGAAGTCAATGTACTGGCGGGGAACCAGCTCGATAATCTTCTGCACGACGTGGTTGCCGTTCTGGTCCTTGACGACCTTGAGGATCTCGGGCTCCAGCTCCTTGACCAGCTCGGCCTGCTGCTCGACGAGAACGTGTTCCAGGGCCTGTGATTGTTAGCTTCGTTGGCATTGCTACGCGAATGTGTACACACCTTTTGGACAACGCGGCAGGCGTACATCTGCATGGACAGGTCGACGACCTTGCCCTTCATCTGTGACGCCAAAACCTTCTTCTGGACTTGGTTGCCGTGCTCAAAGAACTTTTGGATGACGTAGTTGCCAAAGACATCCTTCATCAGCTGGATGGCGTTGGGCTCAATCTCGCGGAACACCTGATCCTTCTCATCGCTGTTGGCAGTTTCGAGCTTTTGTTGGATGAAGCGCGATCCGTGCTGGTCGCCACTGAACTCGACAATGTGGCTGTAAATGTCCTTCAGCTCGTATCGCTTGTTCGACTTGGAGCTGGACCTGAATTCCTCCAGGAGCAAGCTGCGGACGCCCTTGCCAGGGTCCTGGTCCTTGCTGGGCCGGATAGGCATCACGCCCGGCATCGAGTACGGCGCCATGTGCAGGCCGTAGCTCGGCAGAGGAAGCGATGGACGTCCGTAAGGGTCGAACATTTGCGGAGGGTACTGGCCGGCAAAGTTGGGAGTGTAGTAAGGTCCAGGGTAGAATGCGGGCGCCTGCGCCTGGATGAAGGCGGGGACGGGCGTTCGGCGGTCGCCATCCGGGACCATTCTCAGATCGCGGGACGACGGCCGTTGAGTCCACAGGTCAGACGCTTGAGGCGCATATGTCTTGGGGCTAGTGACAACCCGGTACTGACCAGAAGCACCGGCGATGCGGTCGGCGGAACCGCGCTTGTACTGAGCCGCCATGGCGTCGGCGTACATTTCGCCAGTGATGGCGGCGTTCATGTCGCCCCTCCAGGGCTGAGACACGGGGTTGAACTGGAAGTTTTGCGCACCGGCGGCGATGCTCTGGGCCTCGTCGAGCGTGAGGGACTTCTTGAACTGAGGAGCCAGGTCCGTGTCGTCCATCTGTCTGCCGTTGGCCATAAAGGCCCTGTTGTTGGTAGTCTGTGTGGGGAAGGAGGAAGAGTGGCCGGGGATGGCGGGACGGCTCGAGGCAATCGAGTTGCTGGGAGTGTGGCCATAACCCCCAAAGTTGTCTCGGAAGGCAGGGGGCGAATGGTGCGAGTCGTCCGACTGGCGCGAGGGAGGAATGCTGCTGTCTCTCGAGGGAGCACCCACCACGCCGAGATTCAGATAGGCATTGTCTTTGGAACCTCGCTTCTCCTGCCTTGCGTACGAACCATCAAAGGCGCCGCCGTAGCTGGGCCCAAAGCCCGTGTTCTCCTTGTCCTCCTCCAGGTAGGATTTCGGCCGTCCATTGATGAGGTTGCGTCCCTGCCCGACGGCGTTGTTGTCGAAGAAGGAATTGCTGTTGTGGATGCTGTCGCGTGTGCGGTTCGGCGAGGTACTGCCTGATGCTGATCGAGTCTGGGTGTCCTGGTTCCAGGGATTCTGGGTCCACGTGTCCGCCTCCGAGTTCGCAGCAAGGGCACCGGACCCTGATGGCTGTCCAGCGAAGCTGTCTTCCGGGCCTGGTACATCACACAAAGTCAGCTTCCAGTCCATCAATCAATCATCGTCCCGGTCAACCGTACCTCTGGGGTCTCTCTTTCCTGCGCCTCCTGTGTACGTTGTGTTCCAGATGTTTTGCGAGTACAAGTTGGAGCCTGTGAAGCCGGGGGCGACGCCGGTGGCAGGCTTCTCATTCTGGCCGTTTGCCATGGGGAAGCTTCCGTACCGACCTGCTGGCCGGGCCTGGACAACGTGGCAGGTTAGCAAAGTGGCAGCCATCGGTGGAGGGTAGAAGGAACAGCAAAAGAGAAAGTAAGGCGCGAGGCAAGCTTTTTTTGAGCTGTTTGCCAGGTCTAGGCGAAGTTCCGAGCGCCGAATTGGCGACTCGAGCCAAGAGGCCATGAGGCCGCTAGGGAAGCGCAGTCTTGACACACACGGCCGCGCGCTCGCATCTTCGCGACCCGGGGCTCACCCCCATCGGACCTCACGTGGAGTAAACGGGGCAGCGACTTACGGTGGTGGTCATGTTTGTGGTCGGTCTCTGCGCAGGAGAGACGGTCACAGAAGATGCGGTCGAGTGTCCGGGGGGATGCGGAGAGAGAGAGGAGGAGCGAGGGTTTCCGGAGGTTGACCTCTTTTGGTGCGGCGAATGGGGGGAGAAGTTCGCGGCTGCGATGGTGAGATCGGATGCACCTCGCTTGCTGCTTGATGCTGCTCTTTGGGTCTGTCTGTCACACAGAGGTGCTGTGGTGGCTGGCGAGAAGCGAGAGGACGCAGAGGTTGAAGGGCACGTCTATGTGGCTGCACACACACACGTAGAGGGCGCAGCTGCTTGTGGGAAGTTTTGGGTTTTCCGGTCGTGAATTATATACGATGTAGGTGTAAACTTTTTCTTGCGACAGGAACTTTCTCCAGGAATCGTCTATGGCGCGCGGACTAAAAAACGAAGGGAGAACGGTGGGCGTCAGCAAAACCAGGCAGACTGGGGGGGCAGAAATTCTAGCGCGAAGCACAGGGTTGATTGTTGAGGAGAGGGTTTGCCCGCTTCGGTCGTGAGGGAGGGAGGCGAGCGAGGAGGAACAAGGTGAGGGATAAGGGTGCAGGTGTGCGTACTTGGATTATGATGGAAAGAAACAAAGCGAGTGGGCTCGTCCGGGAAGGCAAGGTATGTGGGAGAGCAATAGCGGGATGGGAGGGATGGAGGAATGTGAGGATGGGCGAGGATGAGGGCGAGAGAGATGACGAAGAGAGAGATGGAGAGAGAGGGAGGAGTACGGATAATGTACGGAGAGTAAGGTGACTCTGTCAAAGGTATGTAGTGTATGGAAGCGACCGGAGGCTCTTTTGATGATGTGGAAGACCAAAAATGTACAGTAATAATAGAGTAGACACAGAACAGAAAACACCCGACAGGTCAAGCGTCGCTGGTAAGGCTGATTAGGTTGATTGTTTGATGGAGCGCCCGCGGTCGGCTGGGGCGAGGGACAAGACGGGAGCGGGCAGCTAATAACTTTGTAGGAGATTTTTTTTGCGCAATCCAATATCGAGGACAAGTGCACCCTGGACCTTTGGGAAAGTCGTGGGCTACCAGCTGGGACCTGGACTTGACCTAAAAGCCTGGCCTTGGGACCGGGAGACTTGAAGACTGGAGACTCTCGTGTGGGAGCTGCAGTAGCTGCGACTTGCAGATGGACTAGACGGAGGGAGGCATCCACTGAGAAGAACGGAGACGGGGCGGGAGAACAGGAGGGTGGTGAGAGGGGGAGTTTGAAGGGGAGCTGACATGGAGCTTTCCTGTCTAGGGTGTGGCCCAACTGCCCCAAAGTGGCCCTCTATTCCCTCTTTCTTTCTCTCTCTCTCTTTCCGTGCTCCTCAGTCTGAGGAGTCGAGGGGTCAGGGATGCGACCGGGGGTGCATTGGAACTGGAACTGGAACTGGGACTGGGACTGGGAACTGGGCCTAGGACCGGGACTGGAGATGGGGGCCCTGGGAGTTGAACGATGGAGCCGTGGGAAGAAGGGGGGGGGGGACCGGACAACACAACTTCGGGGAGGCAAAGCCGCAAAATGCAGTAAGAAACATGGAAGGTAGACAGACACCCACGACACCGTGGTAGACACCGACGGGAAGGATTGATTGATGGATGGCAGACGGGAAGGGGTCAGTCATGCGAGGGATGGGGATGTGAGGCCGGGTACGGATGGAAAACGACACGCACACATTCTTGCCGGTAATTATCGTACCTCTTTTTTTTTTTCTGGCTTGCTTGCTGCTTTGGAGGGGGATGCCAAGGTGCTCAACTCTGTATAGCTTGGTGACGGTGTGAATAGAGTGCGAGGTAAGGTAGAGACAAGCAATGAAGGCGGGAAAGGAGGGAGGCGAAAGGACGGGAGAATGAGATGGGAAAGATCAGAATAGGCAGACAAGGGGGGGAGGGGCAATGATAGTTTGGCCCTGTTATTGGATCCAACCCAGAGACGAGAGACGAGACTTTGCGCCGAACTTACCAAATCTTGTACTCCTGTCTTGCGAGGAATCGACCGTCGAATGTGCGTGTGTGTGCGAGGGGGCTACAAATCCTCGGTTGCTGCCTTGCTGTTTCTTGCCTCCCGTTTCGTTGCCTCCTCTATTCTCTTCTTCCTCTATCCGTCAATGAGTATCCGTAGGTAGGTTACTCGTTCGCGGTTGGCCTGGTTTTGTTGGCTGCCTGCTTCTCCGCTCCTCTCCACCAAGGTACAGATACTGAAAGTTTGGACAGGTGGTGACGACAAGTCACAGAGCAGAGTACCAAAGGGGGCAATGCGTTCTTTTTGGGATTGTGCGTATGTGGGCGAGCGAAGAGCGTTCGTCTCCAAATGATGTGATGTGCGGCTTGACAAAAAAGCTAAATGTTCGTTTGCAGACGTCTTGAATGGACGGTTTATGCGTGCGTTCAGAGGGCTGAGGTACCGGGGCACCTTGGCGGGAGAGAATAACAGGTACCCTTACACGGCCTGACTGTAGACAAAGTACGGGCTGAAGTGGGCGCGCGGAGAGAAGTATCGACGGTGGAGGCAAACAGGACTCGACGTCCAATCAACCTATGAATTTGCGGAGACGGTGGTCCGGTACAATGAATGACAGAGTGAGTGAGTGACTGATTGATTGTGCTGGGTACAGCTACGGGCTCTCAGAGGAGCGGTTGAGCGCAAGGTGTCGAGAGAAAACGGGCCAACAGGTACCAAGTGCGTGGCGGGAAGCAATGTACAAAGTCCCTGGGGTTCGAAACGTCGATGCAAGTCGGGACGAATGGTGTATGCAGTATGTCGCGTGTGTGCCTCTTGTCCTTGTGCTTGTCGCTCCTAGCTTCTATCCGTAGGTGCCTCGGTTGGTGTGTGCGTTGCTCGTGTGTGCGTGTCTGTAGTGTGCGAGAGTGTGTATAATTACTAGAGAGTCGACGCTGCGTGCCCCGAGAGATATGCTCTTGGGGCTCAACTCTGCCAGAGCAAAGTCGGACTATGGGCAAAAGATGGTGGACGTTGAAAAAAAGACACAAGATTTAAAAACAGGTAGACGATGCGAACTGAAAAGAAGAGGCGCGGTGGTTCCCACGATGATCAAATAGAGTCAGAGAAAATGGTGGATGGGTGCGGCAAGCCTCTGGAGCCCTTCTCTTTGGATCCTTTGGACTGGAATGGCGGTTTGCGATTGGTCTCCGACGGCTGGCCACAGGCACGACAGGGAGAGTCGTTGATGTTGCAATGACACCAAACTCAAGGCGAGGTACTTAACGTTACCTCTGGCTTGGCCAAGGTAGGGCAAGCCGTAAAGCAGACAAGCACAAAGTGACCGTCTTTGAATGGTCAAAGGTTCTCGCAGACTGCGTGTACCGAGAACCGAATAGATCGTGGATGTGGTTATGCTGCTTCTGTCGATACAGGTGCTGCTG
>JFBX01000554.1:191257-205437 GCA_001563135.1 Colletotrichum simmondsii | reverse complement strand
AAAAAAAAAAAAAAACAGCAGGCGATGAGAGAAAGAGAGAGAGGGTCTGTCCGGGCTGAGACCGTTTTGTTTGTACAATTCATTCGAAGGCGGTGTCCGTACGTAGATGCTGGTCACTCGAGTACTTGGAAACGTGTATCCGATGCCGCCGTGGTTTGCCCACGCTTATCTGGTCCGGCAGTCCTCAAGCAACCTAGATAGTGGAAGGCGCCGGGTGTGTAATTTGGCTTGTCGATGCGAGAATGCAGATGCAGCGCGCGGAGTCGGGGGTGTGGGCCACTGCGGAGCAGGCGAGAGAGCGAGAGAGATTGACTGACTGACGGGACCAAGGCGGGAGACACTGGCTCGACAGACCCGTAGCTGTATCCGTAGCGTGTCCGTACGTACGAGCAGAGCTAGGAAGCTGCAGGTCATTCAAGACACGAAGCGGAGCAAGTACGGATACTCTTTTCTCTGGCTTCGTACGAATATTCATAGATTATGTTGAACGTCGTGGAGAACCAAGGTACTTCGTACCCTTGAGTCGCCGGCGATCGGCGAGATCTCAGTCTCAATCTACCCTCGACTGATGGATCCTGCCCCAAGATCAGACAAGACAGGCTGGCGGCAAGCTTCTTCGTCCTTCGAGGTGAGGACGCCGTACCGTTGGCCGTCCGAGAGCTGGGTCCAGAGTCGCGAGTCTCGACCTCTGCAGGAATCTGGGCTGAACAACAGGCGGCGAGTCCAATCGAGGGAGACACACACGGACGGGGATACGCTAGGACGAGACGAGTCAAGAACAAAAAAGCCCCGTCTGCCGGGGGAGGAGAAGGGGGTCTGCCGTCCTTTTTAGCGTCTGACGGAGTTTTGTTTGTTCGGGGGCACTCGTGGGCAGTGGATTGATGAGGCACGGCTCCCACCAAAGAATGAGATGCAACTGGGATTCGATGCTGACAACGCTGGGCAGGCTGGTTCGGAGAGTGGGTTATATTGCGTGGCAGACAGATTTCTTTCCAGTGGAGGCATCAGTAGATGGCTCGCTTCTAGGTCACGCAAACGACCGCTCTGCTCTGATCGAAACTTCTCAGAGACCTCTGCTGCACCGACGAGCTGTATCCGTAGCTGGAGCTGGCTGAGCTAATGTTGACGGGGGTCCGGGACGGATGGCGCGATGATCAATGCAGGCGAGATAATACGGACAAGGGGATAGCTGCTGTTGAGAGACAACACTGCGCGTGTGATTGATTGCTTGCAGCCCGTGGTTTGCGTAGTATCGTCTCTTGGGTGTAATCCGCTGGTGATGTGATCAATAGGCCGCCCGGGCAACACGAACCCGACAATGTCGCTTTACTCGCCTCTCCACTATTGTCGTCGTGCAGAGTACTCCGTACGCAGCAGTGAAGGAGACATCCCAATTTCTCAACAGGACGGCAACGGCACTGAGCAGCAGCACCACTTGTGGAGGACCAAATCCAGGGTCAAGGTATTCGTCCGGCGTAGCGAGGAGAACAAGCCTGGACCAGGGGTTAGGAAGGGGACCACAAGTCTGCAGCAGCCGGGTGGGCCGCCGTGTAAGAGAAGACTGCTCGATGACGAACGGCCAGCCGCGGCTTGAATGTTTTGTTTTCTCGTCTCGTGAGGAGCGAAAGCAAACTTGTTGTTACCTGCCTGCCTCAAAGGTGGCTGAACTGGCCGAGATGATAGAAATAGGAATGGCAACCCAGGCGAACCGTGGCTTGAAGATTGACAGGTCGACACCAAACTGCCACAACCCCGGATTTTCCCTGGTCGAGCGTCCAATGCCGTCTCGCTGTCACTGCGCCGTCTCGCGTTTGATTTCTTGTCCAAAGTGTCCAGACAGGACTTCAGGGGGGCGTGGGCGATGTAGGATCAGGGGGCGGCGATATGTGCCGGAAATGTACCTGCGACTATGTTCCGGCCGAGTTCCGTGTATGATCTTCAGGGATTCTGGGGCAGAAACGACAGCCAAGTCTCTGAGATTTGAGGAAGCGAAACGGGCCACAGCAAGATCGAGCACACAAAAGATTAAAAAACGGCGCTTCATTTCTTCAACGTGTGTTTCTTGGTTGTCCGACCGTTGAGAAGCGTTGAAATGTGTAGGATGATCGACAAGGAGTAAAGAGGAAAGGAAAGAGAGAAGAAGACTCTTGTGCGATGTTGCCTGCAGCCCCGTCCTGTGTCGCCTCGTTGAGTAAATCGGAAAGCACATATTGTTCAAGGTAAGGTAGGAAAGTCAGCACTCGCCTTCCAAGTTGGGCTACTGAGTTCCGCAACAAGGCAGGCTGCCTAACTATCTTACCTTACCTTCTTTCCTTCCTTCCTCTTGCCTTGACGTCTCACCTTACTTATACAGCCCGAAACTTCGATTGAGAATCTGAGGAAGGAAACATCGTTGTCATGTACCTCGATTGAACAGACTTTGCAGGTATCAACGGCTTCCTCGTCTCTGTGTCCTTCATCCAACGAGAATGCGCTGATGGGCAGGCATAGGGGCATCAACGTCAAGTGCAAGCTGAGGAACCGTGGCTCGTGTTTTCAATACATGATGAATCCACCAGAGCCGTGCCGTTGGTCCCGCAAGTCGTCGCTAAACATTCAACGTCTTCAATCAGAGGCAAGAGACAAAACATTCTTGTACTTTGTTTGCCAAGTGTGAGTCTTGTTTTTGTGACTCTAAAGAAGTCAAGCAATGGTCGGTGTACCATGTACTACAGTGTGGCGATTGATGCGGAAAATAGAGAATAAGAAAAGGGATGAGAAAAAAAAAAAAAAGACTACCAGTCCATGGGAATATCATGGACATGTTTCGTTCCTCCGTGGACTTGATGGCTCTTGGAACGCAATTCTTATGAATAGGCATACCGGAATGCTGCAATGTTGCTGGTGGGCGCGCTGGCACGTCCTTGTTGCGCCATCCCTCGGCTGAACAAATGAGCCCGTCAACGTTTCTGCTTGGTACGAACCGGGGCCCGCCATCTGGCCCATCTCGTCCCTGAGCTTCTCCGTCCGTCCCAACACGCCCTGTCAAACCTACATCGGTCCCATTAGCATGGCAACCAAGAGTGTCCGTAAAAGGCACTTTACTTCTAGGCGCCATGTATTGCGATCCGAGTTGACGTGCTGGCTGGCAAGGACTTGTTCTAGACACCCGCGCGCGCCAAGTTGCTCCCGCTCGCCCTTCGCTTGTTTGTGTTCATCTCCAACGAGCCAATTCTCACGCAGCGTCACACTGCATTTGGAGCGCAACCCCCTTGAAGATGAATGTCAAAGACAGCGCCCGGCTCCGAGCAGAAAGCCATGGTCTTGGTTGTGGATTAGCCCTCGTGGTTGGGATTAGACATGCTTTCTACGGACCAGCTCCTCTTCACCCAGTGTCGTGGCCGCCAACCGCTCGTCCTTTTTGACCAAAGGCTAATATTGAGCAAGGTGCTTTCTGGCTTGCTGAGCGTTACTCTGCGACATCCCACGGGTGCGACGCTGGTGCTCACAACGTGCACAGGTGTGTCATACCGCTCCGCCTCTGCGAGCAATCTATGAAGAATTACTATGTGTATGGAGTCAAATGGCCTCCCCCTTTCTGTTCGAGCCGACGGGGTTTCATGAAACTCCAAAGGGACTGGGACTTTCTCCCCCTTCCCGAAGAAATACCCCAAAAAGACCGCCCGAAGTTTGAGTGTGTCAACCCCGGATTGGTCTTGGTCCACTCTGGCGGGGTTGTCGTTGTTTCAGTGTTTCAACTCTACCAACTTGAAAGAGCCAGTCACGACTGCTTTTCATTCCAGGCGGCCTGGTCCGTCCACGTTCCTCCTTGACGGGCCTGGGTAGGGTCTCATTGGACGATGGTACGCCAGGAAGTAGGTCACGGCAGGGATCGACATTCCTCAATATCGCCTGTCCAGTATTTGGAGACTGCGCTGCGAGCTATCGCATCCCATCATCAAAGTCTGGCGGCTTGGTGACCATGGTATTGCATGAAGGCGCAAATCAGTTGAGGCTGATTGCTCCAGTAAGTCGGGACGAGTGGCTGGACAAGGCCGGATGGGAGTTCGTGCGGTCATATTCTCACTACTCCATACTCATGAACTCTCTCGCTTTGCTGACGAAAGAGCATGCTGTACGACTGGTGTGGGCCGGCTTGAATGTTTCCTTTTGCTCAAGTAGCAGCCACTCGCCAAGCTTCTTCTCGGTACCCTACGGACGAAGCGGTCCATGTGATCTTCACGGGGTTCCGGCGCCACAAGACATCCTATAAAAACAAAATTATGCCTGAAGAGCGTACAAAAAAGCAAGTCCGAGACTCAAACATTGACCGCTTTCGATAAAGCGAACTTCTATCGTGAAGCGACAAGGCCCACCTGGAGGTTTGTCTGCGAGTTGGCAGACCTGCTTGGGCAACAAGGAGCGTCGTTGACTTCCAATTGCAGTGGTCTTGTTCGGCCTCTGCCAGCAAGTGAGGACCCCCGAGTCGTTCTGTCCTGAGAGGAGATGCCGGCCTCTGGATGCGGTACACGATTCTGACACCACTCGTTACAATTGAGACCTTGCTTATGGAGAGTCCGAAGCTCTGCGGACACGATCGATTGTATGCCGGGATGACTTAGAGTACAGCCATTGGCTAGAAGTATATTGCTTGGCCGGCCCAGTCGCTGACCGCCTCAGAGTTGCTTCTTCGCAAGGAGGGCTAACGGGACTTGCACCTCAACGAAGGCCTCTGCTGGCAACCTTTTGCTGGGACATTTCAGGCAAGGTATTCCGATCGTGCAGTCACTCGCCGCTGTGTAATATCGATGTGGCCGGCAGAGATTCGTACGCAGGCAGGCAGGGTAGGTATGTCCAAGGACGGCGAGAGAATCGATTCCTTTCCAGACCCCTACTTGATGTTGTGGCACTTGTAATGCTGAAAGGTGCCACACCGCCTCCTGCTATGATTAGTCTGGCGCACAAGACGGTCATCGTCTCTAAAGCTCGGTGGTGATCGCGCGGGGCTCTCGCAGTATGGCGACGGCTAGTTGCATTCGTACAAGGCCAAGCACGAGTAGGGACTTTGTCGCTGACTTGCCAATGTAGGTTTCGTCGATCCTGTTAAGATTTGGTTCAAGACATATTCTTTCGCCACTGGGCATCCTCAAATCGAGGTCTTGTGTGCCGTGATTACTGTACTGGAGATGTCTGCCAACTGAATCTTCGCCTAGCACTGGTGCCCAATCTTCAGACACCTGCTCTACTTTGCAACTTTCCTGGAAAACTGCGGCTGCGAAGTTCACGAGGTTGAGGTTGACATTGCTAGCCAAGCGGGGATGCGCGGGTTGTCTCTGGTACTTGGACAGGCTCTGGTCTGCTTCACCGCCCATCAGACTGCTTCAGTGCTGTTGCATACATCGTTTCCGTAGACTAACGCAGAATAGATTGGGCGATGCATGTCCCGAATCGTCCTTTTGCGCGAGACAACCGCCTGTCAGACTGCTTCGGTATCGTTGCATGTATCGTGTTCGGGGGCAAGATGTGGCCGTGACCGCCACCTCAGCGCAAGAGCATCACGGGCGAAGTGCCTCATGCGTTGGCATCCGTACTGGGAGAGTATTAGCAAGCTTCATTATCATGTTGAGCAAGTCTGACTGATCATGGAGACCCAAGACGTCGTCAGGCGCTCGCACCTGCAAGGACACCTCATCATGCTCACCAAGAGGCTTCTTAGCAGACGCCTGGTTGGGAACCGCCCATGGGCTTACCTCCAGTCAAGCTGCGATTGAGGTCAAAAGTAGTCCAAATTTTCCGCGAAGAGCCCACAATGGAATTCTTGCACGTGTCAAGAATGAGCAGACCTTATCCAGGGACATGGGCAGTGAAATGTGCCTCTGGACGATGCAGCCTCATTGTGTTTGGTATTTAGTCAACGACCTTCTCGGCAGCGATGGCCATTTAAGGGGACAGCCACATGTCGAATATCCCACTCGGGCGACTTGTCAACATGACATCAACCCGGGTGATGATGACTGCGGAAGTGACCAAGTGAGGAGAGGCGTTATTCGTCTCTCTTTGGCGCCGTGGTGAATCGGGGCGGACTGACGCCACATAGAAGCGCCACATGTGGCTCGGACCACATGCTCGGTATGTTCGGTGTCGAGCTGTCAATGTTGCATTGAACCCGGAGGGGCAGGGGCTGTGGGATAAGAGGTGGTCGCTGCATTGAACAATGCAACGGTGCTTCATAACAAACGAGATGAACAACTCTCGTTTGTCTCCAAGGGGCAACAGCAATTCCCGGAAATCTCGTAGACGGTCCCGAAAGGGATGATCTGCGACAACAGGAGCCGGCAGGCGGAGTCGGACGAAAAGGCTATGCTTAGATCGCTACGGGCCGGGCAGGATTTTGCATTTGATTTCTGGGTTATGTACGAGGCTCGCGGGCGGCGGCAACGTGGTAGGCGTGGAAGACTGGAAGAGTCCATTCACGAGCTCGTAATCTCGTGTGTAGGGCAACGGGGCCATCGTGGGCCACGAGGCTCTCGCTTTGCCAGAGATGACGGTGCGGGTCGAGAGCCCCACTGGCATGGAGTGACCAGGTGGCTGCTGGAGCTCCGACGCTATTTCTGGCATCGGGAGGTTGCCGCCGCCAAAAAGGTGGGAGAGGGCGGAATGAATTAATGAAGTCTTTCTAGAATTGGGCGAGATTCAGCAAGCAGCAAACCTGATTTGACCTGTTGAATGATTGCATTCGTGGGGCCCCGGGAGAGGCCAAGACCGGATTGGGACGGACAACTTTGTCAGTCGACGACGGTACGGATACCCGGAGACATTGAGACTGGGCAGAAGAGGGATCAAGCTGGCAGCTTTTTTGCTCGATGGACTTGTGATGAGGGAGAAAATACCGGTAGGCGCCGGTGTGTTATAGCTCCGTGTGATATCGAGAGGAGGGCGGCAGAGGAGGAAGCGGACTGGACGGAAGGGCTGAAAAGGAAAAAGAGATTTGAGAAGCAATAGTTTGGTCGGGCGAATCCGAGAGCATTCAGAGTTCATGTTCTCGACGGGCGTTGCATTGTTATTCTCCAAGTCGTTATTATTTGTTTGTGTTGCGGCTTGCGGCTTGCCTCGAAGAGTGGAAGGCCGGGTATTGCTGACGAAGGACGCTCCTTCCTTCTCGAAATGGATGTCACCACGACGCTAACCGCGTGTTCTATCCAATGGACCCACTTGCACAAGGCCGCAGTGGGTGCTGATTTGCGAGTCCAGATTGCACAGAAAAAGGGGAGTCCCAGCTTGTCGTCACAGCCGCCCAGGTTCGGAGGAGGAGGGCAAGAACCAGGGGGTTATCCGGCAGAATTCAGGAACAGAAGCAAGAGCAGTGGAAGAACAGAGCAAGAGCAATTCGCTCGTTCCTGGCTGCACACGAGCTCACGGACCACGAGCCCCTGCAGGGGGTCGATGAGCTTACTTGGGAAACGACCAACGGCCGCCCAATAATCGACGCCGTTTCAAGGCGGCTCCCGGTGTCACCCCGCTTCTTCCAGGCACGCAACGGCCTCATTGGCCAATGGCGGAAATTGCAACAGACCGTTGACGAATCGTGCGTGCCTGTCAGATGGGCTCAATCTTGGGGCGTTGCTTCCCATGTTCCCAAATCAGTCAAGTTGCTCCATGGGCTGTGCTTGCCAGAATGGAGAATTGGCCCGGTCCAGATCCACTACGGAGTGCGCCAATGGAACTATGGATTCCATGGAAGGGAAGGTGGGAGGACCGTTTGCTGTCGTCCGATGCTGCCATCTTCTCCTCTTTTTTCACTCCCGTCCTGGCTGGTCCTGCTTAGTTTTTTCTCGCTTCTTTTCCAAGGCGGTAAGCAGCTTTCTCCTGAGTTTTTAGCCTCTCTGTTCGTACCTCTGATGTTATGTATCATACGCAGTACGTATAGGACGGATAACAAATACCTATGTACTGCCTGGCTGGAGCTTCTCTCAACCCGGTCTGGCTCGGTGATGATCCCTGCCGCCTTGCCAATAGGCTGGGGCCCTAGGAAAGGATTCAATCTGTGATCACGAACCGCCCCATGCCATGATGAATGATGCCGCCCTTTTCTGTGCGCTTATGCTGTGCCTCTGCTGCATAGATCCTTGGATGCCTGGCCAGGAACGGCATGGCTTCATCGCGTCTTCCTCCCAGGCGTCCAATGCCGCCCACACTGGCACACACGCTGGGCAGTGGCCACTTACCCGCTGCCCAGTCCTAATGCAAGCCTGCGCACCAATTGTCCACACACCAACGCAGGTACCAGGCACACACACACCACACCGCAGACCTCCTCTTCTCCTCCTCGGCGCTACCCCTGTCTCTCCATTTTCCAACCAGGACATATCCTTCCTCATTCCCTTCCATCTCGACTTCTTCTCCTCCTCCCTTCCCTCCCCTTCTTCTTCAACAACTTTGTTCAAATCGTCGTTGTCCTTGCTGTACGTTGCAGGACCGTTTGTTGTCACTCGCTCTCTATTAGCACCCTCCTTCCAGTCACTCTCTAATACTATCCCCCCCTTGGAATTCCCGCTTGCATTCACTAAGCAGTTTTCCGTCCTATCGTTAATAACCAACCCGCTCACTACGTACCATCACAACTACACCGAAAAATACACCCAACCCTCAAATCCAAAAATATCCACGACACACCGAGAGACAAGTGCATTCTTTAACGACTTTCGCGACGGCCTGCCACAGAGAGAAGACTTAATCCCTTACGTACGTGCCACTTCTTTTTTTTTTGGGAGGCGAGGCAAATCCGCCCTTCTGGACCAGACATTCGACGACTGTTGTCTGTGTGTGTGTTGGCCGGTGAGAAAAGGGAGATCTGGAATGGATCTGGTCCCCTTTGTGTGTTCACCAGACAATGCTCCAGAATGTCTCACCAGATGTCGGACCCTCAAACAACAAACCCCTTTCGCGATGGCTAACAATCCCCCTCCTACAGTCGTCCGCTCTTTAATAATTATACCGAATACCGCTCCCTAATTCGACTCGCATCAAAGAAAGGGATATTTGCAGTAATAATCAGACCAGCTCACGACCAACACAATGCCTTCCATCCAGAATCTCATCTCCCGCAACGCCCCTGGCGTTGTCACCCGCGACGTCGATGGCGGCGACACTCTCAACCTCATGATTGTCGTCCTCGCCTTGATCTTCTTCGCCCTCCTCCTCGTCTCCACACTCTTCCTCATGCGCCGCATGCGCAGACAACAACGCCAAGAACAGATGCTTCCCGCCTATCAAGAAGTCAAGGGCGGCGCCAGAAACCACCACAACCTCACCATCCAGACAAGTCAAGACGGTCGCTCAAGCGTCCTCTACATCGGCCAGGACGGACGCTCGCCGATGCTCCAGAACCCCCAGTCCGCTCCCCACTCTCCCGACAACGTCCCCGAGATCCACATCACCTTCCCCGACGAGCAGGATGAGGGCGGCCGCCGCAAGAGCGGCCGTGTCCTCGTCGTCCGCGTTGGCGATGGCGGCTCCGTCGGCCTCGAGCCTGTCCGCGATGAGCAGCTCCCGGCGTACGAGAAGGATAGCAAGTCGCAGTTTTACTCTGTCGATATCGACTCAATCGGCGGCCTGCGGGAGAAGGAGCGCTTCAACTAAGCAATCAACCAAACCAAAACTATAAAGTGTCCAACTTTTGCCCGGACAAATTTCTTCTGTACAGATCGGTTCCCGCTGTACAAACCATTCAGCATTTTTTCTCAACATGGCATGGCGTTCGACGACACACACTTTTATACCCTGCGCACCGGGATGACTTTCTGTCCTTTGCATGGTCCACACACACGGGGAATCTACCACCGCCTGTGGAGTTACCACGCATCGGCATTGGGAAATGGCTCGGGGCGCAACTCTTACGTATATAAACTTAACGACTACCCCCGGGAAGCCCGTCTCGCGGTGTGAACGAAACCAGGAATCACCGTGTGGTGAAGGCGAATGCCGGGTTGTAGAATATTTGTATATTCTAATGCTGTATAATTTCCTTCTGTCCTCTAAACAATTCAAAGCAAATGATGACCCATGGCTTCTCGCATGCCCCTGTGCTACCCCGAGTCTGTCGATCCTGTGAGACCGTGTGCCGCCCTACGTTACAGCCACCCCGCATTGGCAATCTTTGCCGGAGGTCCGACGTCCATGTTTATTGTCATTGGGCCAGTAGCCGCTCCTGCGGCACGGTACTTCGAAATGCGGCAAGCTGCAGAGAAACAGTTTCAATCGACGAACCGGCTAGTTTCTCAATTGGTGTTGGGGGGGAAAGCGTTTGGACCATGAGATCGACAAACAAATGATTTGCGACGATCATTTTATCGAAAATCCCCGACTTGTACTTCAACAAACGGACGCGGAACTGGCCCGATCCCGGCACCGCTGGGTACGGACCACCCAATTGTCTCCACTCATCGCCGGATCTCGCCGGATAATCGCAGCGGTTGTCGGCTGTGCTACGGACGACGCGCATCGCCGTGTCGAACCTCGTTCGACCAGTGAGGGTTTGCGATTTCGGATAATCAGTGGATTATTATGGTGTCCTCGTAAAGGAAATGACAAGGCTCCTGATTTGATGTTGATTATATCTAGAAGAGACTTTCCTGCTCTCATTTTGCGAGCAGTTCGACAACGTCAATCCGCAGTGTAGGAGTGTGTATCGGACAGACCTCTCGCGATGGCACCCTCGTCAGATATCCCACCTCCGTACGAACAGCCTGCGAAGCCCAGCGGGCTTAAGGTGGACAAGCCGAATTTCATCATCTTCATGCCGGACCAGCTTCGCTACGACTCACTCGGCTGCAATGGAAACAAGGTCACACTTCACCCTTCCCTCAAGTGAACCATCGTTGTCACATTACTAACGTTCTGACAGACTGTAAAGACGCCCAACATTGACCGCTTCGCGGCCGAGGGCACCCGCTTCACAAACTGCTTCGTCCAGGCCTCGGTCTGCACGCAATCCCGCTGCAGCATGTTCACGGGCAACTACCCGCACGTCACGGGCCACCGCTCCCTCGAGAACCTCATCAAGCCGTGGGAGCCCAATCTCTTTCGTTCGCTCAAGGAGAAGGGGGGCTACCACGTCGCGTGCCTCGCCCCGAGGGGTGATACCTTTGCGCCGACGGTGACGGAGCTGTCGCTGGATGAGTATGGGTTCCTGGAGACGCCCGAGTTCGTGCCGCGGTTCGCGGGCGGCGGGAACAAGGAGCCCGAGGACAAGGAAGATATCTGGAAGAGGTTGTTTTACAAGGGGTTGAGGAATAATGAGGAGGCGATGGATTATGATGATGCTGTTGTGAGAGGGGCGTTGAAGTGGTTGGAGTGTCCGCCGACGGATAAGCCTTGGGTGTTATTTATGCCGCTTATTTTCCCGCATTGTCCTTTTCAGGTGGAGGAGCCGTATTTCTCAATGTATGATCGCGGTGAGATGGGTGTGCCTACGAAGCCGGAAGACAAGGTGAGCCGCTCCTGGAGAGTGCAAGAGACTATCGCAGCTAACGAATTATATCAGACCGGCTACGAGCCGCGCTACATGCAAATCAACCGCGAGCGGTACGGCACCCACCGCGCGACGCCCGAGATCTGGGCCGAGGTGATGGCGACCTACTACGGCATGATCTCCCGGCTCGACGACCAATTCGGGCGCGTCGTGGACAAGACGAAGGCGCTGGGCCACTGGGACTGGACGGTGACGATGTTCTTCACGGACCACGGGGAGTACCTCGGCGACCACGGCATGATTGAGAAGTGGCCGTCGGGCCTCTCGGACTCGCTGACCCACGAGCCGCTGATCGTCGGGGGCTGCGGGCTGCCGCGGGGCGTGGTATACGACGAGATGGCGGAGATGGTGGACCTCGTCCCGACGGTGCTGCAGTTTGCGGGTATCGGGGAGCATTTCCCTCACTGCGGCGTCTCGCTCGCGGAGGTGTTGACCTCGGCGGACGCTACGATGAAGCACAAGGAGTTTGCCTTTTCCGAGGGCGGGTTCCTGACGAGCGAGGAGCCGCTGCTGGAGCAGGCGCCGTATCCGTATGATATCAAGGCCGCTTTGCAGCACGAGGACACGACGATTGTGGGCAAGAGCGTTGCGTGCCGGGATAAGCAGTGGACGTACGTGTATCGGCTGTACGAGCCGGCGGAGCTGTATGATCGGGCTGGGGACCCGGGAGAGTTGCATAATCTGGCCGAGGGGGGCGAGTATCAGGAGGTGAGGAGGCGGATGGAAGGGGTTGTGTTGCGGTGGATGGTGGCGAGTAGTGATTTCTTGCCGTGGCAGAAGGATCCGAGGTTTCCTGCTGTGGAGATGGAGAGTGTTGCGGATCAGTTTAGGAGACGAGGCGGTCGGTTGGAGAAGGACGTTAAAGGTTGATTCGATTATGTTAGACTATGATATTGGTGTGATTGATACAGAGTACTGAATTGCCGAATAAAGCGCTCCCGCATACTCCGGTGCTCCGGACATGGTACCCACTTATCGCCGGTTCGCTCTCGGGGTGGGTCACGACCGTCCCCGCGGCCGGAGACTTTTTCCGTTGGGTTCCGGCTCTCGTTTCGGCTCGACCCTTTTTCCTAAACGCGACACGGAACATGCAAATCCAAAACATCGGCCTCACGGAAATCCGACGGCTGGGACTCGAGAGGTCTGGATTCTTCACTTTGCTCCACTATATAAGGTCGTCGACGCCCCCCCCCTCCTCCCACCATCGTCCGGTCGCTGGCGGGCAGCTGAGATGTGATTTGTATTCTTTGTCGCCGGCTATTGGTGCCTTGTACAGTGAGAACGGCTGGATAGGACGGCACCTGCAGGTCTACCCACGCCGTCCTGCGCGGTTCGGGACCTGTGCTGTGTGTTATGTTTTAGCCGCCACAGTGGGCGCAGGTGGCTCCCGCGTCGTCGCAAGTTTCCTCGACACATGTGAGGTAGCATCTATTCTGGGCAACTGCACGATGGTATGTTTACGGGCAGGCAATCTTGGTCATCAAAATGTTCCATCTGCACATGTCCCCAGCAGGGCAGCCAAGGCAGCATCCACAGACGGGAGTGTGAAGCCCGTCCCACTCCAGAGTCCGCGGGCTCAGGTTGGCTCGACTGAGGCAGAGAAAGGTAAGTCAATCCTGACGACACTCACCCAAAAAGGCCATGGCTAAAAGGTGGCCGCGGCCACCACCATCTCCTGCAAGCGTACCTAAATTTTAACTTTAACCCACTTGCTGTAATCCCTTCTTGTGCCTGACATTCTCCCACAGAATCGGTTTGGAAACACTCCACAACCGCCATGCAAGAGAAGGTAGTTTGCTGGGGACCCTACGGCCAACTAGCCAAGGGGTTCATACCTACTTACGGAGCACTGGAGCAGGCTACTACTTGTCAACGGTGTTACCAACAAAATAGTAGCAGGCCAAGGCTCTCCCGCTGATCGGCGTGTGTCAGTTGTTTTGTCTGACCTCCAAACCCGGGCCCCATTCCGTTTTGTCTGCAACGCCACCCCTTTTTTTTCCCCCGCCCACCATCGCTTTATGGGGAGTGCTGGGAGGTGCTGGGGTGCACACGAGAACTCAACCCCAGCGTCCTGCAACACATCTGACACGAGCGCACAACCCCCTTGAACGCCCATCAACGAGGATCTTGACACAAGAAACAATCGCAGCGCTGCAACCCAGCGCCATCCTTTCCGTCCCCCCCTTTTCTTTATGATCCTACATACCTTACCAGCGAGCATCAATCATCAAACAACGCCAATGTCCAATTGGGTCGCGGGAAGGGGTTACAGGGGATTGTCCTCCTTCGCACCATGAGTCGCTTAACCCTTCCTCGTTACAAGACAACCTTACTAAAGTTACCGAGGGTTACACTCGTCAAAAGTCTTGTTTCTCTCCATCCTGGGGTTCGCCATGGGCCATGGTCCACCGTCCATACTCCAATGATCCCATGGATGATGGACCAAGGAAAAAAGACAAGGAAAAAAAGAGTGTCAGACGGAACCCGTGGACAGCTTCAATGGCAACTCAGAGTTCCAACGCAATCGACCATTCACACAAACATCCAGACCTCAAGACAGGGATCCAGGACCCAAGAAGCTCGCGGTCCTTGTCACGTCCTTCCCGCAAACCCCCATCACCATCTGTTCTATACTGCGGTAGTCTATGGGGTCTGTAGGCTGTGAGGTGTC
>JFBX01000554.1:156013-191247 GCA_001563135.1 Colletotrichum simmondsii | reverse complement strand
CCCCCCCTCCTCCACCCATGCTCCAATCCTGTTGCTCCCCCGCGAGCATCCCAAACGCTGGTCCAGCCAGCGCCGAGAGCTCGAACCCCGTCCCGCGCATGCATGCATTTTCCAAAGAAGAGTCGAAGCGCCCAGGGTTTGCTTCTGAAGCTTGCTCAAGTTTTCTTTTTGCTGCTTATTGCGTGCCATGCCTTGCTGTGCTTGCCGTATTGTGTGTTGAGCGGTGCGGATACTTAATATCTATTCGTCCCACTTTCAATCATTCGAGCTGTGCCGGGAGTCCGATTATCTTAGATCAATGGGACGAAAGTGAGCGTGTGTTCAACTCTTCCTCTTCTCTTCTCCCATTCCTTCTCCTATTCTCCCCTTTCCTACTGTTCATCCTTTCATTTTTCCACTTCTATTCGCGCGTTGTGTAGATCACGACCCGAAATTATCATTCTCTTCTAATACACACATCTCTCCTCCATCACCATGAAGCCCTCACTTGCACTCCTGGGCGCCGGCTCCGCCCTCGCCTTCCGCGAATCCAAGGTCATCTCCTCGAGCTCCGGCGAGATCTGCATCTCCTCCCAGCTCCTCGCCGCCTCCTCCAACAACGGTCCCATCTGCCGCAACAAGGAAGACCTCCTCGGCGGCCGCGCCGACCAGTTCCCCTTCTCCTCAGCGGGAACCTCCTCCTCCACGCCCTCGGGCTCCGCGTGGACGCACACCTCGCCCTGCTTCAAAAACGGCACGGAGGCCCCCGAATTCTGCATCTACCACGCGGCCAACTACGGCGGCAAAGGCATCTCCATCATCACCGACGCCGACCGCGCCGCCCACGTCACCCGCAGCTGGGGCTTCACCCGTCCCGAGGAGCTCGAGGGCGCGAACCAGCCGCTGCCCAAGTTCGAGGTGGCCAAAGTGCCCGGCAAGGACTACGGCCTGGTCGCCTCGCTGCCCATCAAGCGGGGCGAGATCATCCTGCGCGAGACGGCGAGCCTGCTCATTGACTATGCGGCGTTTAGCCACATTCCGCCCGACGAGATGAAGAAGATGCAGGCCCACGCCGTGGATCACTTGCAGTTTAAGCACCGCAGCCAGTGGCTCAACATGTCGAGCCACGGCTACCAGGGCGACCACCTGTCCATGGTGGACAAGATTCTCGTGACCAACTCGTTTGATGTCGAGATGGACGATGCGAAGCGCGACGATGACTTTTACGCCGTCTTTGTCAACAGTAAGCCCCCCTATTCACCTTTTTTCGTGCGTTTATGTACCTGCATGATCAACACGGCTAACACGGCACCACCAGCATCCCGCATGAACCACGACTGCCGCCCCAACGTAGACTACTGGTTCGACCCGCGCACCCTCACCCAGCGCACCGTCGCCATCCGCGACATCATCCCCGGCGAGGAGCTCACCCTCTCCTACATCGATCCCATGCAGACCCGCGCCGCCCGCCGCGAGCGCCTGCACTCCACCTGGGGCTTCCACTGCTCCTGCCACCACTGCATGCAGCACCGCCTCAAGACGGACGAGTCGGACCGCCGCATCGAGCAGATCGCCTCTTTGCGGGAAGAGTTCAACGACTACACCCCCGCGTCTAGGGCGACCCCGCAGATGGCGGAGCTGTTGATCTCCTTGTATGAGCAGGAGCACAACTGGAGCCTGTTGACCGAGGCGTACACCCTCGCCGCGATTGAGTATAATGGTATCGGGGAGCCGTGGTTGGCGACAAAGTATGCGAGGATGGCGGTCGAGTATGGGCTCACCACGCTGTGGGAGGGCCACGGGGATGTGATTGAGATGACCAAGCTTGCGGAGGACCCGTGGAGCCACTGGAGCTGGATGCTGAGGACGCGCAAGAGGTACAGCTGGGGACCCGGGCCCAAGGTTGACTTGAACGATGACGATGACGATGAGTGAGGTGTGTGGGGGTCATTCTTGAGTGTTGCCCGAAGAAAACGGCTCACTGTAGATGTGTACGTACGCGTGAGATGATTACATCTGGTTCATGGTATTTCAGGGTAATGGCGTCTGGGACAATATGGCGTTGGGGAATCTGGGGAGAGCTACTCTTTTCAGCATCAATAAGATGAAAAAAATCAAATGACCTCAAATTACTTCATATAACCTACGAGATGGTGACTGAGAATGGCTGATCAGTGAGTGTAGATCTTCTGTCAGCATGTGAACCCATCTTGGCTTATTCATCTCATGAGAGATCTCATTATAAACATGACACCTGCTTCCGAGCCTCAGAATTCAACTCTCATGTGAGAACTCATTGCAAATTTCACATCTGCTTCCGAGACTCAGATTACACTCAACCAATCATAACTACCATGACTAAGAACCACCATATTAAATCCCACCCATACTGTGTATGTCATGCAAGTTTGAACCAGCCATCGAGGCGGTGTCAGCACTGGGCTATTGCTGGTCACAGCACGTGTAGCAGAACCATCTCATCCTGAATCATGACACAAAGCCGGGGAAACCCATCACGAAAACGAAGTCAAAAAGGAATAAAACAAAGAGACCAAGTGTTTGAATCGTGTATGGCTCATTCAACGTATCTACCAAGAATCGCGTCACTCTGGTATAACCGCCCCTTCACCCCGCTGAGGTCTCGCCCTCATCCTGGCTCGAGTCTATTAATACTGCCCGCTTACCCCTTCCCTTAAATATAATCATGACGCCGTGAAGAGCGGTTCCGGACCCTGGGTATCATGAACCAAGTGTAATGAGAGGAGTACCAAGGAGAAATGCCAAAAATCCTTCAAGAACGCCATAAAAACTCCGCCCTTCCAAAAATCCCCAAAACAAAAAGGGAATGCTCGCACTGAAGTCCCTCAATTCCGAGAGAAAAAGAGTGCTCAAAAAGTGAGTGATGGCAGAAGAGGAGCTTTACCGTCAGTATGCCAAGCCCTAGTGATGATGCGAACTTCAAGCTTCCTCTCCTGCCGGGCCGCCACCTCGACCCACGCCTCCACCGTTCGCTCCCATGGCCTGAAATCGAAGGTGCTCGTCCAGGTCAGGTAGGCCTTATCGTCGTCCTCGATCTTGTACTCGAGCTCATGCTTGCCTGCCCACATTAGAGGCCGCTGCTTGATGGTCATGTGCTTCAACTGGGGCATTGTAGACGCCATCCGGGCGGCGGCGAGGGACACATTCTGGCGGAAATCGACTAGTTCTGAGGATTCATTGATATCGTCGCTCTGCTTGTGCCACTCTGTATTGTACCAGATGGATCCATAAGAGATGTAGAGGGTCTTTAGCAGCCAGAACTCTGGGTGATACGAGCGGTTCGCCAGGAACGGCTCGGTATCGTCCGTCCCCATGGGCCAGTGAGGACGCAAGAATTCTCTGATACGCACGACATTGGTGACGCTGAGCTCCTTAAGATGCTGAGCGGCACGCCGAAGCTTTTCACAAAGCTTGGCACCGCTGTCGCCTTCAGCAAGCGTCTCGTGGGGGATCTGGCGCCACGATGATATTGTATTGGACATGATGGTGAGGGATTCCAGTGAGGTGGGCCACTTTGTCATGGAACCGGCGAATTCTGGCCAGTGTTAGTGAGGGGACCTGGAGGGTAGCAACATCATCATGGAACGCACGGTTGAAGTGGATCTTGCGGGTTTCCTTCTTGCGGTCCTTTGTGATGTCGAAATTGGCTGTTCGCAACCCGGGCAGCCGGGCGATGATGTCGGCATGAGCAGCGGGCATCAGTGCCCGGTGATTCTGAGGGCTCACGGTGAATGACCTTATCACCTTAACCACAGGCAGGCGGTTGACCCGGTCAAACTCCTCATCCTGGCCGACGAAATCGATCCAAGAGTCCGCGAAACGCTTTTCGCCGATATCTTTGATATTCCACCTCCGTCGTTGCCATAGCTCAAAGTTGGCGTTGCGGAGGTCGCTGGGTGAAGAGATACTTAGTGAGAAATCGATGCCGTCACGGGTGGAATCCTCCTGTGTCCAGGAATGCATGATGTCAAACAGACGGTAAAATGCAAGAGTAAAGCACGAGTTATTCTCGGCCTTGTCCTCCCAGGTCTCCTTCTTTTCGCAGGGATCATTGTCGTAGGCGGGCAGGTCGACGTGTAGGTTGATCCGCTGGACGAGTTTGCGGCGAGAGCCGACCATGGATGACTCAAAGTCGTCCAGGTTGGCCAGGGTGACTTTGAGGACGGAAAAGTTGGAACGCTCGACGATGGCCTGCCACTCCTTGCAGACCAAGGCGTAGTCGGCGAGGGAATCGGACTCATCGCCGTAGCGGCAGTCAGCGACGACACACTCAACAACGGCTGTACGGAGTTCTGGCGGTAAGAGACAGAACTTATCCATTCTGCTCGCGGGCACCTCCGATACCGATACTCCGGAAGCGGACATGGTGGAAGGTGAGAGAGATGAATGAAAAAAAGACTGTTTTGCCCGGCAAAAAGAACGAGTGAGGTTGCGGGATGAGACGGCACGACGTTGACTTGAGTTCGGCTGTAGCCCGCCCAGTCCGCTGAGGCTGCAGTCGGTAACTGTCGGTCAGAGCAAGGTCAGGTAGGGCGTTGGCTTGGGTTGGGTAGGGGCGGGGAGGAGCGCACCTGATCAGAATGGGAAGGAGGGGACAGAAGGGTACATGTCGAGCCGTGTGCGTTTGGCCTGGCAGGAAGTACAGGATGTGTTACTCAGATGGACGAAACCTCCAAGTACCCGTCCGCTCGTTTGTTAGCGGTGATGTGACTGGGTGGTGGTACTTTGTAATAATCGGGTAGTAAGGAAGGTAGTCACGAAACCTGGGACGAATGGCGGGTGCGGGGTGTCACGGGCAGTTGCTTGTTGAAGGTGGCGGATGGCAGATGGCGCCGGATGGCCTTGGGGATGAATCTGTACACGAAGCAATTGTTCTGCCGTTCTCTTTGAACCTTTCGTCTTCAAATCTGCAAGACGTTGCGTTTGTACGATGCTCTCAAATGAGATTCAAAGGCAAGGGAGACCGACATATGAGAGAGGCGGTGATGGAGGGGTACGGTGTGCTCCCATCAAGGTACCTATGCATTTACGGCTAAGGTACCTACCTTGGGATCTGTAATCGCTTCCCCAGTCGGGGTGTCTTATCGAAGTGCATCCCGCTATCTCGACGTGCTCCACTCTCTCTATCGATAACAATTAACAGAAGGGATAGCGCGGGAACGATAAGACTTCCGTGGGGACACTTTGAGGGTGAGGTGGTTGACTTTCGGTCCCTCAAGATTCAGGTTTCTTCAGGGTCCATTCCCGTTCCCGCAGATTAAAGGGATGGGGACTGTCCAGTTTCGTCGTCTGTGTTCGGATGCTTCCATTGTCAAGCATAAATCAAACACGAGCCGATCTTCCATCCGCAACCTGTTCTTCCATACCGTCTTAGGGATTTCCTGGGAATGAATTACTCACATCTCAGCCTGTCTCGTCGCAGGCCACTTCACCGCCAAGGCCTGGCCCCAGCCAGTGTTGCGGGCTGGAACCAGCCTGGTCTGGCGCGCTGTATTACCCGATGGCACCGGGTTTCACTGTGACTCTGGGCCACTGACATGTCTGCACCAACGACCTCCACCGGTCCTGGAGGCGGGGCCATCCTGAGGCTTCAGACCTGGCGGGACCTCTTCAGAATGCAGATTCCAGTGGGGTGAACCTGACCTGTAGAGTGTTCCAGCGGGATCCTCTCTGAATCAGGGCTAGTGCGGGGTTGCTGCTGCGCCCACTGCTGGCATTTCTGGTCCTGTCGTTGACTGCAATCGCCCGCCTCGATCCCCCCCTTTCGTGGAGTGGTGAGCTGCTGGTGAGGTGCTAATTATATTGCCTGGTGGAGAGAAATTGGAGTTGGAACCCTGCCGTGCCTGCCTACCTATGTCTGAAGTGTGCCTCCCCTTCCATCTCTCAGGTGCTGAAAGCTCCGATGACGAAACAATAACAGGCGCAGCAGTCTCTTTTCTTCTTTTCTTCACCCCATCTGCCCCCCTCCTTCTGCCGTCTGCCGAGTGTTCATCAGCCCAGACTTTTCTTCAACGACCATCGACCAACCCCTCCAATGTCACAGAAGACCCTCGAGTAGTTGAACACCATGATTGAAGCGACAAATCCTCCTCTTGCCATGGCCGACAAGCCCAGCGGCCTCCAGGCTCTGCGCGAGTCTAAGCCGCCCGCCACAGACACCTTCACCTACCTGACCATCATCGGCGAGGTTCTCTCCCCCGAGATCCTACCTGACCTGAACGAAATCCTCCAAGACACTCAGCTCACCCAGGACATCGGATGGGACTTGGTCGAGATGCTTGTGCCCGTCCAGGGCAGCCAACAGTGCCTCGAGACCATTGCTCAGCTCGGCAACCCGCGCGAGGTCATTCTTAAAGTCCTCGAAGTTTTGGAAAAGACTGTCGAAGAGGCGACCGACGAGGAAGACGATCCCGCGACGACGGCGACGTTCGTTCACCTGGTCGGCATGTTGAGCATTCTGCACAAGCGATTGAATGTCGCGCGCCCCTCTCGCTTCGTTCACACGACCCTTCAGAGCGTCTACCGCACCTACCATCCCCGCAATCCCGAAATGACGGCTGCAGTCATTGCCCTCGTCCGCTCCCTTTCTGGCGATAAGCGCCCGCCGCTCCCTACCCGTCAGTCCAGCAACAAGCTCGACACTCCCTTTACGAAGAGCGATCCTACAAAACATGCACCGGACCCCGAGGCCGCATCCAAGCAGCAGTTGGCGCCGACGGACCCCGACACGACCAAGAGACTGCTCCAGTCCTTCATTACCTGCATCATCGAAGCCTACGTCAACTGTACCGGCATGGAATGGGCCTCTCGCCTGCTGGAATTCTACAACCCAGAGCGTGTCGTGATACGCAAGAGCGTGTTGCGTGCCTTTAAGGAGGACGATGATCTTTTGGCGAGGGACGCTCTGGTTGGCCAATTAGTCGTATGTACATTCGTCTGATGTTCCTCGGACGGACGAACTTGCTAACAAATAACCCAGGCACTTGCAGGAGATCTCGGCTTAAACAGAGTGCGTGCTCTTTCCGTCAAGGACATCTTTGAGGGCTCCATCCCCAACAGCCCGCTGGCAGTCGAGACCGATGACCTCAGCCCCGACAACATCAAGCTCTCCACAGGAGGTGTCTGGTGCTTGGTTGCATACTGGCTCTTCTCAGCGGAGGTGTTTGATGCGGACTACGAACAGGTCCAGATGACCATGTTCCCCGATCATGTCAAGCTCCTCGAAAACTTCTTTGGCGAAGACCCGCAGTCACGCATCATGGGAAATCCTGGCACCACCGAGGCTCTCGTCGTAATGGGACTCTGGCTGGAGAACTACAAGCGCATCTCGCCTTCAGAAGGCAACTTCATGCCCTACCACCATCTCCTCACACTTGTCTCTGTGTTCCACCCGACACTATCAGTTCGAAATGTTTCGACGACCCTCGCGGGCCTCGTCCTGCACGATGACCCCGATGATAGCGACCGGCTCAAGATCTTGGAGGATCTCCTCGAGAACTGTATCTTTTCCGCCCTGCAGGCCTCTGCGGTGACGTGGTTGCGAGAAGAGTTGATTGTGGCTCAAAAACGCAAGCTCACAAACAGATTTTCGACAACAGATGCAGTTGAGACACTGCAGTATGTCTTGTTCCCCAACATGGCATTCCTCAAAGAGCAATCTGTTCCCGAAATCTGGGAATACTGGGTGCAGAACTTCCCCTTCCACTTGCAGGTGGCCAACTTTGCGTACTTCCTCTTTGCCGGTACCAGCTTCCAGCACTTGGTGCCAGCTAGCATGCCCGGCGCCGTGGAGCAGCGCTACGTTGAGCCTCTGCTACACGCTGTCAAGACGTTGCAGACGGCCCTGGAGAAGAAGGAAGTGGACGATCAGGGCCAGGGCGAGGAGGTTAAGACACAGCTCGACATTCTGACGATGCGGTTGAAGAGCTTGCCTCTGCAGTAAAAGATGCTGTTGTTGTACATTGGACACTGGATATCATGGGTAGCCCCGGCGCGGGTAAGCCGAGATGCTCTGTGGTATGGGTTTTGCATTTTCGGGAGTAGGTTCATGGCGGAGTCTCTTATGAGTTACGAATTACCTGGGCTGCTGAGCAACGAGCAGCTGTATGAATTTAAAACAAAATTTTCCTTCAAATATGCTGCTAGCTGAGCGTGATGTTCTGTGGCGTCTCTTCGTCAGAGTTTATCAGAGAAAAGATCAGAGTCTAGGAGCGGGCCGCGGTGAAGTGCAAGAGACCACCCGTCACCGAACTCGCACTACAAATGCATGGCATGCATTCCACTACAGGCAACCACACGTGTCATCTTATCGTTGCGGACTCACGCTATTCTTGAGTGGAAGATGGCGTCGACAGCGTCAGTGCGGAAGGGGGAATGTCTAGAAGCCCGTCATATTTGACCCGAAAGCCGCATGGTCCTAAACGCCTGCTCTGACGATCCACGGCCGACTTGGACGTTCTGGGGATGAGGACGTTGCGAACATTGTCACGGTCGCGACATGCCGTCAGGTAGACGCGGACTGTGGCGAGTGATTCGTGGCTGTGCACCATCGATCTTGGTGTAGATCCTCGATCTATTGAACCAGGAGAGCTCGAGGTAATACATCCGAAGCACAAGTGTGGCGCCAGTGGCTTAGCTCATGTGCAATCAGATCCGGACTTCCAGATGTGCATGTTTGGAGGACGCAGCGGTCCAAGGGGCTCGAGCCCAATTTGGCTTCATGTAGGAAACAGCTGGCAAATCCTAACGCAGTCTCACCATCTCATCTCGGTTGAGGAGGGCCGGTTTGCGTACCTTCCGTCATGCTGTACCTTACTTGTCTCACCGTAGATCGTCAACGTGATTGAATGAAATGAAAGCAATGTGTTGTCAACGAGGTAACGTTGGTTGCCGAGAAATGAACAAAAACCTGAAGTGAGGCACTCAGGACGGGATTGTGGCGGTTTAATTCGAATGAGCCACCGGGGGAGAGTCTCCGGACGTGACCATTCGCAGATTGCCCTCTGGGCGGTTTGGCACGGGCCAGCCCGGCCCAGCCAATGTCATCCCGTCGCACAGACCAGAAAGCTACCTCATCGGCAGGGGCGCACCCTTGCAGACAACCGGCTTAGCGTCACCTTCGGGAAGTGATGTCATTTTCGACCAGGGGGTGGTTGGAAAGGAAATTCCAGCTCTGCACTGCTCCTGCTGCTGCTGCTGCTGCAATGCACTGCTGCACTGCTATTTGCTGCAGATGAATGGCTTTGGAAACAGCAAAGCAAGAACCAGTTCGGCTTTAGGTCCTAGGGCGCAAGCCGCGGCCACGTCCAGGCGCCCTCCTTCCTGTGCTCTTCCTCCGCGCCTTGCTCGCAAGCTTGTTTTTCGCGCGTGAAACTTTCCGTGGGCCGGACAGGTCTCTCTGCTGTACCTTATTATTCCCGGAACCAAACACATCGGCCGATGAAGAGGGTGGTATCGGCATTCTTTATGCTTCCCGTCCGTCCCTTTCGCCTCTTTAGCTTGCGGAGTTCGAGGTCCTTAGTCTCCTTCATTGCTCCGGACGTCAACCTCTGCGTGACAACCCAGCCAAGAACAAGTGACGCGACTTGCGCACCAAGACTATCTTCGCCCCTAAGACCTCTTTAGCCACGCTATTTTCAAAACGTATTCCTACCTACCTTAATGTCCACATTGGGATGCCAGCCCTGATCTAAACAACAAATTTCTCACACACGATCCCAACTTCCTTTCCTTAACCGCAACTCCCCTCCTTTCCCCCCTCTGCACCACCGTCATAGACGAAACTCAATTCGAGAGCAGACCTGACACCACCACACGCCAACCCGACGCCATCATGGCGCACCCAACCGCCGCGGCACAACTGGCCTTGGGCACCGCGACCGAGTCCGAGGCGACGGCAACCCCTCCTCCCGAGCAGCTTCACATTGACGAAATTGACCGCGATGGAAGACACATTGGTGTCGTGCGAGACGAGAACAGGAACATTGTCTACCCGTCCTTTGTACCACCCGAGGTCGACTCGCCGAACCCTCGATCACCCCAGTCCACGACCGCGCCTACAGTTCCCGAAATACCACCCAAGGATGAAAGGGCTACAAAGACCGAGTCGGCCCCAAATGGGCCTGACCACCTCGAGGTTCCCGGAACGTCGAACCCCCAAGAACGCCCTCCCATAGACAAGAAGTGGAGGACCGAGGCGCCTGCACGAAAAGCTGGCCAGAGCAGCGCGGCACGGCGGAACGTCCCCAAGCGATCCGGAACGTCATACCTCGATAGGGCACTCTGGGAAGCCGACAGGGGAGATTCGAGCTCGAGCTCGAGCTCTAGCGACTCCTCCGATGACGAGACCGCCCCAGACACCAAGACTCCAGCCGAGAGAAAAAAGGCACAAGATAAAGCCAATGCGAGGCGGCAAAAGGAGATTGCCGAGCGCTACCGCCGCTTCCACGTCGGCAACGACAACTACAATACCAAAGGTAAGGTGAAGAAGGACGGCCGTCTGCGCATTTCGGTCAAGGAGACGGCCAACACCGGCTACTTGGCAAAGGCGTTGGGACAGGCCGTCAAGAGGGTGGTGCCGGTGCCCGAAGGCGAGGAGCATGGCGAGGATGCGCAGCGGCCGCCCGTGTCACGTCTCTCCTCCGCCACCACGCCCCCCGCCGACCGCGAGCCGAAGCCGCGGTTGAATATTGTCATCATGGTCATTGGTTCCCGCGGGGATGCTCAGCCGTTCCTCAAGATTGGCAAGATTTTGAAGGAAGACTATGGACATCGCGTCCGTATTGCGACGCACCCCGCTTTCCGCGAGTTCGTCGAGAAGGACTCCGGTCTAGAGTTCTTCTCGGTCGGCGGCGACCCCTCCGAGCTAATGGCCTTCATGGTCAAGAACCCGGGCATGATTCCGACTCTGGATGCTGTCAAGGCCGGAGACATTGGACGTCGACGATCGGCCATGGCGGAGATGTTTGATGGTTTCTGGAGAGCTTGCATCAATGCCACCGACGACGAGAAGGATGTCCATAACCTCAGGATGATGGGTGAGAAGGATCCCTTCATCGCCGACGCCATCATTGCCAACCCCCCGAGCTTCGCCCATATTCACTGCGCAGAAGCCCTCGGCATCCCCTTGCATCTCATGTTCACGTTCCCCTACACTCCGACACAGGCTTTCCCTCACCCCTTGGCCAGCATCAAGAAATCCAACGTGGACCCTGGGTACACCAACTTCATCTCATACCCCCTGGTCGAGATGATGGTTTGGCAGGGTTTGGGTGATTTGGTCAATGACTTCCGCGTCAAGACCCTTGGCTTGGACGCCGTCTCGACCCTTTGGGCTCCTGGCGCGACCTATCGCCTGCACGTGCCCTTCACCTACCTCTGGAGTCCCGGTCTTGTCCCTAAGCCGCAAGATTGGGGTGAAGAGATTGATGTTTCTGGATTCGTCTTCCTCGACTTGGCTTCGACATTTGATCCACCCAGCGAACTGGAGAAGTTCTTGGACGCTGGGGAACCGCCTATCTACATTGGTTTCGGCTCGATTGTCGTCGACGATGCGGATCGTTTCACCCAAATGATCTTCGAGGCTGTTGAACTTGCCGGAGTCCGCGCGCTGGTGTCAAAGGGCTGGGGCGGCTTGGGAGGTGACGAAATGGATGTTCCCGATAACATTTTCATGCTGGAGAACACACCTCACGACTGGCTCTTCCCCCGAGTCAAGGCATGCGTCATTCACGGCGGAGCTGGAACCACTGCCATTGCTCTCAAGTGCGGCCTGCCTACCATGATTGTGCCTTTCTTCGGCGACCAGCATTTCTGGGGAAGCATCCTCGCAGCAAGCAAAGCCGGACCCGAGGCTGTACCCTACAAGCAATTGGACGCCGAGAAGCTCGCCGAGGGCATCAAGTACTGCCTTACAGACGAGGCGAAAGAAGCGGCTGCCAAGGTCGCCAAAGACATTGAACTGGAAGGCGACGGCGCCAAGAATGCAGTGCGGTCGTTCCACCACCACCTGACTCTAGGAGGCATGAACTCGATGCGCTGCTCCATTCTGCGTGACCGACCGGCAGTCTGGACGCTGAAGAACACCAATGTCAAGCTCAGCGCCCTCGCCGCCGATATCATTGTCGAGGAAGGGCAACTTTCGTGGAAGAGGCTAAGATTGCTGCGGCACACGGAATGGAATGACTTCGAGGGCCCTGGAGAACCGGTGACCGGTATCGCGGGCTCTCTCGCCGGAACAATGGGCAACGTGTTTGGCGGTATCGGCAGTGTTCCCTACAGAATTGCCAAGACGTCACACAAGCGCAAGGAGAAGAAGGACAAGAAGAAGAAGTTGAGAGCCCTCCGAGACAAGCGCACGAGTGCCAAGGAACGCAAGGCCGCGACCAACAGCAATGGCGCGCTGCAACCGCAGGAGGGTGACGAAGACAATTCCAAGAAGGAGGGAGATAAGGCGAAAGCAAAGGGCGGAGATGACAGCAAAGCGCAGAAGAAAGATGAAGGAAAAGCCAAGGAGGGAGATGGAGATGAAAATGAGAAGCAAGACGAAAAGAAGGGAGAGCAGCCTCAAGCCAACGGCAACGCTTCTTCTGCTAGACCGGGTGCGCAAGAACGGCGCGATACTATGTCATCGATCGATACTGGAACTACCGTCGACGACGCCGTTGGAGACTACGCCAATGAGGTCGGCGAGGGCGTGGGCAAATCGGCACAAGCCCTCGCGAGGGCACCGGTGGACCTATCCATGGCCATCGCTCAGGGATTCCACAACGCCCCTCGGCTTTACGGTGACGATACCGTTCGACGCCCGCCCCGTGTCACCGGCATTAGCTCCGGGTTGAAGGCGGCCGGCAAGGAATTCGCTTACGGCATCTACGATGGCACGACCGGCCTCGTTCGCCTACCCATCCGGGGTGCCAAGAAGGAGGGCGTTAAGGGATTCGTCAAGGGAACAGGTATGGGTCTCACGGGATTCGTGCTCAAGGACCTCAGTGCCATCATCAGTCCCGTTGGCTACACCCTGAAGGGCATCGCCAAGCAGGTCGAACGGAAGAAACAGCCCGATCGAGTTGTCCGTCGGGCCCGTCTTGTACAGGGCCAACGCGAAAGACGGAACCTCCCAGGCGATTCAAAGAAGCAAACCGACAAGGACGTAGTCACTGGTTGGTTAACCATTCGCGAACTCCTGGAGACCCTCGAGGCCGAGAAGAAGCAAGGCATCAAGGGGGTCTTCTCGCATAAGAAACAGCGAGTCAACCACGCAGCCTTTGAGAGCGTCGACATTGCCGACCGCACCCTCCAGGCGATCAAAAAGGGCGAGGATATAAGCACTGTCGTCGGCACGGAAAAGGAGCTTCGCAAGGCGGATGAGAAGTTGAAGAGTCCTGCGACAAGACATAGTGTTGATACGAGGCGGTCGACCGAAACCGCGCGGGCGCGCAAGTCTGCTGAGGATCAGGAGAACTCGGAGGGCTCGGACAAGAACTCGGACAAGAGGAGACATGATATCGCGGAGAACGAGGAAGGGGAGGCGCGCGCCGAGGCGGCAGACCGCGCGGATGCCAAAGACAAGGCTGCCGCGGAAGACGCACGAGACAGAGCGGAGGCTTCCGGGTCCAAGTCTAAGGACGGAGCCCAGATTAATGGCACAGCTGGAGTAGAGCATAAGACGCAGTCAGAGGAGGACGGATATCGGCGGCCCAGCGTTGATCGCGCGAGGTCGGCTCAGGTTTAGGAGTTTGGGAGGCTATCGTCTGTACGGCGTTTCTTTTGTTTTTCGAGTGGGTGAGAAGAGAGATTTCCAAATCAGACAGACAGACTACCCCCCATCGCCCAGGCATGTTCGGTACATGCGTTGTTTGGCGTTTGGGACTCTTTTTTAGATACTTTTTGACTTATACCCCCACCCCCTTTTTCTTGGTATTCCTGTGTAGGAGTAGCGAGTAGTTTTCTAATCAAAGTTAATATCCAAGGGAATATTCCGATGCGTTTGTGAGAATGGCTGATAGCTTGGGGGCCTGTCAGGCGGCGAGAGAGATGTAGGTGAGTGCCCGTCTCGGATGGACGAAGGTTTGTTGTTTTGGTTGGACGAGGAATATCGAATATCTTCTGTAAACATGGTCCCGGAGGAGGATAGACGCATGGAAAATGGACATCATATCGAACCGCGCCATGTTGAACATATCTCGGTTTCTATCTGGTGCCCCGTTTTCTCCGTCTTACCAGATCCTGCTGCCTGCCATTTGCGCGATACGTACTTGCCTTAGGATGAGGTAGTGGAGGTAGGTACCTTCCTTGCACAATGGACCTGGAAGGCAGGTACGAATAATCATTTTCCCACGGCACCTTCCTCAAATATGACCCAAGTCTCCTTGCACACTTTTGTGCCTCAAACCTTTTTTTCCCCCTTCCTCCCGACTTTATCCTAATTTACATCCCCCACACCTTGATTTTACACACGATTGTGTATAATCAGCCTTGCCCACCATGGCTTCTGCTGACGAGTACAGTTTGACGGCTGAATCCGACTACGATGGCGACTACTCCCCTCAAGGTCTCGAAGAGGCCGGCGCCATGCAGTCCGATGGCGAAGAGGAGGACGACATTGAGATCGACGGCATCACGCAAGGAACAAGAAGACGAGGAGGTGCACGCTCCCAGGCACCAACTGAGCCCGAAGAGCCCCGACCGACGAGACCAGCAAGACGCAAAGTACCCAAGCGAGGAAGGAGTCCGTCGGTAGAAGTCGTCTTGCCAGACCGAACCAAGAGGAAGAAGACGAACCATCCGACGTCAAAGAGTGACGGATTCGCGGAGCGGTCTCGAGAAGAGGACACTTGCCATTCATCCTCGCCCGAGCCTACCGAGGGTCACGTTCTATGGGACCTTGTGCGAGAGAATTTGTCAAAGATGCCTGCGGCCCGAGTTCGAGAGTATATGGATGAGACGCATCCTATCCTGACGAAACGTCAGCTCGATCACTTGTTCCCAAAGAAGTTGCCCCAGTCAAAATACGACGAAGACTGGACCGAGAAAGATGAGAAGAAGCTGCAAGAGAAGTGGAAGAACAACATTGAGCGAGAGTTACTCGTGACCTTTGAGCACACCCCAGCTGAGCTCATCGAACTTTGGAAGGTCTGGCTGCGCATCTGGCACATCTCGCCACAGTTGTTCATCTCCAAAAACAACAACATGAAATTCGACACAAGCATTGCCGATGAGATTGAAATCGAAAAGGATGGCCAATTATACAAGAGACGTCCGGCCATATGGTCGGAAGCATTCTGTCGAAGCCTTCACCATCTGTCTCTCCATCCAATCTGGGCAAAGAACCTCGGACTGCTCGTCACCGCTCTACAGTACGCCTCCGTCCTCCGCACCAAGAACTACCAGGACTGGCCGTTGAGCAATAATACAAACGACAACTTCCTCGCCGCCTTTATTGATGTAATCGACAAATACAAGGGCCAGGGCAAGCCACTGTACGAGCTACACGGCAAGACGAGGGAGCGAATCACCAAGCAAGCATGTGATTCGTCCTTGTTGTCGAACCTGATGCTGGATCTTGAGGAAGGCGTCGTTCCCGACCCTGAAGCTGAGCCTCGTGGGAATGGCAGGAAGTTCCGACCATACAAGATTAGCATTCAGGAGATCGACAACCTCAACAGGGCCTTGGCCAACTCTACATACAGGGGCAGACCACGCTGGGGAGGCTTCACGCCCAAGGAATTTGCCAAAATCACCGCCCACGGTCGAAGACCATTAGAAGAGTTCCCAGACGAGAGCACCATTGCCGAACTTTATGAGCGAGCCATTCTTAAACGTCTACGATGGGAAGCCAAGAACAAGAATCAACGAGCCCGACTCAACGTGCCAAAGACTGAGCCTTACCGACGGCCGAATCGCTGCGAGAAAGCATACGGAGACTACGCGTCAGAGGAAGCTCAGCTGAGGGAAGACCTTGCCGCATCAAGACGCAGACAAGAAGAATATCGGGCGGAACTACGAGCACAATCACGAAGCGAGATGCAGAGAAGAGCTACCGAAGAAGATCGTCTGAACGCACTCCAGGCCGAGAAGCAACAGTTGAAAGCCATACTGGACGGTAAAGTCGGCGTTCATGCAAAGATACAGCAACTCCAGGCCGAGAATCAGGAGTTGAAAGGCAGGCTGGGAACTGGATCTGGCGATCGTTCAATGGTGGAGCGAATCTTGCAGGAGGAAGTCGACTTCACAAGACAACAGTACGAGAAGATAAAAGCGGGACTGCAAGCGCCACGCGAAGGGCCTGCCGCCGAGGAGAATGCGCATCTGGAGGAACTCCAGGCTGAGAATCAGAAGTTGCAAGACAGACTGGTAGACGAGGCTGATGAGAACAAGAAGTTACAGGACAGCCTGGCAGTTCAAGCTAGTGAAAATGCACGACTCAAGGCCGAGAACCAGAGGCTGCAAGACAGATTGAAAGGGGAAGCTGATGAGAACAAGAAGTTGCAAGATAGATTGGCAGACGAAGATGGACGACTCGAGGCCGAGAACCAGAAGTTGCGAGACAGACTGGCAAACGAAGCTGAGGAGAACCAGAAACTGGAAGACAGACTGACAGGTCAAGACGATGGGCATGCACAGTTGAAGCAACTCCGGACCGAGAACCGAGAGTTAAAGAAAAACGTTAGTGGATATGCGCGGATAGAGCAAGACCTCAGAAACAGCCTGGGAGAAAGTAATCAGTCAGTCGCGCGACTGGAGACTGTACAAGCTGAGAAGAACGACCTTGAGACCAAGCTCGAGTCTATGGAGGCCTCGGCCAAGAGATTGAAGAAGAAGAATCGCAAGTTGGAGAAGAAGCTGGCATCCTTTCGCTTGCAGACGGAGGCTAAGACCCGAGTGAATGAGCCATCAGACCCATCCGACGACTTGGACCTTGGCCCGGAAAACACGAACCCGGGATCGAAAGAAACCGGAAATGGGAAAACTGGAGGCGGCAATGATGGGGACACCGAAGGTGGCCACAATGAACCCCTCGCCGAGCAATCTGAGGCTGAGATCTTTGCCAATATGCTCGCAATGCCACGTCCCAAACAGAAATGGCGCCACAGGACTGAATATTACCGCGAGCTCTCTCGAGATCCCTTGCAGAGGGTTACTTATCCGGAATACGTCTAGAAGTGGGAAAGGAGCGATAATACTGGCACCCCGGTGATTGGGTTGGGGGCGTGTGGGCGTGTGAGCGTTTGGGTGGGATGATGTTGAACGAGAGGGTTGTAGGAAAATTGACGGTTTCTCTCTGACCGAAACAATTTGAACATTAGTGAATGACCTGAAGACGTGACTGTACCATTTGCATCTGTAAACACTACGTCTATGACTGTACTGACCGAGCTTTGCCCAGCCTGTATTAGATCAAAGTTGTCCCAGGATAGTGGCCAGCTCTTCCACCTCTTTCCAAATTTCATAATCTCTCAGCCTTTGACTCAGCGTCTGCTCCCACTCCTTGCTGACCTTTTCCAATAGCGCGTCGACTTTCTCGTATGTCTGGGCATCCTTGTTACGGTTGTATAGCTTTTGGTCAATCTTCGTCGCGCTGGACTCGACTTCTTGTCTAATTGTTTGGCACTCTTCGAGGCCTTGGAGAAGGAACGATCTTTCTTCAATGTCCTCTCGCGACTTCTCAATGTTGTTTCTCATGTATGATAATCGAACCATGATACTCACTTTGGGCGTATCTGCAACACCACCCCTCTTTCCAGTCCGTGACTTCTTCTTCTTGTTCATGTCGTCAGTGATTTCACCTCCTTCGGCAATGTTGAAGACGTCATGCCATACATAGGAGCGAGAAAGGGCAATGACCAGCCTCTCGGCGACGGGCAACTGCCTTGGGAGCCATGTGTTGTGCACCACCCTCCGCGTAAGAACGGGCTCAAGGCTGTGATGGCGCAGTACGGACAAGGAGAGATTCAAGAGCTTGTTGATGTTCATGAACCTAGCCGTCAGGCTGTATTGAACCAGCCGCACCATCAGCTGGAACGAGTCATCTAACATAGAGCGGGCTCTGATGTTTGTGTATCTCTGCGCCCGCCAGTCCTGGATATGACCCCTGCTTTTGAACGAGGCGGTCGATGAAGTCCCGCAGACTGTCTGTCTGTGCTTAAGACCCAACGAATCGAGGCTGACAGTACCCTTCGGAGTCTTTGGTGAGGGAATGATCATCAAACATACTACCTGCTACGCGAGCGAATGCGACATCTGCTTGTGACTAACTGTCATCAAGCCCAAAGCCCTCAAAGGCTCCCAGTTTGTGTCTTGGGAGAAGAGATTACCTGCTTGAATTTCATTTCATTTAAATCCGGGAAGTTCTCCGCCTCAGTCTTTGATGCTGAACACAATCACGTAGACTCCGGGGCCTATCGCTTTTGTCATAGCCTTACATGGAAGCGCGAACATCAAGAAGCGTGGTCCGACACCGGTTCGGGAAGATAGTGACTAAAGGCTGGCGCTTTCTTTCTCTATTCCCGGCGTCAAGGGATCTTATGTTATCGGCGTCGCTACCTAGGTGGTATTCAAGGGGAATAGTAGCAGGAAGGGCGAGTACAGTGCCAACGACGAGGACGAAGACGAGGACGAAGTTGAGGCCGAGAGAAAAGACGCGGAGGGAAGAGATAGGGACAAGGTGAAAAATCAAACTGTTAAGTTCTCTGGAGATGAGGCACAGAGGCTGTTTGGTGATCCCGATGACAGCAACGACTGGGCCCCGTCAAGCCAGACTAGTGGCCCTGAGGTGCAAAAGAGAATGGAGGATCTCGTTTATCAACAACGCGTCCCCCCTCCGGCCAAACCTCTCCTTGAGACTTGTCCTGGAGATTGGAGCAGGGGCTGGGGTAATAGGGACCGCTCTTATCTGGAACAACTCGCCACTGGTGTTGTGATCCCAAGGGAGAAACGCTCTTATAGCCTTGCGGATCCTCTGGAGTTCATACTCTATCGTTTGGAGGCCGCCGCGATGGCAGACCGCATAGTCAGCCTTTTCCAACTCCCCGTGCCGTTTGGCGAGTCTTGCATTATGTGCGACCTCGACCGCTTCCATGCAAGGGCGGGAAAAAGTCGAAGGGTTACTCGAGGCGTTACTCCTTAGCCTGGTCATGCCTCGCAACTAATTCGTACCCGGAGCCTCGCAACATTCAAGGCCATGAGTTGGCCAGGCCTTTGCGCTATGTTGTCGCGGCAGTATCCATGAGGCCGTTGAGTGACGAAAAAGCAGAATCCCTTGCAAATGAGATCCTCGAGTACACTGGTAGGCTCCGCAAAAGTGTGGAAGAAGGCGTCGCCACGAACGAGGAGGTTGCTCGCTAGAGCAGACGCTGGATTGCAGCAATCGGTCGAAAGGCCCGTCGTTAGTTCCATCCTATTGGTAGTACGTCTGTGTCTAGCTTTTCTCTATTCTGCTTTACTTGAAACTATTCAGTGGCTAATATGAAGGAGATACAGTTGGAATAGCATACGATTTAGTTTATTACGTGCCGAGATCTTCCTGAAGAGGGCTGTCCGGCAGAAGCACGCGGTCGATGTTGCTACAGGTATCGGGGCTCATAATACGCGGCATCCGGGTCCCTCCCTGGGAGGCGTTAGTCAGCACATGCACCTGGACTTATAATGGTGAGCGAGGAAGATGCGCCTGAAGCATATTGGGATTATTAAGGATGTCTTGTTGCTTTAGAATGACTTCGTCGTGTCCCGCGAAAGTAGAATTTGTTGCGGCGGTTTACCTAGGCAAGACTGGGAAGTGAGCCAGAAAGATGTTGGAGAGGGCAGCCTATAATACAGCTGTCGTCATGTTGTCATGTTAAAGTACTTAACACAATTGAACGTATATGCCATGGCCTTCAAATATTGTATGAGAGTGACCTTTGAACCGACGGGAATGACGTTGTGAGACCTATTTGGCGGGACTGGACAATCTGGCGCCGCGAGAGCCTTAACAATGATAAAAACCCCCTTCATTACCGCGAAACTACACGCCGCCACGCGCCGCCCTGAAAACTACTGACACAACTGTTAAGGTTCGGATCGGAGAGGAGAAGTTGTGATTACGCAGGTCGCTTGTTTGTATGCCTCGTTTCGAAAGAATCGATTGAATATGTGTTCGATGATTGCCAGTCTGGCAAGGCCCCTGTTTGAGCCGTCGGGGATGAAGGCGTGTGGGTTTGATCAATCATGTAATTCTCTTGTTGATTAGTAGTGAGCTGTGGCGAGTCTTGTGTCTTAAGCAGCCTCGTCGTTGGGCGGAATCTGATCCCCTGACCTAGAGATTATGCCGGTAAATAGGGAGAGGACGAGGACGAGGAAGAGGAAGAGGACGAGGACGAGGAAGAGGAAGAGGACGAGGAAGAGGAAGAGGACGAGGAAGAGGAAGAGGGTAGTGACCGCTGAGACGGAGTCAGAGGCGATTTAAAGGATCTGCACAAGCTGACGCCTCAAAGGTGAGATTACATGGCAAGACGAATGTTTAGAATGACTATCAAAGGATAGTGAACTGATTACTCGAAGAAAATGGATGAACAAACGCAACTACATGTGCCGATCCAGGAGGGAAACAAGGCCCTCAGGTGCTTAGACTCGCCGCTTACCTGAGAAACCCGGCGCACTCGCAGAGATCGCTCAAGATTGATGAGAGAGTTGTTGACTTTGTCTATCTAAGGTACGAAGTAGGGGTCAGCTGAACCCCCGAAAAGTCAGGAGGCGAACGACTTGAGCCGCGGCCAAGCAAGGCAACTGACTAGGCGCTCAGGCAAGCTGCATAATGATTGATGTCGGCTTAGAAAACTTGGTACAGACTTTGTCATTGGTCGAGTATCGGCCGACAGGCATGCAGAGCAGTGGAGTGCTTTTTCCACTTGACTCTCCAACAAGGCTTCGCCCCATTGGAAGCAAAAGCCGTCTCTTGCTTTCCGGACCACATAGAACTCAAAGTAAGGAGGTGAATACTCTTTAGAGAAGATAACCAGGAATCTGCTTGATAAACACACATTCATGAGAATTTGAATGTGAGGTCTCGAGCGCTCTGCCCTTCAAAATGCCGGAGGCGTATGAGCACTCCATATGTCTTGTCAGATTCGGAAAGCAGCCCTCGAATTTGTGACCTATGCCAAAGCAAAGCGCAAGTACCACTCGTCCAAGTACATCGAAAAGCAGGCGTGTTTAGGAATCTCGGGATCTGTTCAATTCGGACTTCAAATTCGGCTCGGCTCGAATGCTCATGCTGCTGCACAGTAGGGTTGTAGGCATGGTAGGCAAGCACGCGAGGTAGTCATGCATTCGAAAACTAGGCATGGTTGGTGGACAGATTGGAGAGCGACAACCTACGATTCTGGGGGTCTTTGATGGCGCGAGGCACATCCAGAAAAATTATAGCTTCCTCCCTTATACCTGAAGATGAGGTAGAAATCAAGGGTGCAAGTGTCCAGCCCACTAGTCGTGTGATGTAAGGTAGGTGACAAGTGCGTGACGGAAAAGACTGCAGAGTTACGGCCCCATACTCACCTCTCTCACCACCTGACAGCCTCAAATAAAGGGTTCAAAGTACAGGGAAAATTTTCAGACTATGAGAAGTTCTCGACGGACTTCACAGTACTGTTGAAAAATGGTGATCAAGGGCGAAATTGAAGTATCAGTGGTAGAAATGGGAGGTAGAATGGCCGGGAGACTCTGCGCTGCCCCCTCGCTAGACAAGGTGCGGTTACACAGAACTGTGAAACAAGTCCCGCTGCCTTCGTCAACGCCTGAGCCTGTTTTGCGAACAGTTCGCTTGTAATTGACAGAAGTCCTTCTCGACATTTCAATCGATGCCCCGGACTTCTGATTGTCGCCTTTGGGATATCTTCAGGCCCATATACCTCCTTATCATCACCGCATTCTCATTGGCTATTTGATCTTACGGGGTCTCGGCAGAATAAAAATACCGCATCGATGAAAGACCCCCAATACAAGACGAGGGAGACATTCCCGTGTACGGTAGTTGACTGTACGTCGGAGGCATTTTCGACCAAGGCGAATCTCAAGCGGCACATGACAGCCAAACACGGGCCACTAGCCAGAATGGCCTGTAACAAGAAGCTGCAGCACCACACGGACAATATCAAGCGTCACCAGAAGAGATGCCGCATCTGCTCCAACAAAGACAACACGCCTCGAAACGGCGCTGACAGTGCGAATTTGCCGTACTTGGCGACGTTTAATCAGGTAGTCGCGCAACTTCAAGCGAACCCAAAGTACCAGGCTCAGGAGAACCTGGGGTACCTTCCCCCTAACAGTGGCTTTTCCCAGGCTGTTGGAAACGTCGTCCTCGATGTTCACTCCAACAAAGAATTGGATATGCTACCGGCGTACCCAATGGAACTCGAATCCTGTGCTGGCTCGGGTCAATTAGGAGTCGCTAGCGGACTTGATACACAGTGTCTTTTGTGTCCTAACACTGTTAAAGTTGGGACGACAATTACAACCAAGCTCCATGTGACATGTCGCTTCAGGTACGTTCCGCGGCTTCTTATTAGCTTTGATTGATGACTAAGCATAAGTGTCTTGCAGTATCCCCCAATCGGTCCCACCATCTTCTTCTTGCCGGATTGAGAGTTTGCTGGGATTATCCTGCACCTTTAGTCTCGAGATGGCGGAGTACCAGTTTGTGATTGGCCTGCGATGCATGGCCGCAAAGCCCCGCAACATGGGGAAAAAGGTAGTCAGCGTTCGGTCGTTGAAAGACGGTCAAATGCTGCGCACGACTTTCGAATCTATGCGAGGGACTCTTTTTGCATTTTCAGTATAGAACGTACCGTTTGAATTTTTCTCTTAAGTAGTGAGTCGATTTTGGCTTGTCCTCGCTATCAAGTTGGAAATTAGTGTGTGACTCTCTAACAGCAAATGCGTCTGCCCTCTGATCTTCATCCGGCGAACAAGCGACCCGCACTCTGGGAGGGGGACGAACGCACCAGGGTCCCACAGGACGCGGGAGGCTTCATCCACCTAGCGATTCAACCTGGGGATACCTCTTTAACTGCTAAATTAGACTACAGCTAAGTCCAGGTCTATCGTGGTTGCTCATCGGCCTCCAACACCTGTCTAATCGCGGAAGACATAGGCGGGCAACGGTGGGAAATCGACTTGTCGGTGTGCACTGGATGCGTCCATTGGCTACCTACCTTATCTCCATGTGGCGCAAGCTATTTGCAGCGTTGCTGTCGGCGAGGAACTACCTTACGTAGTAAGTCTCAAGACACAAAGGCAGAAATCCCGGGATAAATGTGGAGACCACGGCGCCGGGCCGGGATGAGGGCTCGGGCGGGGTCAACGACTTCCGGTAGTGCCCTTTCTGTTGGCGAGCTACGTCCATCGAAAAGCATGTATGTCATTATATCGTGAGCTCTAAGAAACGCGGGATCCCCGAGAATGAGACAAGTGAAGCTGATGAAGATGATGAACACGACATGTCGCCGTTGCACTTATAAGCAACCATATCGAGGCAGCGTCTGGGAAAGATTAAGCGAGAAATTCAAGAGCAGCGTCAAGCGTTGGAGGCTTCCTCGCATGAGACAACCAAGGGTCAGAGAGAGTTGGAAAAGAAACAGAACAATCATCGAACACCCTCGGAGATCTGAGCGGATCATATCAATAGACAGAACACAGCCAAGACTGGCAACCTCGGTGCGACGGTCAGAGACCTCGACAGAAACCTGATTCGCACTCGTAACCAAAGAGACGACCTTGTAAAGAAGGTTTCCGAAGAAGTCAGGCCCCCGCAGCGTGCAACAGATATGTTGAAGAAGACAGTTTCCATGCGCAATGGAGAGCTTTAGAGTCAAAAGAGCTAGCTGGTCAATATGGAGGAGGCACGTGAGCGACGAGAGCAAGACCTCAGTGAGTAGATGGCCAGAGTCGACGAGCATCCACGGTCGACCAGGGGCACGCTTGCCTTGTTATAGGAGCATCTGCGAGATCAGCAAGACCGGTTGGCCAATATAGAAGAGAGTCATATTAAAGACGAGAGCAAGACCTTATCCAGCAGACAGCCAAAGTCGAAGCGGAACTACTGTCAAGCAGGGAGACGCTACCCCATCGACAGGTCCGGCTAGGGAGGGAGCAAGAGAGGCTGGGTTTTGCCCAAAGTGAACTTACCCAGTGAGACCAAGAAATCGAAGAGCAGCGAACCAGAGCAGACAACGAGGCTACAACGCATACGACAGCGAATCAGTCGATTGAGGCCCTCAAGAACGAGGTCATCTAGTTGATACTGGATCAAACCAAGATTGAACGCACGCGAAGTGACGCACTCAACGCGGAAACTGGCGCGCCACAAAACCAGTTGGAAATGGCGGTTACATGGGAGACTCAAATCGCGGAATAGAATGACAGCACCAGAGAGCAGAGGCGCCAGGAAGCTGTCACCATCAAAGAAGCACTCGCCACCGTACAGCGTTTACAAGAGACGTCAACCGTTATGCGGATAGACTCGGCAACGCAGACCAGTCCAGAGGCAACCACAAGACTAGAGTTGAGTCTTGCAAAGACTCAAGCCTCTGCTAATGGACAGGGAGCCCTAGGTCGAGGTTCCAGAAGGCGCCGTATAGAGTCGAGGGAGGACGATGGTCATCGACCGCAAGCGGTTTCCGCACAGCTAGAGCAGTTGGTACAAAGTCGTCTTGAGTCGTTTCACTCTGATGCTGGTGGCGGCGACACATTGGAGGAGTTCTTCAGATCATATAAGGCGTACGCTTTGGGTGATGGTCAGTGGGGGAAAGCCGAGATCTTGAAAGGGATTGCCCGTGTGCGGTTGACGTACTGCCTAATGCGACCAGTACGTAGCCCGGATTACGTAGTACCAGAGATCGTCGGTGGGCGTGGGGTGAGGTGTACATAGCATGAAAACGTTGGTGGTAAATGGTCCAAGGCAAGATGTGTGTTTGTCAATAGCAACAAGCGGTTTGTCATTGGAGCGCGGAGGTCGGAGGGTCTTGTTATTTACTTTAGTAAAATCACCGTGCCCTTCTGAGTTGATGGGTTGGTTCTTTCAGAAATTCTCCAGAATACGCGTGAATTCCTCCTGCCTTATATGATCTTGGACGTGTAGGTAGAAAGGTGCCCCACTCCCACCAACTACCAAGGCACCCGCAGTCTTTCCTTCCCTTTTTATATTATTCCCTTTTCGATAGTTCATCCTCGTCAACACATAAAAATTCGAGTTTTAACGAGTTGAGCAGCGATGAAGGACCGCGACATGGCGAGTTCAGCGCCAAAAGGCCGAGAAGCAGACGGCACCAGCGGCGGCAGCGGCAACGGCAATGTCGCCAAGCAGAGCGACGCTATGTTACCGCGTAGTCGAGGCGCGAAGGAAAGGTCGATGCTTGACCCTAACGAACTCGGCTACGTTACCATCGAAAAGAGCGGTTACCTCGTATCGAAATCCGCCACAATCGGTGCTGAGATACAGGAGCGGATAGGGCCACTGGCATCGCAGTATACTGACGTAAGGGTATTCTGGGAATTTTTTGATGCTTCCAAGGTCCCGCAGTGCAGGTATGCCCGGAAGATCGCGCAAGAAGAGGAGGAGAACCGATTGATGGGCCAAAGCTCTAGCCAGAGGGAACTCCAACCACTTCCTTGGGGGCAGGGTCAGTCAGTCCCACAAGCAGACCAGAGCGGAAATCAGCCGGCTGCTTGGGGACCTCAGGATCAGGCTCAGATTCAAGAAGGCCAGAGCAGAAATCAGCCGGCTCCTTTCGGACACGCAGGCTTCGCGCGTGGTTGGGGCGCTCAGTCTGGAGCGCCTCCTAGAGTGCCCCAGGGCCAGGGCCAGTCAGTTCCGTTGGAAGACCCGACCAGCAATCAGCTGACCTCTTCATGGCGCAGTCGGTCTCCATTGCGCTACACGACAAGTCACGACACTGCAGCAAAGAGGCGCCGCTCCAAAAGCCCACCCAGCGACGTGGCGCGTATTCACAATCTGGCAAAGGGTTCAGCTCTTACTAAACGACTCGACCAAGGTGATGAGAAGGAGAAGGACTACAGCACCAGAGTGAAGAGACGAACAAGAGGCGACAAGAAGGGCCGTAACTTGCACCAATCCGACATTACGCAGCGAACTATGGCCCCCTATTTGGGCAAGTATGCATTGTCCGAGGATGAGAACATCAGGATCCAGCTCTATGGGACCGAAGTTTTGAAGAGAGATGATCGATACAGAGAACAAAATACCTGTGCGAATTGCGGCCATCACGGCCATTGGCTTGGCGACTGTGCCTTTCCTGACGACGACGGCTCTATTGGAGGATGTCCGCTCTGCAATTCCAAGATGCACTGCTGGGATCAGTGCTCACGCGCGCAGAGCTTGTCTACTCGAATTAAAGCTGAGTTGATTGTCTTGAGGCGTGCCAACAAACCTCCGATCCGATCGAGGCTTCCATTCACAAAGATTCTTCAAGATGCGCTCGACAAGTCATCTGAATACCTCTTCGCCGAAGCTCCGGGCATGCCATGGACCATGGAGTTCACGAGAAACGAGATGTACAAGAAGTTTGAAGACCAGGCTTGGATCAACAAGGAGCCTTACCTCGCAAAGGAATTTCCTCGGGACGAGAAGTCAAGTGAGGGGACCTTGGCGGAAATTGCGCAGAGAGAGAGTTTGACAGAAGAGGAGCACCAATCGTTTCTCACTGATTGAAGGGCAAAAGACAGTCTGGATATCGCGTTTGATGGAGAATCAAGGAGGATGTGGGTGAAGACGAGGCGCACGACAAAGTCGCTGCAGAGTGGACAATTGTTTGAGATGAAAGAGAAATTGCAGAAAAACCATGATTGACGTGAGATGATAATTTTCCCTCTTGTGAACACGAAGTTGTATGTCTGTAAACTCATGATGTTATGGAGTATCATCGCTTTCTTACCTAATAACTGTAGTATGGACATTGAACTGAGGCAAAGCTTATCAAACTAGTACTGCCGTAATGATCCATTTCGACCGGAAGTCAAGGTCGAGTCGATATCGTCTGAGCACATGGCCCTAAGCAAGGCTTGTGGAAGCTAATTTACTCGGAAGCTGAGAACAAGGAAAAGTGATAAAGTTATTCGAGTTATCTCTTTCATGGATGTAGGTTCTGTGAAGATTTCGTGGTGCATATGTCCTCGTTAAACACCGATCACCACCGACCGGAGCTACCGGCATAGGTGTGAGACAGTGACCGGCTAATTGTGGAGATAAATCGGTCGTCTCCCGGACTGCAGTGCCTCTCCTCAGCGGACAGCACGGATGTAGCCGAATGCCATCATGAAATATCAACGAAGATTGTAACGATAAACTTAGTCTAGAGGAAGTAGCGAGTCGAATCAGTGACGTCGTAAAGGCTTAAATTCCATTTCGAAAGGGGACGACGTCCCTACTTACGGGCATACCCCACGGCAGGAGGACGAGGGCTCCAAGGATGCCTTATAGTCAATACATATTTAGACATGATTATTACATGTATTAAAGTAGAATTGGTTCGTTTGATGACTTGCTCGTAGGGCGCCTTAACCGAACTGGTCGATCCCTGAGACCATAACAAAGACCCAATAGCGACAGCGTCTTCTCCAGCAAAACAAGTGCTCGCTGATCTTGCAATGTAGTCCAAATAAGCTCAAACACAACGTTGCAACGATGTCAGCATTAGTTCTAGTCTGTCGTGTTGGAGTGGGCGAGTGAGTGTTGGGCTCGCATGGGTGGCCGCAAACGGCCCAAATTCGTGTCAGTCCTTCAACTAGCGACAAGTGTAATCCACAGATATAACCTTTGACCGAACTCACGACCTAGTCTCCAAGTTTCAAGACGATACGGAGGTAAAGTTGAGATGCAACGGAGGTAAAGTTGAGATATGTCTTTCAGTTGAATAGAATCAAGCCAGTTTCTCGTTCGCTTCTCATTCGCTGTCCCGACAAATAAAGTCTACCTGCAATAATACTATTACCCGGACAGCCTCACAAAGGAACTAAATCAATAACTGTTCATTTAAACAAAGAAAAGAAACAATTGAAAGTAGCAACGCACCTGCGAGTGTCGCTATTTGGTTGCAACGACAGCATAGTACCTGCTAGGTCTGGAGCAAGCTGAAAAGATGTAACAGTTCATCGTGGAAGGGAGGCAGGTGGTTGCTCCGAAAGCAACTGGACTGATGTAACAGCGGGTGGACAATCCCTTCCCCATCTCCAAGTGAGGCATCATCGCCCTGTTAATCGCCGAACAAGCTTTCTACAGGCCACCGAAGGAAGCCCGCCACGGGAGCACCGACCTGTCGGCTTCTTGGGCTCTCACACAGGGCTGCTCAGTCCATGGATATTGCCGCAGCACGAAATTGGGCGAATCAAGTGCCATGGGAAAAGGAGCACACCAGAAAAGGAAGAAAAGGAGGGGGCCGCAGCCCACCACATGTAATATGAGTGTCTCACTCGTGGTGAAGGGTGCCTTCATCAGCAGGCTGCAACGAAGCTAGACGCGACTATTCTCCCCCAGTCCTCTACACCACTGTCCCTCAATCCAACGAGTCATATGGCTTTCGTACTGGCTACAGTCGAGTGTTTCTCGCTCAAGGTTAAATGAAGGCCTAAGAGGCTCTATCGTTCGGGATGGCCCGCGCGGGTTTGCTGATCAAAATCAAGAAAGAAGCTGAACCGGCCGAACATTCCATAGACCCACAGACTATCAACCCGTCATTCCTCATCGTTCTTCTCCCGCATTCCGATGTTGCAAAGTCCGATAGCAGTCTTTCAGGGGCATGCGCTCTTTTGCTACTTCTGCTCGAGAAATAGGTCAAACGATAAAGTAAAAGTCCATGGAGCATGGAAGATGCCTCCATAATTAGATACTTGAATGGATTCATGCTGGTATCGTTTGGCCGACATCAACCTCTTCGGAAACAATAGTGAATTCAGTCAGATGCCGATCTCTTTGGAGGCAACTACAGTATCCTGTCTGCCTTCGGGATGCCGCTTCCTTAGTTGCTGCCTTTTCAGCTCCGAAGCCTGGACTGTCCCCGTTTTTGGCCCGTCAGGTGTTCGAAGTAGAGCAGCTAGTCTCTCATTTTAACTGAAGGGCAGGGATGAGAGCGCGAGAAGGAGTGTGTCTGCAAGATGTGGGGGCTAGCAATGTCTCTCGTCTCACTTTCAAGCTTCCTCAGAACACTGTGAAAATGGAGTAGGAGCTGTTCCTGCCCGACAACCTCGACAACTTCCATCCAATATGAGAATATGTGTGTTGCCCTTTCTAACCCAACCTTCTTTACCCTGTGGATATCTCCTGTCGGAGATTCACGTCAAGTCTTCAAAGCTTCCTGCTCTCGGTGCCAGAAATGGGCAGCTGATAATTGACTCCAGCCGTCTGGCTTGGCTCCCGTCATTCATTTGGCGTTGAATTGTCGACTTGGGACGGCGAGGATAACGGCAGCCGCATACCTCAGAAGCGAGACGAGAGACGGATGATCGTTTCTCTCCCAAGGAAACCCTTTTTCTATCTATGTTCGGTGATATCCGTGTTACTCGACTGCAAATGTGAGTACAGTCTAGCTTTTGGAGGTGGGTCGATGTTCGCTTGGGAGGTACAGTCGTGCCTCTTGAGTATCATGAGTGTCTATGCTAAGATCCGTTCTCTGAGCTCATCGCCCGCTTCTTCCGCGCAGACCGCGATATACGGTAGGTGTATCTAAGCACGTTCCGCTTTTGCTTTCACCACATACGGTCTCTCGCCTGGCTAGCTTCCATCGTGCCTCCTACCAGGCGTTTTGCCCTCCGTAGCTTGGCCTATCAAGACAAGTTTCTACTACTCGACTTGACCCCAAAGGCTTCGGAAAAGCTATGATTCCGCGTTACGAAATTTACTGCTATCTGTATTCGCGAGCTGTGGAGGGTCTTCGACTCGTTGCCTTGTTTTCCTCATGCGCACTACCAAACCCCGCTCACCTTAAATACGAGCCGCTTCTTCAAGTAATTATGATCGGAAGTAGACGTGGACACTCATTCTCTTCTTTGCTCATTCCCCAATGCTAAGGCATTGGAGAGAACAATCTTTCTGTAGACCTGCGTATCACCACCCAAGACGACAGCCGGAATCACCATGACTTCTACAGAGGCACTCGTGTGCTGCGGCAAGACATTCACTCAGAAAGGCAACCACAAGAGACACACCAAGACCGTTCATTCAGCACGCGTTAAGATGCCCTGCGGTAGACGGCTCAAGCCTAGGGCAGACAATGTCAGGCGCCACGAGAACCAGTGCGAGAAATGCAAATGTCTTCGCAGAGGCCATCCCGCACGCCAGAGCGACTCAGAAACCGAATCGGAAATCATTCAGAGAGAATACCGTACTTCTCCAGGATTCATCGACCCAAGTCATGTAGAGTCAATCAGAGGAACCAGAGGGGAAGTATTTGACCCACGACATTTGGAAACAGCTGCTCCAACGGCAGACCCAAGTCAAACAGGACGGACCTTCGTCTCCGCCACCTTAGACTCGGCCATTCATGTTGATACTGGAATCTTGGCTGGCTTAATCGACAGCATCTTCGAATCTCAGGTGCCGCCAACTTTGTTGAACACAACCCTGTCGAACGCAATGGGACGACACATGGGCGTTGGCAATGGCGATGTTGGAAACACTTCCACATACTATTGCCCGTACAATTCTGACGACTCAGTTAATTTCGAAGAAGAAAACGCATAGTAAGTACTTCTCAATGACTCTCCTGCCATGAGCCATCATTGAGGAGATATCCTAGCCCCGGGTTTATGATGAATGAGCGGCTGCCTTGAGGAGAAGGCCACTGGCCTGACAACTGTCGAATCACGGAGAGATTCCGGGATTTGGTCCACTAGGGCAAATACAATAATGTTTCTGAGTACATGAGCTTTGATTGAAAGTTGGAGGCAAATCTACTGTTACAATAGAAAACAATCAATAACATTACCTATTTCAAGCATCGACCCCTCCCTTAGGACAGATTGATTCCCTGTGGTGCACATCCCTCGAAGTAGCGGAGAAATGGAGGCTAGACTTAAGGTAGTTTCCCAAGGATAACTGCGGTAAACCAAGATATTTGGAAGGGAAAGGCATGAAAGATGAAGAGTGCAACGGCCCGGGGATTGTCTCTTGCTGTAGCTCATCGCCCATGTGCGCAACAGTATTCCCTGTCAGCCAGTGATCCGGAAGTATCTCCAGCAATTTAGACACGGACCAAGCAGAGCTTCCCCAAGCTCTGCCCGCTTGACGCCTTGCTGACCATGTCCGAGTAAGGTAAGACATATTCCTGGATCCAGTGTTCATTGACTTCTTGGCAGCCGTTCTCTACTCGCGTTGCCTCGCGCACGCTACCCCGAGGAGGTCAGCCAGGAGCGGGCCGAGCTGCCATGTCGGCTGCCTGTATCGGACTCCAGCTACCCATAGATGAGCGAGGCTGGGCCAGGTGATCCATTGGCTCCATGGAGAATGCGTCATGGACATGGAACCTCATACATACTATCCAATCCTTTCGCCCGGCCTCGAGTCGTGATTGTCTTCGATAGGAGGCCGTGAGGTGAGACATATTTACTTTCATTATCTTGCCTCTTTTCTAGCGCAGGTCACCCGGATGATAGAGTTAAAGTCGTGATCTAGAAGCTGACGTGATTGATGACGTCTGCTTGAACAGACAAGAACACCCCGTTTGAGGGCTGCACTGGCGCTTTGACTTGAAGTAGTCCAGGCTGGAGCTGTCGCAATGCCATCCCAAGTGATACCCAGAGCTTTGATGAGCTCCAAAAGAGTTAAGGTTTACCTGACGCCACAAGCCTGACTAGTTGTCTAGTGATTCGTCCGTACCTGGCCACCCGGTTGAGCCGTCTTGGCAGGGAGAGAAGGGTGTATTTTCTACGCACACCTTATCAGCACGTGTTCTCGAGACAATCTGTAAGCTTCAGGGTGGAGGAAAAGAAACTGCCCGCTCGCGGCCTAGCTGCATGACCTGGAGAGCATCATACTTGGAAGCCTTCCGGGGACAGCAGGCCTTTTCACGATCAAGTTCGCTAGGATACGCCATTCCAACGGCCAACTCATCAAAGTTCGAAGCTAGTCCTCTATATTCATCTAGTCCTCTCTATTCATATGCTCACAAGACTTTTCCTGCAGAAAGAGGGGTTCAAACACAGTAGATAATTGGTTCCGATCCCAGCGGAAGGGCCGATCCGACGGCCGGCCGAAGGTCGTGCGCCGGAGTGGGGCCGAAGATAAAGTATGGTGGGGACCAAACGGCGCATGACGCTAATTGAGGTGGTTTGCGGCCTCCGGAGTACCTTACATTGGCTCCTGGCAAGTCTCGGGAGAAAAAGCAATGAGGACATGCTTATCTAACGCCGACGTGGAGGAATTCGTAGCTTGGCGGCAGTTTTCTACCAATCTATCATCCGCCATATCCAATGAGCTGTTGAAGGGCCGAGTCTGCAGGGTTGGCCTGACAAGGGGGGTGGACAAAATCAAAAGTTGTCTCCCCCCCCCCTTGTCTGGCATGGCGGGGCCGGCACGGCACACATCAACATGAGCCGAAGGCGACCTTGGGAATTGTCAATTCTCCTGCATGAGTTACGCCTCTACGGCTGCAACGGCCAGAGAGGCTCCTGGAAGCCGCGTGCCCTGCGCAGAAGTAGCCCATCGCCCGGGCCATAGGTGCTGCCCAGCGAGTCCCAGCGTCAATTCAACACCTTGGCTGCGAGGCTCTGTTGAGCTTGATCATCATAATACCATCCATGACTGAGTTTATTCAACGCGCCGGGAGTTCTTGGAGCAGGCAACAAGAGGATCATCTCGGCGGGATGACGCCGGCATGGACAATGTTGTCGTCGCGCCAAGTAGCCTTGGAAGGTGTCACAGATCCGACATTTTAGAACTCACTCGCTGTACATTGACCGAACGGCGTGACAGAAAAAGGAACTGCCGGTTTGGTAGGTCAGACTCCTCCTGAATGATTCTGAAGAGTATTGCGCAGCCTACTGATTCATACCGATCCCAACTAGGTGGAAAGGCCGTCTCCATGTTCCTGCGTTAATTTCATATTGAGAACATGTGTGATGTACTTGGACGTCGTTCAATTAAGCTCGCTTCGGCTCATGCCAATCCTGAGTCTTTCATAAGCAGCAGAGAGCGCATTCGGTACCGACTACATCGGAGGTGTTTGGGCGGCTCGTGGCACAGAAGACGAAAGAGGACCCCCTTCGAATGTCGCGATACGAGAACATGACCGAACTAGCTACCTTGCTGTTTGTGACGGGTAATGGCTTCCGTGTGCCGGGACTGGGATCGAGACGTTGGGTCTCTTGTATCCCTGTTGGCGTGCATATTGGGACTGAGGGAGTAAGTGAGAGCTGACGAGTCTGACACACCCCTGTCCGCGCTGGCGAACCTCGCATTGCAGATTCCAGCAGATAATCCTTGAAGATCCGTACGGATAGAAGGGAAGTTGGCGTCAGCTCCATCCTCTGGATCTTCTTGGACCCGTCTCCGTCGCGGCTGCCGCTGGTGTGGTGTGGTGTGGTGTGGTGGCCGATCCAGAGACACCAGCACGGGTAAGGCATCCTAGTGTCCGGGATCTGTACGGGACGCTATGCGGAATGGGAGGAACAGGAAAAGGAGATGCTCATCGTGCCACGCACCCTCTAGCTCTCAACAGGCTACAAGGAACAACCACTGGCGTATGTTCACTGGCCCAAGATGTCAGGTTTGTTCGGATCTCAAGGTAACATGTACGGACACGGAACCGTAGTTGACAGACCAAAGCTAAGGTAAGATAACGTAGGTAGGTGACGCTAGCATGGGTGATGTGCTGGATGTTCTAGAAAGCCCCAGACGACCCAGATCCAGCAAGATACCGTCTGTCAAAACTTTGGTTCGCTCATGATCCAACGCCACCTGTCTGTGACTTGCAAGTGACATGAAGACCTTAGCCGTCTACCTGGCTAACAAGACACCCCCACTGGCGTTGACGGTGCCTGTACTTCGTACCAAGTTTCCCAATATATCCTGGTTGTCAGATGACGACGTGTGCGGTGAACTCTATACTTCAAATGAGATACATTTAAGCTCGCTTTGACCTGCCGTGGATACATGAGAAGCCCACAGTCGGACAGTATATCACGTTTCCCGCAAGGCACCCCGAGGAACAGACACTCATGTAAATTCTAGATATCGGAACCCCTTCCACATCACTATGCTGGCGCCTCTTTAGGTTTGCGTCATCTAGATGGCAAAACATGGACCAAGTACTCCGTAAGCTTTAAATTATCAGTTTGGCCTTTGAATGACCCCCGCCAGGTCAAGCAAGCTGTGTCGCCGCTGGAGGCAGAGTATGCAAGTATCCGCGTGAACCCGTTTGTGTGCCGTGGTGAATGGAGACTAAGGTAGTGCCGTCTGTGTGTCCGTGCCGTTGCCGTTGGGCAAATCATGGATATGGGAGCACCAGTGACCAGTGGCGGGGTTAATCTTGCCACGCCCCGGCCTGTCGATTCTGATTCCCTACCAGTACACCCGCACTGGACGGTAGGTGAGTAAGACCAAGCTCAAAGGCAAGGGGCGCTTCCGATTATGTTCTTAGTTAGTTAAACCTCTTTCTATCGTACAGTATCAGAGTATCTCTCTATGAGGTACTAATTCTTTCACCAGTCTCATGGGCACGCGGTTTGATGAGTGGGAGACCAGACTGAGGGGGTGATCGGGGGGCATTAAACGCCGAACCAAGGCCTGAATGGGTTGTGTTACTCAATGGCGAACCCAGGTAGACTTGGCCAGCTTGCTACCAGAAGACGAAACTCGGTCGAGCCGCAGAGAGGGAACTAATCGGCATACGCCCAAGATAGTATGAGGCCGTGCGACGAAGAGCGGTTTCTACTCAATGCATCACCAAGGTCGAAAAAGTACCTTGCAGATGGGCAGTCAATCCCATCTCAGTAACCGCAGGGGCTTGATAATCTGGCGTGCTTGGAAGGACAAGGAGCGGAGAGTCAAGATTTTGCGAGAACATAATTTGGAGGGGCTTGGCAACACCCATTGTGGCCCGTAGCTGCAGGATAGACTTCCATTGCGCAGATCATTTCCAGACGAGCAGAAAAAGAAATGTCAGGTCCCGCGACGATGGAACTGTGCCCAAAGGAAGCGACGCGGTTCCCTCGAGTTGGAAAAGCGATCGCTTCTA